>VWZT01005779.1:845819-896478 GCA_013397055.1 Pachycephala philippinensis | reverse complement strand
CCGGGGGTGCCGGGGGGCGGGCGGAGGGCGCTGCCCGAGCCGGGCCGGGTTGGGCCCTGCGGGAGGGCGGGCGTCCGGGGCGGCGGCGAGCGGAGCCTGCGGTCGGGGAGTTCGCTCTGGGGCACGGCGGAGCGCCGGGGAATTGCCGGCTGCGGGAGGAGGCTGTAGGCCACTGGAGCGCTCTAAGTGGGTCAAGAGCACCGTAAGTGGGTCTTGTTTATAGCCTTCCGTGCACTTGTTGCTTGTCAGGGCAGGGAAATCTGCTGCTGCGCCTGAAATCTTCTTACGGAGGCAATATAAATAATAATTCCTCCGCTTGCACGGTATGGGAACCTTTTTTTGCAGGCAGAGTGTTTTTAAGTGCGTGTATCTATAAACACTGGAGTTACCAGCAGTAGATAACGTAATATAAATATTTGGTATCAGGGTAACCACAATTTGGATATTCTCAAGTGGCATCTGAAGAAACTTTTTTAAAAGTTGGTTTGATTTTTTTTTTTCCTGAGAGAACCAGGTATTCATCTCTTGTTTGCTTGGGATGAACAACAAAGACGTTTAAACATATGGTAATCGCCTGGAAGACAAAGAAGAGATGACAGCTGTTGTTCTTTGCTGGGGTTTTCAAGCAGTGTTAGTTTCTTTTTGTGTTTGTCGTAGCCTTACAAGTCGGTTGATTTTGTGGCTTCCGTAGATGTGTGGGCATTTGTTTTGAGAAAACCATTAATATTAAATTAGAACTTTTTTTTTTGTCATACAGGCTTTGTCACTCTGTATGTAAACCATCATGCACTTGTCACGTAGCAGAAAAGCTTTTAGATCTTACCCCTTGTTTAAAGAAGCTTTGTGTTCTTCATGCAGCATTGGAGTTTTTCAGGCAGTTGGATTGTCTTGCATATCACAACCATGTTGTGTATTTTTAAAAATGCATTGAGTTTTATGAAACTGACCGGGTCCCGTGGGCAAACCCTTCTTGGCATAATCTGGTTTCAGGAGTTGATGTCTTAGAGTGTAATTTAAACTCTTGTTTTCACTCCCTTGCTGTAGTCAGTGTCAGGGAGTATTGAATTTCTGGCTCCATCCTGGCTCTGGTCTTCACAGATCTGTTCTGGAAGTCAGTGAAGAGCTGTGTGCTGCACATCACTCTCAGTATTGTCATAAAAATCCTCATCTTGCGGAGGCCTTTTTGTAGTATTTCGGTGTGGAAGTGCTTGTTTGCTGCAGAACCTTAGTGAGACTACTTCAGATTGGTGGTAGCTGCTGTAACAGAGGAAAATATGTTTGTGATTGACAGAAGTAGGTGTTGTGTCATGGAATTATGGGTGCAGCACAATCATAAAACATGGCCAGTTTTCCTTGTTATCTTTGGCTGTGACCTAGTCTTGTTTATAGGAGAGAGGAAATTTGTGTCTTGAGTTTCTTTCTTTCTTTTCCTGTAGAGTTGCAAGCCAGTTGCAGTTAAGAAGATTTCGTGCTGTGGTTCTTGCATTATAGGGATAACTCTTAAATAACGTGTGAACTTCATCTGTTCTGTGACACTTACACCTATATGAAGACTATAAGTGTGTGTAGTAAGCAACTTAAAAGAAGGTCATTGTTGTGTTGGAAGTGTAAGATTAGTTGATAAAATACAGAAATTATTCCCTTGTCTGAGCTGACAACTAAATATGGTTGTGAATAAGGTTGTTGGCAGCTTTGCTGTGAAAGCCATGGAGGATAGTTGCTAATGTGGAAAACTGAATCAGAATAAGTGATGGAGGAACTAAAAGCTGCATCCCAACTCAGCCCAGGTTTTCAAAATGGTGCTTTCTGAGTGTAAATCAGATATGAAAACATAATGTGGTGTGAAGGACAAGAGTGTATTTTTGGCGTACTTCTTCAAGCAAAAACCTTTCATGGTGAAAATTTCTTCAACAGATTCTTATACATTATATGTATATTCTCAAATATAGATTTAAAATGCCATGGGTATAGGAGCTTAAATTGTCTTAAAGAGACAAGAGAGCCAGGCCTGTGGGGTTTTCCATCACCCCCTTACCCCAGTCTTTGCCCTGATGGAGTTGGATCAGGGTTGTTGACCTGGTGATGTTGCAATGAGTTTGTCCAAGTGGCTAGTGACCAGTGGTTTTGGCAGTGTGGGTGGGATTCAGACTGAAACCCTGACTCCTGGAGACACAGGATTAAAAGGCTGGGCTTTGGAAAGCCTGTGCTTGCTCTAGGCAAGTGTTTCTGTAGATCTGTGATGAAGGGAAATTAATGGGAATTGGCAGGGCATGTAATGCCAGGGATTTTAATGCTTGGATCTCTGCTCTTATCTCATGTCTTCAGTTGCATGTTCAAGGAGCTGTGTCAAGCATTCATGTACGAAAGATACTCAATATTAGGCACTAAAAATTTTGCAAGTTTTACAGGTTTTGGATTGCATAACCATATTGTCCAAGACACTGTGCAAAGCAACAAGGCTGGCTTTCGTCAGTGGAGATGCTGTTTGTGCATGAGGAAAATCTTGATAAGGAAACTTCAGGAGGTCGTTGGATTATTATGCCATCAGCAATTCAAATCCTTGAACAGAAGTAGTTCTGAAATGGAAATAGCAGTTTTGAGTATTTATGATTTGAAAGTGTCTGTCTGAGTCATTCAGTGAATTTTCTGACAGACGGTGTTGGTAGATTTGAAAAGACGTTACACAAGATAATGGTGGTGATTATGAAGAAGTATTCGGGACAGTGTTTAAGGGAGGACTGTTATTTTAGACTGTGTTGTTTTCTGATAGAACTTGTTTTAAATGCCTTGTCTTTTTACATGACATTGTATTTCAGCTGGTTGTGCTTAACATGGTGACTGTCTACCTCTGCTTTTTAAAGCCCTCTGTTTGTCAAGACAACTTTAACAAAGAAACCGGTTTTCAGAAATTAAGAATATGGAAACAAACAGTTCTGATTGTTCAGGAAACTGATTTCCAAAAACATTTTAAACTGTCATTTGTTTATTTGAATATGCTCCTACTACTGGAACATTTGACTTTTGAAGTAGGGTGCTGCAGATCAGTGTGTAAACTAATAAGAAGCAGGAGGTGAGTTGTTTTCACAAAGTTCCTGTTACAGAGCTTTGAAGAGAACAACCTCCTGCCTTCTGTGTTGTGGAGTGTGAGATTCAGACTTTTACCATCCTGTAACTGTAAAACTCCACTTGCCCAGTGATTACACGTGTTTTCTGGAAGGTTCGTCTCAGTGGTTTGACATAAAAATATAATCTTAGTCCAGTTTGAAGAGGAACCTCAAGGTTTCCTGTCAGGACAGGGTGACAGACTTTCTGTTTCCAGAGGGCTGCTCACCACGTTGGGATGTGGCAGCTGGTGTGGTGATAGGCAGGCAGCCTCTCTCAGGAAAGGAGGTGCCATACAGCTTATGCTGTTGCTACTTGATTTGAGAAATAGCAAAGAACTTGAAATTAAGGTGCTTAAAAATAGGGAAAGCAAATATTATATGTCTGATTAGCATTTTCTTTTCTGATTTAACATGATTACTCATGTATTCTGGAGTTGCAGGTCTCTGCTGTTCTGTTGGTGGGGTCTCTTTTTCTGACCAGGCAGGATTCTTTGGACTTCTGTGAACTGCGTGTGTGTCAGTGATTCTGGGACATCTCAGGGCTGTCTTGTGGTTAAATTGCCTGCAGAAAGGTGTCTTCAAATGTAGAGGTGGATATAAATTTCACAGGACACGTAATTGTCAGTGTAGAAAAATTTGCTGCATGGTTCAGATGGATTTCAATAGCTGTGAAAATGCAATGGATTCTGCTGGGATGTGCCAGCTGCTGTAGCACTCTGTGAACAGGACTAATTAAGCCCTTGTGAGAACAGAAAATAGTCAGGCACTATTTACAGGAGGGAAGTGTTGGAACAGGCAGAGCTATAATCACTGGCTCTGAGGTACCTTTAGACAGCAGTAGGCAAGAGAGCAGACAATTTGCTTGCAGAATGGGCTGAAAGTCATATCTGAATACTCAAAGTGGGTATTTCAGTGTTCTGCCAGCACATCTAAGTGCATTGCAAACTTCTGTTGAGAGCTGCTACAGGAAAGGCTACTTCCTTTTTTTTTGCCCTGTTTTATTTTCTTTTTTCTGCTAGTATTTTATCTCAAAATGCTAAACGTTCATGTTTCTCACCTAATGGGGAAAACCGAACTTACACCAGATATAGATGTCATAATGTTACAATGTTGATTGCACTGGAATAGGTCCTGTAAGAGTCTCCCTGTCTGCCAGAGTGAATGGTTGTTTTTCTAAGGGTGCCTGTGATCATCTGCTTATATGTAAAGATAAGGAGTCACTAGGCTGCTTTATCACAAGCACACCAAAGCCATTTCTCATATCTGTTCATCCACTTTTCCTCCTTCTCTTCTTAACCAAATTAAATGCTCTTTTTTCCAACATGTTTGGTTCCATCTGCTTAGAGGATTGCAGAGACTGCCATTCTTTGTTTGAAGCCAAGGTCAATTGTACAGCTCTGTTTAGGTCTAGAGGATGACAATTTATGTGCTGTGGAATTTTTTAGGAGATCACTGGATGTGTTAAGCAGTTCTACAACTTCTGGGTAAGGGTCATTTTGCTAGTAGGAGCCTTTAGTGGGCTTTTCTCTATTTTAATGACAGCATTCTGGCGAGGTTCCTGTTTTAGCTCCTTACTGATGGATGTTTTTTTACTTGTCAAGTTTGATTTTTCTCAAAATGTTGTCTTAAGTGTGTGTTAGTAAGTTGGATGTTTATGGATATTTGAATAACAGGCTGTTCTGGAGGGAACGAGCCATGGGCCTTCCTACTATATGAAATATTTTCTTCATGTAATTCTGCAGACTTCATTAAAGGCACTTATTTGTGCTCCTTTGATTTCTTGTTCAAACTACTTGGTAGGTGGTCCTAGATTTTGGGAGGTGTAACCATGATAAGGACTTCAAGATCACTTATGTCTGTACATTGTTTCTATTTTTTGTCAAATGCAGAACTTGTGATGGGAATGAGACAGTTGAATAGAAGCAGTAAAAGTCGTCTTTTGAGAGCAAATACCAGCTCTGGCTACTTAGATCAAATCTGAAAGGTAAAATTCCTTTAGCTGGTGGTAAAATTATGTAAGTTAATCTTTAGCTCTTACTTGTGCTGGAAACATATCCATGTCTCCTGGACAGCGGTGGGAGCTGTTTGAAAAAGCCATGCAGTGCAAGGATGAGTATAGCTGAGACTGACTGTATCTCAGTCCTGAGAGTCCTGGCAGGCTTCTAGCTGCAGGGAAAGGGATTTCAGCACTTGGACCAAGGAAGTGGCTGGCTAGTAGCACTTGGGATGAAGAGTCACGTGCGTTTCAGCCTCTCAGCTGACAGCTTAGGTATGCTTTTGTCATGAAGAAGTCTGCACTGCATTTCCTGGTGGGCTGCTCCTGAGACTGAGCAGTTGCCATTCCCTGGTGTAAACTGAAGGATTTACCTTTTCTGTTTTCTTTCCTGATGCTTTAATTTATGTGTTGGTCTCCATGGCTGGTGGAATTTATGGGTATGTATTACTTAGACAAACACAAAAGCTGTGGAGGTAAGTTAGTGGTGGTGGAATGTGGTGCTTTCAGACATTATGAGGTGATACAGCAAATTTGCTCATGGAGAACAATGTGCTTTGCAAATTGGGTTAGTTTAAGAATTATTTGTATGTCTGTGTATTCCCTAGAATGGCATATGGCGTTGCGAGGCTGGTCACAGCAAAGTTCTGCTGTTCTCAGTATTAATCTTTTAGGCAAATAGTTTTTTGTTTTAATGGAACATGACTGTAGAAATAAAAGTAAGAGCCTATTCATAGTTTTTATTAAAGTAGCTATGTGACAAAGTGCCAGCTATTGGCTTTCTGCCTGCTGTACCTTCTGTGGGGAACAAAATGGATTATTTTCTGAGGTGAGTGTTCTGAGAGTTGAGAAAAGCATAACAAAGTCAACAAAAGCTTTACTTAGTGGTTTTCTGACCTTTACATATTCCAAGCTAGAAGGAGGATGCTGAAAAAGGCTTGTGTCATGGTTATCTTAATGTCCATGGTTAACTGCAACTGCTCTTTGACTTCCTGCTCTGTGACGTTTTAGTAATTGGCAACCTTGTGAAATCTGCAGCATTACAGAAATAGTTCAATAATAGATGTCTTATAAAAATCCTTTCCTTTTTACGAGCTTCACTAAAGCAGGGAAGGAAGTTGCTAGGTAGCTTAGACTTGATTTGTAAAGTATTTCTCAAGGGGCAATTTTCAAATATATTTTTGNATATAAATACTATATTATTTAAATATATACCAATTATTTGTTCTCTTTTTAGATCATCCCCCAGAAATACAGACTATAATTTGCTAAGTCTCTCTTCTCTCTATTAGGATTTTTCATAGGTGTTTGTTCTGGCGTTCTTATACCAACCAGGACTGTAAAGAAAGAAGATCAGTAATAAGATGTTAAAATTTTCTGGGTTACAAAAGAAATCTTTGATTCAGTAGGAAGTGACTTGTTGCTAAAATAACTGAGGAGGTGTCTATTGGTTTTAGTTATTTTGTCTGTAAAACTCTTCTAATTTGGCCTTGAACCTATGCTGTAGAGTTTAAGGGTAGGATATATTCTGCCTTGAAGGCACAGTCAATTTCAAGTTAAGCTTGTCCTTGATGGACAGTGAGAGAAGCTGACCAAGTTTGAGAGCCCTGGCATAAATGTTCGTGTCCCAAACCTCCAAGCAGCGCGTGACGCTGTTGAAAATGCCAGTTGTGTCAACTGATTTGGAAGGACTCCAGGACACGGGGCAGTGTGGGGAAAGGGAGATGATGCACAAGACTGTCGGAGATGATACTCCTCAATCTCAAGTACTCAGATAAGGTCAGGGTTGATGTAGCAGTACAGCTCTGCAGGACTGTGGGTAACCAGAGCACGCGTTGGGTTGGGAGCAGAGTCTTAAAATGCTGTTGGAAAGTTGGTACAAGATGCTCTCAGAAGCACATTAGTTTTTCATTCCTTCGTGTAAGCCCTTTCCAGCTGACTTTTTCTGTATCCGTTAACTGGATCAAACAGCCCCTTGTTACACATCACAGTAAAGTCATTGTGAGAAACAAAGCATGATCGCAGAACCCATGACTGTTTTCCTCTGAAAACTCATGTCTTGGCTCTGCTTCAATAGTTCATTATTATACAAGTGCCTGAGGGCTTATCTGCCTGCAAGACTCACATGAGTGTTCTCTCTAGGCTAAGGCCATCCTTGAAAAGGCACAATTCCACATTCCTGTTCTTTTAGCAGTAAGTGTGATGAGTCCAGTAGTTCTTGTACTACCACCCGAAATGGCATTACATTTTGAGAGACTATCACATGTAAATATTAAAACTTCCTTAAAGCTCGGTGCTTCCTCCTTGAAGATCCTGTTTTGAGGTAACACTTTCTCATTTCAAGCCGAAGGGACTTGTGAATTGGACAGTAATGGAAGTAATGTCTTTGTAATAAATGGACAGTTCATAAGCGTGTTATTTGTTACAACATTCAGAGTCACAGGTAACACTGGCGGTATTTGGGGTTGACCAAAGCATAGTTGCATAATTCCTATCGTAGAATGACATTTAGTCATGCTAATGATGGAGCAATGGAGAATTACTGGCACTTAAAATTAATTACTAGGCGAACATAAAAAGGAAAGGTGGGGAATATACTCATTATTGCTGCTTGCATCCGAGACTGCTTCTTCAGGGGACGTGACAGGTAATAGACCAGTAGCAATATATTGTGCTGGTTGTGGTGATCCAGTTGCTAAGCAAACATGCAGGATGTGTTTGTTAAAACTGCTTCTCTTCAGGGATTGTCCAACAGTCTTTATTCATCTTTGAACTTTTGATTTGTTTGTACGGAAATCTTGGATCATCTGGTAAGTTGTCTAGAGAATTGATTATATTAGGAAGCAAGTGGTCTGCTAGTGAAAACCAGTTCTGCTTTCTGTTGGAAATGTTGAATAAGGAAGCCATGCAGCTGGGGAGGTTTTAAACTGTTGGATGTAAGACTTTGCATAGAAATATTACCAGCACTTACTGTACATAATGTAGTGTGTGTAATGTTGGAGCCAGATTTCCTGCCTTGTGTACTACTTGCAGTATGGATGAAGTAGGTTGTATAAATTACAAGCCTTCCCTCCTCCACTGGAGTGCAATGAATGTCAGATTGAAGCTGTCATGCTGGTGCTTTACAACTCCAGCGACACAGGATCCTAAGATAAACTCAGCCTTCATTTAGGGAAATTTTTAGGCTTTAACAACATGCCTTGAAGTGGAGAAAATGGAAATGGATTACAGGAAAAGTCTTCTGTGTTCCTTGCTGTTTTCATGCTGTAATATTTATGTCATAGAGGATCTCTCCCAAGCTCTGATTTCAAACTCCCATGTGGACCAAAAGCAACATTTTATATGGCTTGACAAAGGTCCCTTTTCACTAACTTCAAGTGACCTGAGGCAGATTAACATGCAGATTAATGTATTTGACAGTAATAAATCAGCTTTAACAAGTACCGAGGCAGAGATTTGTTTGGCAGAGAGTTTGGATAAGATACGGTATCTGGAGTTAAGTTGAACATTTTGTAGAGAATGATATAGTAGAGAGGGTTGAAAATTTCCTGCTTTCCTTGGTTTTTTGCTGATGCATCTTTATGCAATTTAGCTGTAACTGTGTGGAGTTTAAGTCAAAGTTATCTGGGTGAGTGAGCCTACAAAAATGGAAGGATGTTAATGCAGATGAATGCATGCATTTTGTCATCCAGTGTGATGTAAATGTTTACAAGCTGCTGCGTAGGACATGGACTCTTTGGATTTTTTTCCCTCTCTATGTAAATTTATTACCTAGTTTTTGGTTTTCTTGAAGAAACAACCTTCATGTTGATTACACATCTTTCTTGTAGGAATCTTGGACTGTAACCTTTCCAAGCTTGAATACAAACGTCAAGAACCAGTGAGGAATTTGAGGTGAGAGAAATCTGTGCTTCCTCATATGTAGCACAGCTGTTTGTCAGAGAGCAGTAACAAATTAGAGTTAGGAATGCTTGGTGTGTTGGGGAAAATTATTACAGTGTGTTACTCCATGTGGAAGGTACAAGATCTGTTTGTTTCATTGTTCTGTGTTGTATTTCTCAGAAACGAGGTTTACAAGAAATTTGAATGTTTCTGCAGCAAGGTGACAGTGTGATAAATGGGGCTTCCAAATTGGAGTTGATTGTTGAGGTGAGGTGCAGGAGAATATAAACCAGTCAGAGACAGGACTGGAAGATGTCATTCTTTTCCCCTTCAGGAGGAAACTGTAGTGATGGATCAAACAATTAATAGGATTGGGTTTTTTTGAAGGGTTTGTTTTTCAGTTTTGTGTGTTTGGGGGAGTTTTTTATGTATGGGGTGGGTGTTTTTTGCTTAGTTTTTTCTTTTCCATTTGCTCTTACTGTTCTGACTTTTGTCAGCGGAAATCAGTGACATCAAATTGCTGTGTGACAGTTTAGACACTATCCCTGAAAGAAGTTAAAAATCTCAGCAGATTTTATCTAATCTGTATGTAAGAACAAAAATTGGGGCACACTGAGTGTTTTGATTTCTTTAAGTCTCTGGAAAAAAGCAAGTTAATTCCATCGAAACTTGAAATTCCAGGACAGCTATAACATAAACTAGTAAAACTTCCTCTGGCTCAGGATTCTGCCTTCATTGTGGAGTCACTGCTTAGGCTTCTGCCCCCTGGGACTCTGAGCACCCTCTTGTGTGTAATCCAAGCAGGCTGTGTGATACCCACCTGTGTGCCTCCTGCTGCTGAAACATCTTTGTGTTCTTGTGCTTCACTAGCTCAGTTTTCCTGCCCCTGTGTGTCACCCATGCACAAAGTGACAAAACCCCCCTGAAGGAGTGAGACCAGGAAGCTTTGCGCTGGTTGTGCTGAGCAGGTTCTGTGTGTCACTGGTGCTGAGGTGTGGGCAGTGGGAGAGCTGTGCCCTGCTGTGTTCATGGCACGGTTCCCTTGATGTGTCCCTGGCTGCAGGATGAGATCCTGGCATGCGTGTGCCAAATGTGCCAGCTTGCAGCACCTCTGACGGAGCCTTTGTGCTCTGTCCCTGACCTTTCTGGTTATACCCTTGGAGTCTGCAGCCTGGCCAAGTTGCAGGACCAGCTCCCAGTCCCAGCCAAGCTGGCCATTCAGGGGAGAAGGAAGAAACTTGGCAGCCGTAGGGTTTTTCTGTTCCCTTGTCCTCTTATGTAAGTCGCTGGCCAGAGCCTCTCAGGGTAGTGCCTACTGGCTTCTTGGATGCCTTTGGGGAGCTATTGGTATTCTTAGGGTGCTTTGCCTGGTGTCCCTAGGAAATTTGGTTTCAGCCCTTCTCCTTTCTTCTATAGAGTTTTTTGTTTTCTGTCTCACAATAATTTGACTTCCTTCCTGTTTTATTTTGTTTCTATGCATTAGGCCCTTTGCTGTCCTTCCTCAGAGAGAACTCTTTTAGTGAGTTTTTAGTGAGGATGTCCATCCCCTCAGGAAGAAAATAGCTTCAAACCATGAATGTGCAAGCTACATAACATAAATGTGCACTGGTATTCAGGGTTTTTTTGCGCTAAAGGTGGCTTCATGTGCTTAATACCCTTTGATGGATTTGCCCTGTGTGTTTGTCCATTTTCCCTGTGAATCCTCATCCTGTAGCAAGAAGTTCCAAGGTTTACCAATTGCTGTGTCAAAAATGACTTTTTTTGTGTTTGAGGTGGCCTAAACTGATCTGCTAACTCTGTGTGACCTTACCTTGGTTGATGGGCAATGGTTGGTACCTTCACTTTTTCTTCTTCTTGTTTGGGGTGGTGGTGGTGTTGTAGACACGAAGATTAGGAAACCTTGTGCTGTGTTGAAATCTTAACTTCAATTTTGAGTGGCCACCTCTGGTTTTACATAAAGCTTTCTTTCCTATCACAAAGGAAACCTTCTCTCAAATAATTCAGTAAATGTGTAAAATGCAATGTAAAACTTACAAACTATTACAGATTAACTAGCACATATTAAAAACAGATACCAGCTTTTCTGTTTCATAAATTTAAGGCTTGTTTCACTTCTTACTTGTTTACTTAGCTACAGCTGCTTGCTTATCTACATAGGTCAGGACTTGCCTGGTTATCTGGGTAGTTCGATGGTCCTCCAAGGTTTTCCTTCTGCTTTTTCTAATGTATTAAATTCACACCACTGGTTATTGACTTTCCTTGGGACTTGCAGCCTGTCAGTGTCTCCTTTTTTTCCAAAATCATGTCTGCCACTACTGTGCTGTCAATACTGGAAGAACCTTTCATGCTTTCCATAATAGTGTGCCTGGGGATACGAGTGGGTAAGGCGGTGGTTTTGCTCTGTTCAGATCTGACCCCCTGTTTGGAGTTCTCAGCTAGAGAACTCAGCTGAGTGCATCTTTGGCATACAAATTAGTGGCTGGCTTCTGTATATAGCACTCAGTCTCTGCTGAGAAGCTTGGCCTGTGTCTTCTGTCTGTCTGTGCACGTCAGGTGAATCTAAAGAGCTGTGTTGCATCTCAGTCACAACCACAGATACAGTACTTTGTCTTCACATCAAAATTACATTTGATAGCTTATTTATCTTAACAGAGAGAGAACAAACTTACCCTAGAACGAGATCCTTTATTTGCTGACTCCATTGGCAGCAGGTGTTGTGTCAGCCTAAGGTATTTTTTTTCTTCTTTCCAGAACAGTTTATCTGTGTAGTTCTACATTTATTAACACAGATGCAGTTGGGCTAGGGCAAGAGTACCTTCAGTAAGTATTTGAAAAGTAGGACAAATATCTATTCAGTAGTTTGCTGACCCAGTTCTTGCTCTCTGCTCGTGTTCCTCCTGTCTGGGCCCTTGTCCAGGAAATCAACTGAAATTCCTACCCTTCCTACTCTTAAGATCGTGAAGGCTTATCGACTTGGCCATGTTTCCTTCCTGTTCTTAGGGTTTCTTAAAGAAATGGAGTGTCTTCTCTGATGTCTGCAGATTCTTTCTGCAAACAGAAAGCACAGACAGTGAGTGCCTGGCTCACTGTTTTGTGTTTAGGTGCTGTTGTAGGAGCGTGTATGTGTGTATGAAAGGCCCTTAAGGTGCAAAACAACACTGACAAGTCACCCCAGCAGAGTTCCCTCTCTCTGGGCAGAGGATGCTACCATTTCGGGTGGCCCACTTGGTTGCTTTTCCCGGGGCTGTTTCAGACCTTGTTATTCTATTGTAATTTTCCTGTAACACTTTAAAGACAACAATGGACAGAGCCTTGCATTCCTTCTCCTTTGTTGTTATGCTCTTGTTTATGGTAAAGAGGAAGTACCCCTTGTGCATGTGTCTGTTTATAAAAGTAACATGCATACAAGTAAGGCCAAGAATTTATTGTTGGTACGATGGAAATCTTAACAGTGTGATTCAATTTCTCTTTATGAACATCTGACTTACGAGTCTAAGAAGAATGTGGCAGTTACATACATGAAAATGTTCCCAAACGCAGCTAAAATTGTAACACATGGACTTTTTGGTTTCTGTCCCTGCTCTGTGTCTTATTTTCACCCTTGCATTGCTGCTCTGGGTCTTTAGGTCAGCAGCTTTGGGCTGCTGGAGAAGGTAATGGAGGTTGTCAGCCCTAGGAGTCATTTGTTGGGAGGGCTGTGATGTTGATGTTGCCTGTTTCTTTTTCCTCCCTCCAGGATCCACTTGAGTTTCCTTGGTATCTTTGCTAATACGCTTTTATTCCTCTTTTCTTTCTTCATAGGTCTAAAGCTCCAGGTTATATCTGAATTTACGATATACGGTGCCCTTTATGTATTTTAGTTACAGTTTCTTTGTTACCCATAAAGCCAGGTTTGTCCAGCTACACATCAGCATTTTTAAACTGTCCATTAAGGAGTTCTTTAGCTGTGGGGTCTCCTGGTGGCAGGGCTGTGTCCTGTCTCATATCCCATGCCTGTACTCCTGTGTGCTGCATCCTGCCTCTCCACTGTTGTCATACTAGGCCAGTATTTCTCAACATCACTGTAAAGTCCCCTTCCTGTGGAGTATAACTAGTGTGTTTTCTTTTGTGAATTTCGTAATTAGAGTAAATGCTGTATTCTACCCATGATTAAGACAACCTGGATGTCTAACTTCAATGTCTGCTTATGTGAAATTAAATCTTTATTCCTGTTTTGTAATAAGAGATTTTCGTAAGTGTAAACATGGTGTCTGTTTCCCTTGAGGAATTTGTTGCTTAATCTGCTGTTGTTGGTATTTTATGTTGTAAATTATCTTCTGTAAATAGTTCGACAGAAAAAAAAAATCTTTATTTTCCTGTAATGGTGCTGATTGTCATTAATCCAATCAGCCAGTCCTCATTGTACGTAGCAAGCAGTATAGCTCTGTTACCAAAGGGTAGATGGCAATTACATGCTTCAAAGTAGGGACACGATATTTTTTTTGCACTGGAAGTATCTAGAATGTAAGTGCTCCTCATTGCCCAGATCATTTACAGCAGTTTTTTCCTAAACTCCAGTGTGTGTTTGGGGGGCTCTTCTGGTTTTGAGGGGGGTTTTTGAGTTGAAAGAGACGTGGATCTCACACACACCCACATCACCCCCCATGGTTATCTGAGTGCACCAGTAAGTGGTGTTAAGTCGTGGAAAACATCTAACGTGTATATTTACAAAATGCTTCCTGATTACTTGTAAATTAACATGAAGCATGTTTATGATCTTAAACTGTTTCAAACTTAGACTTTCCACTGGTGTAGCTGTACTGGTTAGACCACAGACTGCAGCAAAAACCTCTGTGGGGAACACAGTGGTACTAGCAAAAAGTATTTTGGTCAAACAAACCACAGCAGGATGACGTTCTGTGTGAGTGTCTTGGTCTGGGACCTGCAGATGTGTTTTGAGTTCGGGCTGCATCCCCACTTCATTTTAGCAGTATTCTCATAAGTAGACTGTGGGTGTTTTGAAATCTCTCCTTAGTCATAGGACAATAGAAGGTAAAAGTTTAACTTAGCATTTCTGCTTTTAAATTGCATCAGTGATGTCTTATGATATCAGTGTCCTTGGTCTTGGTTCAGAAGCCAAGATGATTTTGAACTATGTTACCACAAAAGAAATTCGTATCTGAAGGAGTGGCACTAAATGTAGAGGAGACTAAATGTTCATACCAGTTTTCTTTACTCTCAACAATATTTGTCTTTTAAAACCGAAATTATTCTCTGGCTATTGCGTTAAGGAAGTTAAAATAAGTAATTAATAAGTAGCTTTAACTGGTCTTACGTGGTACTTCAGCCACTTGACTAAATCTGCTTCTAATTGGCATAAATTAAATGCAGTCTAGGTATAGTGGATCTGCTTCTTTTCCTTGAATTTTGGTGGTTAAGGAGGACTCTGAAAGATGATGCACCACTTTTTTGATCCTAGACTGATACAGTTCTGTGGATGTTATTTCCAAAACGTTATTGTAGAATTTTTGCTACAGAAAAGTAGCAACTTTTTAGTTGTCTGACTTGTTGCAAAACAACATTATGGCTTTTGAGGAGAGCGGTATGTGCTGCTTTCAGCTGAAGAAAAGCCATTGCTGAGGGCAACTGGAGCAGTAACTTTGCTTTGTTCTTATTTTTTTACTAATATGGGAATACAGATATTCTGTAGACCAAACCTGTCAGCCACAAAACAAAACACTGCTGAGCAAGCTCACAACCTCCTGTGTAAAGCTTATCAAGATTATCAGTAAAACTATCAGTGCTTCCAAGAACTAGGAAGAGTGTCACCTTCTTACAGCCCAGCCTCTGAATCCTGTGAGCTCTATAAAAATTGGTGACCTTGGTAAGGTGGCTGGTTTGCTGTGCCAGGCGTGGTCTGCCCCTGCTCAACAGGTCGTAATAAAGGCCATGGTGTGTACAAATATAACAATTAAAGCTTAGGGCCAACAGACAACTGCCAGTTTTCCATAGGTTAGGGAAATACTGCCGATTATGTACATGGAGTGAAACCTTTGGGGTGGGGTCTGCCCCTTGTCACGTTGTCCACGCTGCTTCCCTGATAGTGCATTGAGCCAGTGCAGGTTACATGTGTCTTTGGTGGCAAAGGCTGATCTCACTCCCCTCCCCTGGTTAATGTTTTTCCACGCTGTCACCTGGAAGGGCTTGTGACAAACATCAGAGTGCCTCTGGGGTGGGCAGCTGTGGGAAGTGGAGCTGTTCACTGCCCAAACAGGGGAAGGTGGAGCTGCCCCCTCTGGGCACCAGCCAGGCCTTAAATCTGCACAGTGATGGCATCTAAATGAAGAGATCTCCAAGCAGGCTGGTAAGAAGCACTGAAGGCAGCTGTCCTGATACGTTCCTCTTTGGTTTTAAATATATGTATTCCTCTTTGGTTTTAAAAGCAGGGCTGCAGTGTTTGTTTTTGTACAATTGCTCCAGGCCTTGGAGTGTGTTCTTGATCTGTAAAAGATCTCGATTCAGTTTTTAGAGATTGAAACTCAGGCTTCCTAGGAGGAAGGGTAGGGGAATACTTGCCTCTGGATTGCTGCTATCTTGGTGCCCTTTACATTGCCATGCAAAGATTCTCTCTGGAGAGGGGTTAAAGGAATGTCACCTCAGTTTCATGGTCTAGCTCTGGATTTTAGTGCCTGCTCCAAATACTTTGGTTTCCTCATCTTCACGCAACAGTTTTGTGAATTGGATGTCCTTGAGGCAGTAGCTAAAAGTAAGTATTCTGAATTTTCACTTAAGAGGAAAGTGGTGTTTAATTTCAGTCTTTCACTTTTAGGCAATCTGTGATCCCAAGTGTTACTAACATAAAAGAACTGTTTCTTTTTGTTGTTGGCAGCCATGAAGTAAGTTGGTGTGAGTAGCATGCCATAGAAATAAAATCATAAAAGGGCAAAAGATAGGATGTTTCTCACTTGGAGAAACTGAGCCATTTAATGAAAAATGAACCAAAAACAAGTTTTCCAAGTCTGGGCTGTGGGTATTTGTGGAATGTAATGTGAAAAGAACTTGAACTTCTGTTCTTAGTTCTGTACTGCTTTTGTGACAATTCACTTGGTTTTGGTTTATTGAAGAGTAGAACTGATTTACAGCACTCATCCAGTGTATAAGGACCGGACATTGTGCTCTGGGGGTGGGCCAACCTCTGACATAACTCTTAGCCCAGTTAAAAAAATGGGGTGCAATTTGCAGTACAAATTGGACAAACGTTGTAACAATGTAATGGGATCCTCTGAAATGGAAGCATTTCGATAATGCGGGCAGGCTGCTGGCTTGTTCCCTTTCTTTGGATCCAAATGCATCAGAATGTGCTTGATTGTTTGCCTCTGCAGCCTGCTGTGAAATAGCTTAGGCTGAAGCGTCCAGTGACAGTTTACAAGTTACAAAGACAGCTTTTTGGCCACTGACCCTCTGCGGGAGTCTAATCTTTGTTTTGTAGATGCCTCTTTATCTAGGGAAATTACATCAAGAAAAGAGGTGTTGGATTACTTCCTCATTGTTCCTCATTGTTAAAGATGACCTCCAAAGAATTTTTACAGCCTGATTCGTACTTTTCCTTTAGGGTACATTGAGAAAACAAAGTCTTCTGTGAGAACTTCCTTCTCCTCCTGTTCATACATACCCTTGTTTGCTTTGTTTTTGACTGTAGCTTTAGAGAATATTTGGAGTGTTAACTGTGAATGTTTAACTCCTGAATTGAAAAAGACAGCTCAGTGGTTGAAAGACTGTTAAATAAAGGAGAAAAAAAAAAGATAAACCTCCCGTATTTCAAGTTGGCATTACTATACTATTTGTGTGGGACTACTTGTGACAGAACCTCCCTACCAGAAGATAGTACTAGAAATACAATGTGCCAAGAAAACTGCATTTCAATCGTTATACCTTATTTCACTCAAGGTAGCCAGAATCAACTGTTTCATAGACACAAAATTCCCTATCGCCGTATGTAAGCTGTGTTCTTATCCCAGTCAGTCTCTCCGTGGGTTGTAGTGGAAGTGCTCTGCCGTTTGTACCTGTGCTGACAGTTCTGGGAATGGAATTGTGCCTGTTCTGTTACTGAGGCTGTGCCTAAAGAGCTTGGGGTTTGGTGTAGTCTGACTGTTCAGTCGGCTTTGCCATTCCACTGGCACGGCTGTGGCTGTCATGGCACATGGACACAGGCAAGGCAAAGTTTGTACATTGATACAGCATCTCTTACAAGATTTTTTGGGCACTCAAGCCCTTCATTAAACATCAAGCATTAATGAATATTCTGAGAAATGCGTAGCCTGAAATTTTCATGATGGTCTTTTGTTCTTTTGGTAACTGAAGTTCTGTCAGGGGGAATGAGCTAATCTTGGGAAGAATCATCTGCTGCGTATACATTGGTTATGCTGCTTTAATGGATGCTTTGGAAGAGGATTAGCAAGGAAAGAGCATACAGTGGATGCCACTTGCCTACCTGAACAAGAAAGTTTCTGCCAGAAGGGCAGAGAGGGGAGTGTAGGGAGAAGCAATTTTCATTCTTCTTCCAAATACCAACTACAGACAGAATTAAATACCTTTTGAGGATCAGTCTTGTGCTGCTTATAGGAAAGAACATACTGATGAGAGTGGAGTACCGGAGAGATTGCTGTGCTTAGGGGTAGTGGGAGGTAGTCTGACCATCCAGGACTGTGTTTTATCCTAAAAAGGGAGTGACAGTTCTTTTAAATTTAATTACAAACACTGCCGTTAATGTGGTTTTTTTGCTTTACTACCATGTGTCATCGTTTAGCTTAGGCAGTAAATCAGTCCTTGTGCCAGGTGAATTCTGGGAGGTTACAAGGGCTGTAGTGCTTATCCTAGGGAGTGTCATACAGAGAATAATAGCATTATCCCGTGGTGCTTAAGTTTGTGTAACTAGTCTTTCCTTATCATCTTTAGGAGTGAAGCAGTGTCCTAAATATGCTGTAGCTGTGGGTGTTGACTCCTGTGACATTGCCCAACGGCAGTGAGTGCTGCAGTAATACTGCCTGCTTGGAAAGATGGCAGGGCTGAGCATCACGCTGGCCCTGACTGTCCTCCTGTGGGGTTGGGTGCTGCTGAGCCGGGCTGGACGGAGCAGCTGAGGCTGCAAGGGAGAAGCACAGAGTTGGCTAAAGGAGTGCCTCATTTTGTGTTTGTAGGCTGCGTTTAGAACTCTGCTTCTATCAAACTGCTAAGTCCTTTCTAAAAGCTGACAGAGCATTTAGAAGTTTTCTGTATTAAAAAACCCAGCAGACCAAACTGTGTAGATGCTTTTCTCAGCTTATTTTAAGCACAGCAGGAACTCACTGATTCATCTACATGCTGATATTATGTATGCAATCATTAAGTAGATTTTAAGTCATAATGGCAACTTCCTCTTTAAATGGAAGCTAATTTTAATGAAACCTTTAATTTGCATGCTACAAAAAATGTTGAAGGACTTCATTTATGAGATTTATAATCTCAGTGAAACACAAAACAGTATTTTCCAAGACCTCAAGTGTTCTATAGCTTTCCTTTTTCTAGTTTTTGTTTTTGTGAACTGTGCAGTCTTAGAATGGGGCAGTAAGTCTCCTCACAATGTTTCAACCATCATCTTCTGGTTAGATGCTACTGACCATACTTAGACTTCCTAATTTCTTAAGAAAAGGTCATCCTTCAGTGAACTGTGAGTCATAGAAACTTTGATAGAACTTAAAGACCATCTACGCCTTTCCTGTTCATAATCTTCACTGCTTTTCTTCACTTGTGAACAGGTATTTCAGGCTATTAGCACTTCTCCGTTGGCACCTTCCTGTTGCATTCAGTCATGTATTTCTTGCTGTTGTAGTACATTTTTGAAAAGAACTAAAACCCAGTAGTGGTGATTTTGGATTAGCTTTTATCTTGCTTACCTTTGCATGCTCATTTAGGGCAAGCATATTTAGCACTAAGAGGATTCTGCATGAATGACATGGAAACATCTTAGTTCACTGAACAATCCCACTGTAATTTCAAGAAACAACAACTTCTATTTCTGCAGAGCTCTGAAGCTCAGCTCTACTGCTGAATGTAAATGTGACTCGCTGGAGGTGAAACGCATCTTTTATTTTTAACCTTAGTGAATGCTTGGCAGCGAGTGCTCGTGAAGTAAATCCTCAAGGCCTGATGTAAAAATCTCTTGGCATTCCTGTATCTTCTGGTATTAGAAGAGCCTTTCGCAAGCATCTTGGCCAGAAGTGGCTCAGCCCGTTGTGTGGCTGTACTGCGTCCCAGAGCATTGCCCCCACAATGTCACAGAGGTGATGTAAGGACAGGCCATTAGGCAATATAGTGGCAATGCAGCACACGGGGCAGTGCTATTGCTTAAATCTGGCAGAAAGAAGAACCAGTCAAACTTGCTGGTTAAACGTCTCATGAAATTGCCCCATCTGTGGAACGAACCAGGGCTGTTTGTACTGGCTGCCTGTTTGAAATGTGTGCAATGGCAGGTAGGGGGGTGTGCCTGTGTGGAACTGTTGTTTGTAAACAGCTGCTCTGCTTACTTGCATTTTTCTGGTTGTAGCTACACCTTCAAATTGGTTCCGTGGAGTTGTTGTGGTCTAACCCCAGCGGGCAGCTAAGCCCCACACAGCTGCTTGCTCACTCTGCCCCGGTGGGATGGGAGAGAGAACCCTAAGAGTAAAAGAGAGAACCTGTGGGTTCAGGTAAAGACAGTTCAAGAAGTAAAGCAAAAGTTGTGGATACAAGCAAAGCAAACCAAGGAATTCATTCACCACTTCCCATGGGCAGGCAGGTGTTCAGCCATCCCCAGGAAAGCCAGGCTCCATCACATGTAATGGTTACTTGGGAAGAAAATCAGCTCTATCCCAGCCAAAACCAGCATAGTACTGTACTGAAATTAGTCTCTTATAGGTTGTCTTTTAAATTAAGAAGATGCCCATTAGCTTTGTTTCGAACTGTAGTTGTTGTTGCATACTCTTTTCTTCCTTGCATCAGTTTTGCCAAATGGCAGTGTGATTATGTCTTCATGTTTCTTGCATAAAAATAGAATTGCGAATTGGCTGCTTGAAATACGACAAAAACAGACTAGATTTCAGTTCTGTGGCTTTCTAAATATTTGTTCCTGCTCTTAAAATGTACTTGCTCGGCTTCTTCACTGAGCTTCCTGTGTAATGTTGCTAAACCTCATCTTAATTCTCCTGTGGCTCTTGTGTTTACCAAGTAAACAGCTGTGGCCGTTTTAGATGTTGCTCCTCAGATGGAGGTTGCTGACCCTGTAGTGGAGGTAGCGGGAAGGTGGGGATGCCATCTGCTCTACTGTCACATTGTCCCCTCACCATCTTGGGTGATTAAAGCACTGTGCCATACTGAACTCGGACAACTCGGTGTCATTTAGTTCTGCAGAGTCTGTTACCTGCTCATTAGCAGCTCTCTCCTCTGAGGATTGCCAGGCAGCTGAGGGGATATAATATTACAAACTGCTGCAGCAAAATTAACTATAGCCCATTTGTCAGAGCTGAGAATTATCTCGCAGTGATCATATGTAAATGAAATGAGTTCCTGTAAGGACAGAATACATTATTTATTGGCTTTTTGGAGGTGACATTTTATTACAGAACTGCCAATATCAATTCCCTATCTTATATTTTTAATTTTCCCTCCTACATTATGACAAATTTCAGCATCTTTTATTGGGCACTAAAATTCCAATTTAATTATGCATACTGGCAAGTTAAAACTTGTTAGATGGGTTGTCTTAATGTTATGTGTTAGTCACATCTGAGTACTTAGGTGCTACAGTAATAAGAATGACACCAAGTGATTAGTGCAAAACGAATAGATTGTCATTCAGAGTGATTCTGAAGTCTCAGCTGTGGCTTCATTCTCATAATACATTCTGATGTTTTCTGGCACTCAGACTGCAAAGTTCTCTGGAGATTGTGCCTCCCAAGGCTACCAGTGTCAAACAGGTATCTCTTAACTGGCTGCTGAAGTGACACCATGCAGTGATGTGCAAACCAAATGTGACCAGTAATACTCTTGGGTGAGGGCTCAGATTAACGGTTGTCACCAATTTTCCGTAAATTTGATCAAATCTTTAGCATTTTGAGTTAAATTTACCCTGAATCCTTCTGGCAGTGTTGTAAGTGTAAAATACAATTACTTTTCTGAGTAGAAATCTTGGGTTATTGTTTTCTGGGGGATGTACCTGTTTCGGACTGCTCTGATGGAATGAGCAGTGTTTAAATTTGTCTGCTCTAATTCCTTGCACAAGTAAAGGTACAAACCCGTTCCTGGCAGTGATTGTGACGGTGTTAATTCAGGCAAGGGAAGTATAATCACTCTGTGTGCTACTGCCCTCCTTGCAGTCTGTCTAAAATTAGTTGCTGCTTGAGCTCTGCTTGAGCTTTGCTTGATTGCTATTACCAATACTTAATGTCCTAGTTTTAGTGAAACCTAGACTGGATGATTGAGCTTGGGTATGAGCTTCATCCCTGCAAAAATAAAATAATTATGGAGTACCTGTGATAAGTAGTTTATTTCTAAATAGTATTAACAGCCTGGTGCTTGCAACTTGGTAGAAAGAATTCATGAAAATTTGCTGTGGTTTCGTAGATTTACTGTTTTATGAAGCTCACTTTTCTATCATCTTTCAAAGTTGTGTTTAACTTGCGTTAGGGTATGAAACTGTTAGTGGTCTCAAGATGAGAATTCATTACCCAACAGTGTAGAAATCTGTATAATTGATCCTGTGGGAGTTTGGGCACATACAAAAGCAGTTCTCATAGCTGTTTGGTGGCTCGGAAGCAAGCTCTTCTTCCAGCCAACTTCTGCACTCTTATTTTCAACTTCAGCTGAGTTACACCAACCGTTTGTCTTTCAGAGCCAAGACATAATCAGCCAAACTGAACCAAGAGGAAAGAGAATATTTGAGAAGGCTTCCAGCATCTCATGAATGAACTAACGGAACTCGATAATGCTGGTTCTCCAGAGCCAGGTCTACGGCTCAGAAAAGGACACATGTCTGACACTGCAACAACACAGGCAGCCTTTGAAGAGGACAGCTCTCAAGAGAGCCTTCTTCTAGTGGAGTCACCACTGTCTTCTGATCAGGAAAATGTAAGTCATATGATCACCCGGTAGGCTTGATAGGAAAAATGAGTTTTGACATAAGTGCTTCAGTGTTTTAAATAACTTTCAGAAATGTGGACCGTGAGCCTGCGACCTTTTAATGCCTGCTAAATAAGTGTAATAATACCAGGAAGATTCCAGAAGTATTCAGTTGAATGTATGGGAACTTGGGTGACAAGAGTGGGCATAACTAGTTTTACCAGCTTTTCTGTTTTTATTTTGTCCTCAGAGAAATGGGACTTGTACTGGTTTGTTCTCTGCTGAGATGCTGCTCATACAAAAAGATTTTTGTTCTGTGATTTTCAATTAATTGTAAGTGAAAGGAGAAGTATTGACTCTGGCTGCATGTAATCAGAACCTTGGCTAATTGGTATCTTTTTGATGATTAGGACAGAAGAATCTGTTTGCAAGCATTCTTGCTGGAATTAGACTAAACAATGCATGAAATCCTATCTTGGACAATAGCCAGTAACAGACTCACAAGGAAGAGCAAAAGGATGGGGAAGCACCTTGTGTCTCTTGCCTCGGACACTCTCCCAGTCTTTAGCAGTTGGTGGCTCACGGATTTTCTGAGCCAGTGGTAATGTCTGTAAGTTTTTGGTGCATGAGCCTTTGTAAGTTTTGGCAGCCACAACATGCAGAAGGACGTCCACAGCTTAATTAGGTGTTCTGCAAAGACAATGTCCAAGCACTGGACAAAAGTACCTTCTGGTTAGACAGTTCCAGAACTGTAATTAATGCTTCTCCCAGGATATATTCAGATGGATATCAGCATAGTTAAGTGGAAGAGGCATTCAACTTAGGCTCACTATCCAATTTCTCATGGATTAATGAGTTTACTGTATCAGCTCAGTCACAGCAACTGTGTGGTTTTAGCCAGTGGCAAAAACGTGCTGGTGCTACTTAACGTATGTTGGGCTGTGGCTGTAATTACATTTGCCACAAATTCTGGGTGTGTGCCTGGCCCACTGTCATGGATCAGCTGACATGGGAACTGGTATTTGCCTTCTCAGCTTGATGAGCTGGAGCCCTTACAGAATTCAGTTCCGTGCATTCTTGTAATGAGAAGTCAGGGTTGGTATTCACGTCTAGCAAGCCAAGCCTATGCACTCGCAGCTGTACTGCTATAACTTCTCCAGGACATTCTCAGTATCATGATAAGGGAAATACCCACAGTCTTTTTACATTTTGTGGAAGGTTGTGAAACATGTGTTTAGGGTGGAAGAAGGTCTTGGCCAAGACTGGTTAGAAAAAGAAAAGTTGAGTTGTGCTAGCAGGTATTTTGAAGTTACATGTTTATCTGTTGGTGTGTTTGGGATTATCTGTTTTGAAGGCTGTTTTCATTCTTGTGTCTGACTTTCCTGGTTGAATAATGAGTTACCTGTTGTCTGTGGATGGAATACCCAAGGTAAAAGTCCATAATTGATTATGTGCTTTGATTCTTTCTGTACATTAGCTTAGCTAAACAGAAATTATCTGGATGAATTAGTGTTTAATTCTAACATTTTGGAAATGAAATGCTTGAAATACTTTCATTCTCTCTTTCAGGCATTCTTAACACATGTTGTCTTTTTGGTTTTTTGCTTTCATCCATACAACAAAAGTTTGTGGGTTTTTTTGGTTTTGGCTCACTACAAATGTTTGGCTTTCTTGTGTTTAATTTCTTTGCTCTTTCCTGGTCTTCTAAAGTGCTGTCACAGAAATTTGTTTTTGCCATTTGGGCCTTGCTGTTCTGTCTTAATCTGTATCACTTTCTCTGCCATGTATGGCCTCCTGCTTTTTTGAATTTTTTCCACCCTTTTATTCCTGTCCTCTGTGATTTCTTGGGTTTGTTAGTGTTATGTCTTCAAATTGTTTTTTGTTTTAAAAGGCTGAATAATTGACGCTCCTAATGGATCATCCCAAAACACTTTGCTGTCAAAAGTACCAATATTGGCTTGCCAAATGGCCTTTATTATGTGATATTCTGCAGTGTTCCAAATAATCTGGAAAAAACATTATGCTATACATCTTCCTGTGCCTTGTGCAAGCCCCGGCACAGCTGTTGCTCGAATGTCAGCTAGGATTCACTCTTGTGCTCTGCTGTGCATTCTGGCTCTGTGCAACTGTCTCAGCACAGAGACCTAGTAGTTCATTAGCATGACTTACAAGTTCAAAAGCCTGATTTTCCTCTGCTCTGGAAGACGTTCATGTTTAGATAACTGTAATATAAGGATCTTGTTCTTGGCTAGATGGCAATAGTGCTCAGGCACTCAAGCTAAACATAGCCTTATAAAAGGTCTCAAGTAGTGCCCACTACATCAGTGTTTAGTGCTAAATGCAGCCACGATGGAGCTGGTGGTAACAATCCCTTGTTGGAGGAGGAAAGTGGATGAGAGCTGTGTAGTGTGTTGATGGTAGAACCACCATCATCATTTAATATGCTATTAAATGCTTCTACATAGGAAAAGCTTTTATCATAATAAATATGTATTCTAAAATGTACTGGGCCTAAACTTGAGGTATTAGTGTAAAAATATGTGTATTTTTATCCTCTGATAATATTGCATTGTTTATTTTCCCATTGCCTCCTGTTACTCTGCTTATATAATTGCAGCTCTTTACTTATATAAAATGTCTTCCAAACTCTCCTGTACAAGATTCCTTTCCCTTTCCCTACTTGGATATCCACTTCCTGCTCCACTTGTAGAAGTAAGCAGTCTTAGCTCTTAAGAGGTAGTAGTTGATTTTGATGAATTATTTTAATAGTCTTTTCTAAGAAGGAAGGCATGGAAGCATGTCATTATGTTGTTCAGAATTATTTTCCATCTTCCTCACAGCTTGCATTGTATACTATGTACTTCTGATTTTGATGGGCCAAAATACTGGTCCTCATAAGTAATAAAGCATTTTCTTGGGAAAGAAAATGGAGATGATATTAAGAAATAAGATTTACTCCTAAAAGTTTTTTTTCCTAGGCTTTTGACCCTGGCACCAGTAACCTACCTGGGAGGTTGCATAGCTGTGAGCTAAAAATTAGAGATCCTACTTTCTGTAAATTGTGGCATTTAATAGATACATGTAGCAAAGAATTACTAGCCATATTGAACATGCTTATTCAAAATAACCCAGCTGCCTCCTTCGGCCAGTGCTGTTAATCTTCCAATTATATAACGATTCCTGTGAGAAGATACAAATCATACAACATAAATATCCTTTTTATATCCGAACCTCTCAGTCTGTATTTTATTCCATAACTCTCTGTTGTCTCCTAGAGTGCAGATATGTCCACAGATTATCCCCTCTTCCAAGTACCAGTTTTAAGGACTAGATACACATCTTGCTGTCTTTAAACATGAAATTAGTGTAGTGGAAGGTGAGTGGTGAACCTTGTGTGACTTGGGGAAATAGTAACCATTTGTCTGCATGTTAAGCATTTGATGATGTGAAAGGGATCAAGCAAGCTGCGTAATTCTTCTCATTCCTTCAGCAGTTTAAACCTGTTTTCCTTTTTCTGGTTTCCACTATGTGCTGATAAGGCATTTTTCAGCAGGTGCTTCCCTCCTGTAACATCCTGGATTGCCTTGCCTTTGGGAGAGCATCCTTTCTCCTGTCCCTGAGTTTGTGCCTTAACTGCCTTTGTAATTCCAGCAGTGATAGTTCCTAAAGAAATCTCTCCTACTGTGACTTTGTTAAGCTGACACAATCGAATGCATGTGACTTCTTACAATGTGATGAATGGGCTCTTTATGCAGCCCCCAAACCCTGTGCTTGACTCTTTCCTTTTGTACTTAAACCTGTCAGTGACAGGAGGTAAACAAAAGAACCATTTTTCTTTCCCTTTGTTTCAATCATCGGGTTTCCAGTGCTTGGATGATGATTCCTTTCATCTTCCATGCAGTTGAGCTGCATTGTGCAGTTGTCCTTCGTGGCACCAAAATGTGCCCATAAAGTGGAGACCTGTTGCTTTGAAGTGTTTGGTAACCTACTGTAAGCTTCTGGGAGGAGGTTTGTGTAGCCCTCAAGACATCTGAATGGGCAGAAGAAATTTGGGTAAATACTCCTCTGCATTGCTTCTCAGGGAGTATGGGCTTTGAAAGGAGAACTTAATTGACCTCTGACAAATTTTGTGATATCTCCATGTGCCTACAGGAGTCTTTCTAGAGCATAAATACCAAAGTGACTTGAAAGAGGAAGGCAGAAGGATGTAACAATTTCAGGTACAAAAGAGAATTTCTGGAGTAATTGAGGGTGAGCAAATGACTCAAGGCTTTTAACTTGAATTATAGAACTTACTTAAAGTCTTTTCTGTTACAGAAGTGTTTACGTATTATCTGCAAAAACAGACTACAGACATACTTTTTGGTATTGCAGAAGCGTGCATGTAAATAAATGGAATTGTCAACTTGACTTTCTGGTGCATGCCAGCTGAGTGAAAAAGACTGAGGTGGAGTCTTGAAGGTCAAAGGGAGACATTTGAGTCTTAAGAATAGTCTCTGTGGAGCTAATATTTGTTAATTCAGATTGTGTGAAATTTCATCCTTTGTAGATCTACTTGCAAGTTTCAAACCATTTAGCTTTCTTTTCAGTCTGGCATTTTCCTATTGGTTCTTTGGGGTTATGATTGAAAACTTGGCATTTGCTTCTGTATTTGCCTTCCTCCTCCATTGCATTGCAGGTTTTGTTGGCAGAGTGTGAATGGAAGAGGCCTGGCAAAATCAAGTTTGAGGTCCCACCAAAGCACATTTCCTTTTGTTTTAAAGCTGATTGTGTTCAAATGTTATTGTTCTGTAGATTTCTTTATTACCTCTTCCTTTCCTCCATTTTTGCAACTCTTGGGAAGAAATGTTATTTCTTTGAAAGCATGTGAGTTGACATTTTGCTTCAGATCAAAAGGTCTTAACATCTGCATTTCTCCTTCACTTGCTGTTCTAAGAACTGGAAGTAATATGAATTTTACTCAGACTGCTAGTCACTGAAGTAAGTGCTTGAATAGACTAGATTATTTTTGTACAGCAAAGCATTTTTGGATACACAGAGCAGAATATCTCCAAGTATTCCCACTTAAGACAGTATGAAGACAATGTGACACGTTTGTGCAGATGGTTTCCAGGCTCCACAGGCCTGAGCTGGTCCGATGCTGACGCCTCCCTTGCTGGCAGTTGATGTGCCTGGGTTATGAACAGACTGTCAGAGCTTGAAAATCTGCAGAAAAGGCAAACTGGTGATCCGGTCAGCCATGCATAGGCAGTGCCCAGAAGGCTGGTAACGGGTAGGAAATGTCCATGTCTCTGTGTCTGCTCTGTCTCCCAGAAAACTCACTGAATTACCGAAGAATTTGTCCTAGGTGCTGGCTGTTGGGTTGCAGCTGGATTCAGCTGTGTGCTCTTACTGTGGAGTGTTTCCGTGCTTTGGGAGGGAAGTGGTGGTGCTCGGAGTTTGCTGCCTGCCAGCAGGTTTTGTAACCACTGCTTGCTGTGCTCTGTGTTGGAACTAGGAGAGGGAGGGAGTAGTTCTGTTTATAATTCACTGGCACAACAGTTTCCCTGGACAGGGGTTAGATTCCACGGGTTTTGCCTTTGTTCTCCTGGAGATCATATCTGCCGGATTTGGGTGGCAGCGGGGGGTGTGTCGGCCTTTCACAGTGATACAAGAGAAGAAAATAGTGTTGTGCTGCTGGGTTAACTTGCATCTTCCTCCAAGTGTTTCCGATTGATTGACTCTGCTGTTCTGTTAAGTTCAGCAGTACACTTTCAATCTCTGTTTATTTTTGTAACAGAGCATTTCTTTTTCCATAAGCCCAGCATGCTTGTTTTCTTTTTCTGCTGTCAGGATTAACAATGGCAGAGGAGCACAAAAAGGCACATGAGACTCTTCTGCAGTAGAAATGATTTCTACAGGCTCTCCCCCAAACTGTAGTGCTGAGCACATGTGGGCATTGAGGGCTTGGGCCCTGTCAAATGCTGGGCATTGACAGAAAATCAGTAGCTGCTGCTGCTCAGAGATTCAACAGACCCTTTCCATCTGAAGATATTTAAGAAGGGAGCTAGTTCTAATCCGAGTGTTCTAGCAAGGCTGCTGAAACCAAAATGTGACTTTGTCCTAGGACTATTTGCTAAACGAGTTTTGAATGTTAGTGCTTGTTTTTAATGAGTGCCAGCAAGCAGTCACCCATGACCAGTTGTGTAAAGCTGTTTTCAAGTGCTATATTAAATGGACTGTATCTTCTACAAGAAGGTGACCTACAAAGGAAAAACACTAAACTCCAGGAACCTCCAAGTACTTGACATTTTGACCAACAGGCCTAAAGGGTTTTTGGCACTGTGCTAATGAAAGACTTTTTTTGGTCCAGTGACAGCAAACGCAGCTTTGCACACCCTGCTTAGAGGGTGGATATAGTCAGCTTTTTGGAAACTGTGGTGTGGCTGTGTTTGCAAGCTTGTCAGGGAAAATGTGAATTCTGAAGGACAAAGCTGTTATTTTAAAATAACTTGGTATGTGCAGAAGTTAGGAGAAATCAGAGCAAGTTTTATGGTGCTGTTTGGTTCCAGTTAGTTTCTTACAACCCAAAGAATATAAGTTGATGAAATTCTGAAAAATGTGCAACAGGCTTTTAGGAGAAATGGCGTGGCAGCACTTACTGCTGCTTCCCCCTTACCAAAGGCTGGTTGGTAAAAGGTCAGTTGACAGAATGGGCACAGAGGAGTTGCTGCTGAAAAAAAGCAATCTGGCCAGCTGAAAAGGATGTTACAGAACTGCGATTAGAAAAACAATATTTTTATATTACAACCTTGAACGTATCTTGGCCATTATGCTGAATGCTCTCAAGTTACTGAATCTGGCACGCTGCCCCAAGGAACATAAAAAGACTTGAATGTCATGTTAAGCACTATTAATCATTCATCTGATGAGATCAAGATAAACAAGAGTAAAAACTCAGAGTCATGTCTAGACTTTGTGACTTCAGTTTAATGTGGGGGATAACAGTGGTATTGTAAATGCAGCAACATATGTTTTGTAACTTGAGTTTTAGGAAGAAAATAGTGTATAAGTAGCGTGTCATATAATATGCCGTGACTCAGTATTAATCAAGACATTTGGTTTTTCTGAGCTATCTTGCCTATGTTCCTACCAAGGCACAGAGTTCTGTCAGGGCACAGACCAAGAAGAGAGTGGGGTAATATCTGTCAGCAGCTGAAGGAAGCAAGAATATCAGAACAGATTCAGACTGCATCATGCTTTGAAAATTCCTGCGATGGTAGGTTTAGGGCAGTGGTGACATCGTGGTGGTGACTTGGCATCACAAACAGTTGGACTTTGAGACATGGGAGTTCATTAACTCCAGAGCTTAATACTACATAGGTATGTGCATGGTCAGTTAGGCTCCTAGGTAACTGAGTAATGGCTCTGTCTGAAGAGAAACCCTGATACAGAAGATTTGTGCCTTTCCTGGGGATTAGGAGAGTTTTGTTACAGTTACTGGTTGTCCTGGTTTCGCCTGGGATAGCTGATTTCTCCCTAGAGGCTGGTACAGTTGTGTGGTTTGGATTTAGGATGGGAATAGCATTGATAACACCCTGATGTTTCAGTTGTTGCTCAGCAGTGCTTACCCCGAGTCAAGGACTTTTCAGTGTCCCAGTGAGGAGAGGCACCAGAAGCTGGGAGGGAGCATGGCCAGGACAGCTGACCTGAACTGGCCAAAAGGATACTCCATACCATCGAGCCCAGTCTATGAACTGGGGAGAGCCAGCTGGGAGCTGCTGGTCTGTGCTGGGGGACGGGATGGGCATTGGTCAGATGGGGTGAGGGAGGAGATGACCACTTTTTACAGAGTAAAAGGTGGCTCCATTCAGATTTCATTTATGTTTTAGTTTGCTCACTCAAATGAACAACATTGGTGACAGTGTCTGAAGCGATGAACCAGAACTTGCTTGTCACCTGTGTAAGCAGCAGTCATGTGCAAACTCTGAAACTTTCTAGAAATCTTTAAACTGACATCAAGAAACTACAGACCTCAAGGAAATACGCTTTGACTGGTTGAGGTCCATTGAACATAACTTAGTCACAAGTGGGAAAAATGTTTCTGGAATCTTTTTCTGCAATTATGACTTGACTTTTGACAGGCTTTTCCATAGTAAGGACATTATTAAACAGCATGTCTGTTAACAGATTTGAGAGTGGTAGTATAGAAACTGTTAGTCTATGTGAGAAGGATAAACTGTTGTAGTAGACAAGAGAAGTGTGTTGCATTTACTAGAGCAGGTTTTACTGCACTTTTCCCTGTAACAGGATCTTTGGCTGTGTGATCTGACATTTTTGGACTTCATTCAGACAAGAAATTCTTGTACTAAATGTAAACTTTTTTTTACCTTTTGTGCTGTTCCTATAAAAGAGTGAGATTTTACTGTTAAACTTATTTAATGATCGGCACGGTGTAATTGAGCTCTTGGTTTTCTTGCTCTTTGTTTGTTCTGGTGCTCTAAGTCTTGGGTTTGGTATTAAACCTCTTTGATCCCTACCAAAACATGCTCTGAAATTCTTGTTTAGATGAGGATCTGTCCCTGGAAGCGTGTTGCCTGGTCCTCTTGCAAAGGGATATAATTAAGTCTGATTTCTACCTTTTTCTTTTACATTCTTGTCTGTCACTGTTATCACAAAAGAAACTATAAAACTTAACAAAATAAAGTGAACATGGATAAACCAGTAAAGCTGGTTCCTCTGGGTATTTTCACTTGTCCTTCAGATTTGTTTTATTCTCTGGTACCGTTACTTAACTCAGATTGTGTTTATACATCTGTTGGATAATTTCCATCTCATTAGGTACCTGTACTGGTGTTTGGTAGCTTTAACACTCCGGGAATTTGCAAAGGGAGTAGGATTGAAATTGGAACGATTACTTGGTGTTTCCATGGAATTTAGGTGTCCAGACCTTTAGAGTGTAAGTACCCAGGAGCCATGATTTCTGATTAATATGAAAGACTGACTGTACGCATTGCTTTGTGCAGGCAGCAGAAGAGTGACAGCTGATGATTGTAACAAGTTTGCTTGTTACAAACGAGGGGGTTTATTTAAAGGTACTCCAAAATGCTCTGAAGACTTCACAGAATTATTTAGTCAAACCTGAGATGCTTTAAAAGAAGTTGAGTATATTAGATGATGTAAAAGAACATCTGAAGCATCAGCCGAGTGAAAATCCTTTTGGCCTATAGTCTAGAAACAATTAAGGCAAAAGTTATTCTTGAAGCACTTAATTCAGGATATACCATAGCTCATTAAAAGTGGGAGTATCAGGGTTTTCTTCTGGGCTCTCACTTCTTTCATGATCTTAGGCAAATGATATTATTTACCCAATATGTTTCTCATTTTAAAATGGGATTCTGTGGGCAAGACTTAAAAATAGTTGAAAACGGGTCCTAAAAGAATGTGCTTGCTTATGTTGTTATGGTCTAGAATTAGTCTTGAATTTCTGATACAGTCAGCCAAAGAGGAGAAAATATGTGAGTCCTAAGATGCGAAGGAACTTGTCACAGTGGGACTGTTACAATATGCCTTCTGAGCAGAAGAGTGGTATTTTTTCCTTTCAGTCATTGTCTGAAGAACTGAAGGTCATTAGACTCCTTCAGATTTCCAAGTGAAGACTGGTGTTGGTGTTGCCCTCCCCTGTAGATTTCTGGCTTCCAACAAACCCAGTTTACTGTTCTTCCCAATGAGATGTTACAGGAGGGAGTCAAGGGAGGATGGATGTTGCAGAACAGGCCTCATTTTGCCTCCTTAGCAAGAAAAGGACTAAGAAGCTGAGCTTTAGTTTTTTTCCCTTGAATGCTAATTTTGCAGTTTAATGGCAGGAAGGAGATAGTAAAATCAATTCCATTTTTTGGCAGTAATCTGGACTGTGTATATGATATGAATTCCTTTTATCACCAAAAGAAGCTCAGTAATGATTTGTTTGTAGGCACATGGCCAAAATGCAAAGATTTTGGACTAGTTCAGAAATAGCTGCGCTCTTCAAACTTTACAGTCTGTTCAAATTTAAGCCTTCCCATCATTCTAGAAATGGGAGTATGTGCAGAGGGGGAAATGAACATTTTTTGGCTTTGAGTCACTGGGCAGACGGCGATGAATACAGGCTTTGATTCTGTAAGGGACCTTTTTTCCTTCAGTCTCCCCAGTTGTGTAAGTTGAGGATTACTAACTTGTTCACCACATTTGAGCTGGTTATTGTGTGCTGCTGGGAGACAGAATTCTAGAGTAGCTGAAAGGCACAGCACTGCTGCTTCTGTCAAATGCACTGAAACCTCAATGCCAGCCTTGCTTTTCCATAAGGCATGCTCTTGGAAACAGAGGGTTTCTTTGGTTTCTAAATTGTGCAGACTATCACGAGCATCTTATCCAGACCTCCATGGAAGGGGACTTAGACTAGTTGATCTTTAAAGCTGCCTTCTAACCCAAACCATTCTATGTTCCTATGACCCTGAGTTAATTATTTATCATATTGAAAACTGAGAATCCTAGAGAGCTCCATTAGTAGACAAAGCCAGTAAAATTGACAGTGTGGGGAATAATGTCAGTGAATGTTGTTGAGAATGAAACCAAATTTTTAAAAAATTCCTATGCTTAACAGGAGTTGTGCCTATTTTAGAAGGATATTAAACCTGTTTGCATCTTGCTGTTGCCTGGTGCCTTTCTGAATAGCACTGATGGGGTAACCTAGGCAGAGTGAGTGTATTTAATAGTGTCTTATTCTGCTGGAGAATCTGCTTAGGGCTGGTCAATATATCAATCACTGCTGTAAAATACGAGATACTGTTCAGAGGGGTTGTTCACTGGAATGATAAATGAAGGTGAGTAGACAGTACAGGGGACATGGGTTATCCACAAAGATTTGTTTATGCAGTCAACTTTTCCTCGTGTGGACAAATGTGAGGTCATATGTAAAACTTGAAGGATGGATACTGTGTATTATGTACCAGAAATTGCATTCTGGGTAAGCAAAATTGGGTCAAGAAGTGTTTGATGGGATCCCTCTGAAAGACGAAGCTTCAATGACTACTGCAAGCCTTGGGTACAAAAGCAGGTATAAGCATGTAATTTCTCTGTCAAAATCCCCAAAAATATTGAAGACTCTGGGTAGCTCCCTGTAGGCTGGAAGAAGTCTCCTTTTATTTATTCAAAAATGCAAATTTTAAGCAGATTATTGAGTTAACTTGACAGAAATAGTTAATAAGGCTTGACACTAAGGAGAGAGCTGTAACGTGGGACAAATGCACAGCCAGATCCCGTCCCTGGCTGGAAGGTTCAGGGCATTAATCTGATAATAATTTGTAGATAAAGTAAGTGAGGTTGTGTGCTATATTCTCAGTCACTTTGGATGGTATTATTGATACATCATCTTGATTTGAAAGTTGCTAACCTTGATGTGGGAATAGGAGGGGAAAAAGTTGTCTGGGAAATCTGGAGGAGGCCAGTCTCCCTCTGTGCTGACTGTGGAGCTTTCTTGGCTTGGTCGTGGAGTGCGTGGCAGCTCTCTGCATTAAGTCTGAAGGGTGCAAAAAGATCCTTCTCTCTTTTCTTGCTTCCTCTAATTTGTTTACCTTGGAAGCTGAAGTGTTGAACGGAGTCTCTGATGGGCCATGAGCATTGCAGGAAGCAAACAGGAATGCAGAACTTCCATGGTCCCCTGCTTCTCTCCTACATGGGAAGCTAGAGTGTACCATAATATGCAGATGATGTGATAAGTCCTGATAGAGCAGAAAACTACCAAACTTTGTTCCTGTGAAGTTACTATTGATGTGTACCAGCCTGATATCTCAGCTCAGTAGATTATTTTAGTTTTCCTTTTCATAATTCTCTCGGTACACCCTGAGGAGATGGATGTTTCTCTTTATTTGAACTTTGCTTAAAACTCTGATCCCTGTTACTGCTTTTCTTTGATAACTTGCCTTTGTCTAACTGGCAGAAGTTGCATAGTAGTTTCTGAAATACCTTGAAAAATCAAACAAATGAGTAAATTCCAGTACTAGATTACAAGCTGAACAGAAGTGTCAGTTAAACAGAATAGATTGTCAGATTTGGACTGAAAATTGAGGTGAAAGAGTTCTAACAAGGTAAATGGATTCCTCTCCTTGACTTGCCTTTTATTACCCTAAAATGCCAGATACATTATGGAGGCATTAACACCAGCACAGTGACATTGAAACATAAAATAGGGAGTAATCCTTCCCTAGAGGTGGGTAGCTGCAAGCCTCAGACTCCATATCTGGGCTTTAATGAAGCGTGACTTAGAGGAGCACTGCTTGCCTCCAAACCTGCTGGAAACATATGCAGAATGGATTAGACCTGTGAGTTGTTCTCAGGTACCTAAGAATGTAATCATTTTTTTGCTTGTTCTTCTGAATTCCTTTCTCAGTGCCATACAAGGAAAGACTTCTTTATTTGCCAAGACCTCAAATCGTAGTTTTGTATGGGAAACAACATTACCTTTCTCTGTTCATCTTTCTACAAAGCATTTTCTCTGTTTCTTTTCCCTCCAGTGTTGTGAGGATAATAAACATGATGATGAGCCACCTCAAGAAGATGAAGGTTTTATGGGTATGTCACCTCTTCTACAAGCCCACCATGCTATGGAGAGAATGGAAGAATTTGTTTGCAAGGTAAGGGCACGTGGAAACTGCTGAAGTAATTTCCTTTTTTGGGAAGCTTCAGTGGGCAGCAGACTGTACTTGGAGCAACTGCACTACTAATGTGAGGGAGAGGAGGTTCTCACTGTCCCCAAATGGGCATCTCGTGTTCTAACTAGCAATACCACACTTCCTCAGCATCTGTCTGTCATTAGGATTAAATTGTAGAGCATGGAACAGTAGGGATTTACAGCTGAGACTCCAAAGCTGATCATGCAACTCAGGTGTGTCCCTTGAGAAACACCTGTGAGTGCAAGGCAGAATAAAAACCTTCTGGTTCAAGGCACTTTGATTTACAAGGTCATTTGTCCAGATTTCTTCAGATTTGCAAATATTTTGCTTTTCCAGCACCATTTGCATCTATTGTAGAATAAGCTTTGTCCCTGACTTGAAAACAATGCTGTGTTGAAACCATACGTAAGTAAATCCATTGTAGATTTTGTAACTGTTGACCTTGGCTCAATTTTTGCTACTTTTTAGAGCCACTGGGCTGTGTCAGTCTCTGACCCTCCTTTCTTGCTGAAAGGAATGCTGCCCCTTTATACACTGGTTCCTGCTGGGTTTATGAACTATTTTTGATGTTTTACAGAGGGACCCTAGTTATTTGGTGGTCTTTTGTGTACGGGTCGTTTTGGTTTTTTTACTTTTGTTGGTTATTTTTTTTTACTATGCATCTTTGCCTCTTTTAAAATGTTTTGTAGGGTGGATTGTGTAAAGTGAATTCCCTCCTTCTGTTTCTGCCTCAATTCACATTTTTTGTTCATGAACTAAACCAGTTATTTTCTTGTTTAATGTATTTAAGAACCCAGTCTTTAACTGGGCTGGTTATTCTGAATGGCTTTGTTTTGCTTCCACGCACGAGTGTGGAGAATTGATTTAAAAACTCTGGGCTCTTGTTGTTGAAACTGAAATAAGAATGTAGCTTTTTAAACTTAGTGTTTCAGGAACCTTCAGCCTTGCTCCTGTAACTCTAGCCAGCCGGCAGACCCAAGGAACCCTGCAGAAACACCCCCGGTACATAAAGCAGTTCCCTGCCACCCCTGTCCTTGGCAGCATTGCCACACTGAAGCCTCCATGTGTCTTGTGTTACTGAAGCAGTGCTGGGAACATCTGTGCACACTTATTTCCTCTGGAACCAGCTGCAAGGATAGCTGTGCACAAACCCCTCTCTCCCTTTCAAGAAGAAATCCCGTGGAATTGAGAGTCACGAGTCTGTTGCCTTAACTGCTCTGTCACCATTTGTTTTGTGAGCCTGGGAGCATTTTTTAGCCAACCTGAATAAGGGGTTGGACTTGTCTTGCTGGGCTCTCTCACCCTTTCATGTTTTCTGGCCCCTATTAGTGCTGATGGGTAGCTTCTTTTGCTAGCCTGCCCCAAATGCTAGCAGACAGACAGGTTGGCTTGTGGTGGAGGAACAGGCTTATTTATTTATTGGAGAGAACTAGGTGTAGGCTTCTTCAATTAAATGGAAAAGAATACCTGTAAAATAAGAGAACATAGAAGTGAATTAAATGTTTTCCCTTCATTAGCAGTAAAAACACCCAATAGCCTTCCTGTCCAAGGAAATGCTGAAGTATTTCTTTCTCTGATGGTGCAGTTCATAATGATATAGTTTTGAAGAGGTAACAGTGACTTTAGCATGATATTTTAAGTGTAAAGCCTTCTCCCCAGAGATGTCCCATCAACTCTCTTCTGTTTACTGTACTCATAGGTTAACTCCAGCACTTTTACTAATATGGGTTTTCTGACTATTTCCATCCACTGCTGGAAGTCCATTCCCTGCATTTGACTAAAATCTTTTACCCACCAGGTGTGGGAGGGCCGATGGAGAGTCATTCCCCACGACGTTCTGCCTGACTGGCTAAAGGACAATGACTACCTGCTGCATGGACACAGACCACCCATGCCTTCCTTCCGGGCTTGTTTCAAGAGCATCTTCAGAATACACACAGAGACTGGCAACATCTGGACACATCTCCTAGGTATCCTCAGCTTGCTTTAACCTAATGCTAAATCTAATCCAGTGGTTTCATTGCTTTCAAAGAAAAGAGAGCAAGATAGAAATGGCTGTGGGGTTGTCAGCATTATCATTCCACTAGTAACCTGTTAAATTAGCAGCTTGGTATCCCTCTCCTAATTTTATCCCACCAGAGTGGGATGGGACTTCCTTAATTATGGCATACTGTACAAACAAATGCATTAAACATTTCCTAATCGTTAATAAATTACTGGTAGATCCTTCTTTTCCCAAGTGTGTAGGTGTTAATTGGGATTGCATTTCTTGCCACAGGAACACGCTTAAGTTGCAGCTTCTCTGAGTGGTTTCAACTGTGAGGAGCCCTGGTGGTGATGCTTTTGGAAAGAAAAGCTTTCAGTGTGCATGAACTTGACACCTCTGTGCCTTGCTGTTTTTCAGGATGTGTGTTCTTCCTTTGTCTGGGAATCTTCTACATGTTCCGGCCAAACATGTCCTTCGTAGCACCGGTGCAGGAGAAAGTGGTCGTTGGGTTGTTCTTCTTGGGAGCCATACTCTGCCTCTCCTTCTCATGGCTCTTCCACACAGTTTATTGCCACTCAGAAGGTGTTTCACGGCTCTTCTCCAAGTAAGTGCCTGGAGAACGGGGTAGGCCAAATAGGAAACAGGTGGGAAAACAGGGCTGGGATTTGTGCCTGGAGCCCCAGTGTGGGAGTTGTTCATTTCATGACTGCATGTACTTTGGAACAGAGTTGAGCAGAGATTTAATGCAGCTTCTTCTAATTATAGTTTGTTTCAGCATGAGTTTTTGTGCTGTCATTTGAGTCTTAAAACTCCATCATTTTCTGCTGTTTGGCAGGCATGTGCTTGCATCTTGCTGCTGTAAGTAATACGCCTTGAGCTTGGTTGCAGGACTTTGAATTTTTAGTGCAGCCGTTACTTCTTGTCATTTCAGCTGTTCTGACTAACTTTGAACCTTAAACTTCTGTAAGACAGTTCCACAGTGTGTGTCAAGATGTCTTGGTCTTTTGGTGTTACTGCACGTTCTTTTTTGGCTGGCTGCTGAATATCTCATATTTCCTAAGACTACGCAACCTAGGATTCTGTAATCTGCAAGACCACCTCTAAAGGAGCTCAGCAATTAAAATCCCCTACTGAAAAATTAACTCCATCAACTTTTGCAGGAGTATTTTTGTCAGGGTGTGGTAAAAAGCAGTTGCTGTGGATTTCCTTTTTTACACTTGTGTACAAAAAACGAGCTTGGTTGAAAAATTGCAGCATTATTCCACTGTGGTCCCTGAAGCTGATGCCCAACTAACTCACACTTGTCAGATACTGAAGTGTTTGCCTTGGCTGTGTTCTCAGAACATACTGTGTGCCCTGTCTTTAGAAGGCTCTTGTGCTGCTTTTTTCCTCATCTGAAACTCAAATGTGAGTTTTCCTCAGAAAGCTTTGCTCTAAAGGCTGCTGAAGGTATTGCTGATGACTGTCTCAAAAATGGCCTTACTGGCTGTGTGTCAAGGTAAGCCATTACTGTAGGTGGAGGAGGTGCCATGAGAACCTAAGTGCAGTAGTGAGAATAATTTAGTTGCAGTGAGAAGTAGACATCTGGTCCACTAAAGAAGAGTGTGTGGGTGTGAGGACTTCCAAAGGTCCACATTTCTTATGACACTGATTTTTGTTTTCTTCTAGGCTGGATTATTCTGGCATTGCACTCCTCATAATGGGCAGCTTTGTACCATGGCTGTACTACTCCTTCTATTGCAACCCTCAGCCTTGCTTCATCTACTTGATTGTGATTTGTGTCCTGGGCATTGCAGCCATAATTGTCTCACAATGGGACATGTTTGCCACCCCTGAATACCGGGGTGTAAGGGCAGGTAAGACCTGAAGTTAACTGTTTTGCTTCTTGACTGCCTTTCCTGCTTCCTACTTGCCACTTGGAAAAACCACCTTGGGAAGATTTAAGAGAGCTTAATTTTATAGAGACCTGATATTCTTGGAGTGGGAGCTTGATGGGTTTTCTTTCAGTATTTATTGTACCCAACTGGATGCACAGATAAGGGCTGGTGCAAGTCCTGGAAGTGCATTCCTGAAATGGACAGTAACACATGCAGTAGGAAAGGTGGTGCAAAGAATTTCTAGCTGCATCTAGCAACTTTGCTCTCTCCAAAAATGACTGACTGCTTGGTGTGTGTATGTGTACTTGCAGTGCTTGTGCTTTTTTTGTAACACTAGACTCAGACACTAGCAAATCATTGAATGATTGAATTAATCTGAATGATTTGCCTGGATAAAACACAGAGTTAAGATAAAGATGTTTTTCTCTTCACATCATCAAAAGAACACAACTAGATTTGGTTTCACATTTTGAGGCAGGAAGAAAGAGAGCTTTAGGGGGCAGCTATGGAAAGTGCACACAGCTGGGTTGAATAGTAATATTTCTTGTTTCTTAACCTGCACATGCTGTCTACAGTAAATCTAGATTTCCTGGACAAGTTATGGGTACCTTCAGAGCGTTCAGCTTTCCAAACTTAAAATCTCTGTATGGGACATGAATATTCCCCCCATGCCCACTGTTTTTACAAGTTTTCTGTCCCTGCTGCTAAAATCTAAACAAATAAACAATGTTCTCTTGTATGGCAGATCAGATGAGCACAGATGCTGCTTTTCTGTTTCCTAGGACTGCTTGTGCAGAATGTGATAAACAATCTCTTTGTTGTGTCTCCTTGTCTTGCTCTTGAGCGGTTGTGGTGAAGTGAGGCACGGTCTGTGTGGTCTCAGTTCCCTCTACAGGCCAAGAGCAGCAACTGGCCTCACGTACACTGCAGCTGGCAGGCACAATCAGTAAATGAAATATTCCAGCTATCTGCTGGAACGTATAACTGAGTAGCTTCTGGTATATGAAGGAAGTTTGTACATTCTTCAGCTTCCTTTCCAATAAATCTCTCCTGGGAACCTCCAGCTTCAAGAGCTGTCACCTCTCTGCTGCTTTGGCAAATACTGAGTTTTCCTTCTGTAGCTTTTGTGTTTTCATTGTCTCCCTTTGCCGCCACTGTGTTCAAACCTGACTCTCCCGCATTCTCTTTACCTCCCAGGAGTATTTCTAGGTCTGGGTCTTAGTGGGGTAATTCCCACTCTGCACTTTGTCATCTCTGAGGGGCTCCTGAAAGCAGCCACAATGGGGCAGATAGGCTGGCTGGCACTCATGGCATGCCTGTACATCACTGGTGCTGCACTATATGCTGCCCGCATCCCGGAGAGATTCTTCCCTGGCAAGTGTGACATCTGGGTGAGTCTACTGAGTGACTGGATGAGGAGACCAATGTGAAAGCTGGTTCCCCTTGAGCCTGAAGGATGTTGTGTCAATGTTTTCTGATTGCAAGTATCAAACTGCTGCACCAGAAGCAATCGGTCTTCAGGGGCCAAAGGGCTGGGCTCTCTCTGAGCCTGGCTTAGCTGGTGCCTCTCTTCCCAAGGTGTCACAGCCTGGCTGGTCTGAGGTAACTGCTGGTGTGCAGATCCACCTCAGCACATTTCTGGATAGCTTTAACAGATGGGAACTCTGCAAACAGTTTTGTTTGTCTATGTGTTGAGGATCCTAAAAAGGCACATCTTTACCTTGCTTCTGTGCAGTGCAGTACATGGTTATTTCAGTGATGTTCAGTGTGTTCTCCGGGATCTTCCCCATGTCTGGCTCCTCATCCTGTGTAGCCAGTGAAAATGCTGGGTAGAGATGGTAGGCGTTGGGGGGATCCCTGGCCCAGAAGAAGGGAAAGTGGGGTGAGCAAGTGGGTGGGTGGGGGAAACTTGGTATCAGGGAAAGAATCATGAAGGCTGGAGGAGAAACACCTGAGGAAGATGTAAGGAAAGGAGTTGGGTGGAGCAAGGGTGGAGATGAGGGCAAGTGGACCTTTGGAAGGCCACTGTAGTTGCACTTAGGGTAGTTTAGGACCCCTAAAGAAGACCAGAAGTGAGAATGAGGCCTGGTCGTTTGGCTTTTGCACAGCACCAGTTTGCTTCGTGTGTTTAAATGGCCAAAGCATTGTTACTATACTGAGCTAAGCTCCAAAAGCACTGGTGTACCACCAACTCCTCCAAGCTTCCCATGAAGCCTGAGAATACACATTTGTGGGAATATTCCAGGAGCATTATCCATATTGGGGAGGCTTCCCTCAGACAAGGGCATGCTTTGTTATGTAGCTCCCTCATGGTTTTCATTCTGCTCTGCTCCAGTCAGTGACATCCTGGGTGTTCATTCAGAACATCCAATTGTTTCTAGGTTTTAATATAACACCAGGATTTTCTGTTCTGTTTCTCTGTGGTAGAGAAGTAAAATACCAGCATGCAGAACCCACTTGGTAAAACTTACGCCTGTGACCAGAGCAGAGTTTGTACCTGTTACCTGTAGGAGAGGACCATTTTTATCCATAAACCACCAGTGTGTCTTGTGGAGGAACTAATTTTAAAGTGTCCTGCTTAAGGTTCTGAAATGATCCTTGTCCTTGATGAGTTACAGCAGTTCTGTAGCACAATTTTGGGTTGACCTGCTGGTTCAGATGACTCTGAAGGGAAGGGGGCATGTGTGTGTGTGGAGAATTCGATTATTTTGCTAAAGATAGCAGAGGGGTGGGCTCTAACACGCAGCTTGGAGAGCTCTGCAGCTCGGGGTGTGAGGCACTGCTCTGTGTTACTGTGTACTTCAGCTGAATGTGGGGCTTTGGGGCAGGACGAGCCTGGCTGAACAGAGGATTTCCTTCCTGCAGTTCCACTCCCACCAGCTGTTCCACGTGTTTGTCGTGGCTGGCGCCTTCGTGCACTTCCACGGGGTCTCCAACCTGCAGGAGTTCCGCTTCACGGTCGGAGGGGGCTGCACAGAGGAGGACGGGATGCAGTAGGAGCAGCCTTCAGCCCAAGGTCGTAACCAAAAGAGAGCCGCCGGCGCGGGTGAAGCATCCAGGCTTAGCAAAAGGAATACCTAAGAAGAATCCACGTTTCAGCTGATGAGGCATGGAGCTTCATGGGGATTCTGACTAACCAAGATAAATTCTATACCTCAAGCAATGGAATAAATCAATTTGAAGACCAGGAAATTCTGAAAACCTAATTTATTCTTGGGATCTACAGATTGAGCTACAGAGGACCCTTTCCAAACCGGCTTCTGTTCAATGCCATATTTATTTGTAGAATTGGGGAGGGATAGCTTAGCGGTTTCCTTTTTTTTAAAAAAAAAAGAAAAAAAAAAGTCAAGGTTAAATTTATATCCTCTTGGAGGGTTTGGGCGTTGATTTTAGATGCTCTTTTGGGAGAAAAACAAATTGTAAATAAGATTTCTAACTTTCTGTTTAAATAAAATTTATATAAATGTTTTAAACAATGGGTGGGGGGAAAAGGGTTTTTGTAAAGAATGCAACATGCAAGTACCACACACTGTTTCAATTTTGCACAAAACAAACGATTGCAGGAGGACCAGGTAAAATTCCCAGGAGTAAAGCACGTTGGCCCTGTAGATTTTCCTGGTGGCCAGCACGCCCTGGACAATGTGGGGTCCTGGCCAGCACCTGGAGTGGGTTCAGGACACGTACACGAGGGTTGCGAAGGCTGGATTAATCATGGTGTCATCCAGGTCACAGCGTGAGCAAATGGATTTGCTCCAGGAACTGGAAAGGTGCATCTGCTCCCTGCCTGAGCGTGGGGGACAGCTGCCTTCCCAGCCCGTGGGGAGTGGGCACTTTGGGATCACGGATCCTACAGTTGGTTGGTTTGGGTCTCGTCCCAGGAGCTGGAGCATGGTGGGATAAGTGCACATGAAATGGCAAGCAGTCCGACTCCATCAGTGCCTGCCTACACCCAAAGGCCCCCAGGGAGAGGATGGCTGCCATTTGCAAGCCTGTTTTGTTTGGTCTGAGGGATGATGGTCATAGACTTGTCAGAAGAGAGTTGAGCATGTGAGGGGAAACAGAGGTGGAGTTCGGATGGACTGGGAAGAGGAAGCTGTGTGCTCCAGCTAACAGGCACTGGCATTACCATCCTGTGTGTCAGGCTCCATATGCTAAGGCAGTTTGCAGGGGTTTTTTTAGGAGGAATAGATCCCCAACCAGCCCAGTGCAGTTCCTTTTTTTCCCTCTTTTTCTTTTTTTTTTTTTTTTTTTCTCCTTAGGTCTGCTTTCCATCTGTGCTTTAGCAGTGGGACTGCTGGTATTTCTTAAGCCTAAACCAGAGAGTTCAGCTGGATTGCTGTGGAGCAGACACACCTCCTATATAAGGGGAGGCAAATACCCTTCTCCTGTGTAATTGATGTAGCTTGAGCTTTGGAGCCCAGTCAGAAGCCAGACTGAAGGAGAATCTTTGGAGTCGTAAGGTGAAACTTGAACATTTTGTTTGTTATGGCACAGGTATTGCTTGGAGGCTTTAGCTGGAAATTCAGAGCAATTACCTCTCTCACAGATGAGTTAAACAGCTCACACCATGCAGTGTTTCACAGGGAAGGAAGGTAAAGGGTGGTTGGTTGTTGTGCGGGGTGGTTTTTTTTGTTGTTGGGTTTTGGTTTTGTTTTTTTTTTTTAGATTCCCTCAAGTTTCAGTTTTCATCCTTCAAGATAAAGAGATGGATTGCAAAGATCTTCCCATCCCCTGGCTGTCACAGTGTGTTTTGGGGAGTTACTTTGTCTGATGGAGTCAGGTAGGAGCAGAATGCCCTCCTAAAGCTGAGTGGGTATTAAGGCTTTGCCCCTCGAGTGGAGTGAAGCCTCTGAGAGCAAGGTCAGTGCAGAAGGAGGTGCTGCAGCGGTCTGCAAGTTGAGAGGGATATGTTCTCAGTGGGATCCCGTCACTGGGTGCCTGCGGGGCTGGAAGTAGTTGATCCCAGGTCTGTGGTATTTAAATGAAGGAAAGAGCAGTATTAGCTTGGATGTAAGGGCCAATAGCCCTGGCATCCCAGACAAGGCTGTGGAGTTGCCCGGGGGAAGTGTGCTGGTGTGTGAGCCAAGCGTGGTACATATCACAATCAGAGCTGGCTGGAAGGTGCTTTGGGATACCTCTGAACAGTACCAGCAGAAGCAGCAGTCTCCATCCTGGATCATCCCACGTTCACTCCTCGAAGGGTGATTGTAACCTGGTCCTACACAGCACAGAACTATTACAAAAACACAGTACTCCACCTGCTATTCTTAACCCAGTCAGTCTCTCCGTTCAAGAAGTTTGTGTGTTCCAATAAAAACAACCTAGCTGTGCACTTTTCTGTAGCTTTTGCTGAGAACTCTTCCCAGGTTGGCACCTGAATGCCTTACTCTCAGCAGTCAGAGGCTTGCTTGCTCTGTGTGCAGGTTATTGCCATAGAATAGTTAGGACCTACAGCTTCTTTCCTTCCCCATTAAATAGTGGCCTTGTTCAGTATATTTCTTTTTAACAATTGCTTACTGTTGGAAGCAATGAAGCACATTCTGGGGTTTTGATGGCTGGGGACTCTGGTGATGGTTCCATATAAGATGGGATCTTATTACTTGCTGTATTCTTAACTTCTGCTAATAAAAGAACCAAATGGATCATTGTCTAGTTTGGGTCTTTCTGCACTGTGTGGGCAAGAGGGGACAAGGGTGCAAAGAACAGGAGCTGGGGGGAAAAGAGGGTCATTGCTGGAGACTTTGGTGGTTATGGGCAAAAGTTTAGGTGAGCTGAGATAAAGAAGTTCAGGAGGCTTGGACTTAAATTCCTGGTGCAGAGGAAATGCCTCCTATCCTGTATCCCCATGTAAAGGATTGATCATCTCCTCCTGGTGTGCAGGCTTAGGGGCTGGCACGAGTGGGGCTGGAGAGGGGCTGGTGGTGGCCAGAACAGCCTGTGCCTGGTGGGGCCTTCTGCTGTTCCTTGGCTGTCAGCAAACAGCTGGGAAAGCCTGGGAAAGATACCCCTAATCCTGCTCTTGTGTTGGCTCACACCAGGTCTGGGTATCCACAGCTGAGCTGGGCTTTTTACCAGTTCCTTCACTCAAGGTGAGTGTTCTGCAGTGACTTGTAAGAGAGACAGCTCCTGTTAATGACCTTGACAGCTTGATGGAAGTCTCGGGATGGATTATTATTAGTATTATTGTTATTATTGCTATTATTATTTTAATGAAAAGCAAATTCAAGGAACATGGAGAATGTCAGTATCAGATTTCACACAAATTACACTAAAAGTAGCTGCCGCATTTGAATATGAATTGGGTTTATTCTGTTTCCAGAAAGCAGAGCAATACTTAAAAGATGTCTGGGCAGGATAAAATTGTATGTCCCACCTTCTCTCAGTGTAGTTGCGCCTGTGCTCTGCCCTCTCCCAAGGATCACTTGCTCCATTCATTGCCAAGTATCCTGAGGATGGATCCAGGTGCTGCAATCAAGGTGAGTGTCTGAGGCCATTGCCTAACTTTCTAAGGAGCTGGAAATAAATGAAGCAGATGATTAGGATGGAAGAGCTGACTGGTTTGGTTGAAGCTATTAAAGGCTTCCCTGCAAAACTGAGCTCTTTTTTCCTTTCTCTTTTATTTTACCCCTGCCTCCTGTGTGGCATCAAAGCATCTTGTTTGAACCAAACCCTCCTGCTGCCTGGAATGCCCAAGCTGAAATTCTCCGGGCTCATTTCCAGGAGTGCAGAGCACTAATGTGGTTTGAATGAAGTTGCTTAAGAAGATCGATTCCTTGGAGAGGATGTGTGGTAATTCTTAGGTACATACTGCTCTTGAAGGAGGAATACTGGCCTTGAGTGCACGGCAACATGGAGAGTGTCACACCTGGTCATCTCCAGCTGGGAGCGAAGGAAACGTGCCAGGGGAAACTGCCCAACATCACCTGGGCAGCTGTGGGGGAGCCTTGCAGAAGCAGCAGTTCCATGTTCTCCACTGGAAGGTTGGTTCCTTGGGCAGGGATGGTGGGGTGAGAGCCCAGCACTCCTGGGTGAGTGCCCAGAGCTGCTTTGCCGGCTTGATCTTACCATAGTCATGGAATGGTTTGGGTTGGGAGGGACCTTAAAGATCAGTTCCAACCCCCCCTGCCATGGACAGGGACACCTTTTCAACACTTCCAGGGATGGGGCAGCCACAGCTTCTCTGGGCACCCTGTGCCAGGGCCTCACCACCCACATAGTGATGAAATTTTCTGGCACTTCCAGAAGCTTCACCTTTGCCTTTCTCTAGTAAAATTCATGCTTAAACTACAGAGGTATTGGTGTTCCTGAGCTGGGAGATGCTTGCGCTGGAGATTCACCGTGATCTCGTTTAGTAGCAGCTTCATCTCTGTAGTGGCACCACTGAGCACAGAGGCTCTTTACAGCACAAAAACTGAGCTGGTCTGGTTGTAAATGAGATGGGAAAATCATTGGCCTGGCTGGGTTCCCAGAGCAATGGTGTGTTTCCCTTAGAGAGGCAAATGTCACCCCCGCCAGTGCCAGTGGCTGGCTTTGCTTTCACCTCCAGCCGTGCCCAACCTGTGCCCGTGGTTTGGGGATTGCCTTGGCGCCGGCTGAGCTGAGCTCCCCCAAACCAGGCTTTGTGTGTGGCTGTGGCCAGGCTGCGGGGCTGGCACTGGCAGAGGGGGGCTGTGCGGTGGCATCTGCTGCTGTCACGGGCAGCCAGCCCTCCTGGGAGGGAGCAGCCTCTGCCACCACCTCCCTGCCGGCTCCCGGCCACGGCAGCCAGCCCGGGGCTCTGCCCTGGCTCTGGCTCAGCTCCCCAGCCCGCTGCCTGTGCCAGGGAGCCTCCTGCCAGCTCTGAAAGCGATATTCCGTCCCTCAGGGCGGGCAGCAGGAGGTGACAGCAGGCTCCAGCCCTGCTGCCAGGGGCTACAGAAAGGCAGAGACGGACAAGCAGGAGCAGCCAGGGTGTCACTGGTGTGGGGCTTCCCCGGCAGCTCCTGTCCCTCTCCCTGCTGCTGTAGAGGCCAGCCCTTGGTGCCACCCTTTGTGCCCTCCGGTGAGGCTGGCAGCTCCTGCCGCTGTCCCCACAGCTCAGGGAGCACCCGTGCCCATCCCTGTGCAGCAGCACAGGCCCTGTGATGCTGGTGGGAAGGACAGCAGCAGCTGCCTGGCCCCGGAGCAGCCAAAGAGGTCTAAAGACAGGGCTCAGTGCCCAGCCCTCCTCTGCTGCCAGCAGGGGCCTGCCTGGGGAAAGGTGAGGTGCCAGGGCTCCCAAAATCTGAGGTGGCAGCAGCAAGCAAAGCAGGAAGGGCTGATGGAATTTCCTGCGGGTATTTACAGCAGAAACATGCTTGGTGGTGTCCGAGTGGGGCCACTCCAGAGTGCCCCACGCTGCTGAGGAGCTTCGTGGCTGCGGCTCTGTCACAGGGCAGTGACAGAGGGGAATAGGCAGAGGTGGTGCGGGGGAACAGCCTGTGCCGAGGGATGGGGGAGCTCCCCAGTGCCCAGGGGGACGGGAGCAGCAATCCTCCCTCAGCAAGGGCCCAGCTGGTGATGGAGTGTTTGGCACACGGGGGTTTGATGCTCCTTCTCGACTTGCTCTTGAGACGTAGCTTAACACAAAATTATGTGCTGCATTAGGCTGCCCTCAGCCCCTCCCCTGCAAGCAGAGGCTTGTGAGAGCCCAGGGTTTCTGTGCTGACAGTGCCACTGGGCTTCCTCAGCAGAAAGGCATCCAGGAAAATACTCTGAGGAGCCCTAGCTTGAGGTGTGCATGAAACCAAGCAGAACTGTGCTACTGCTCCTTCGCTGTGGCAGGGATGGGCCACAGACCCCCACACACTTCTTAACACATTTGGAGTGTGTGGCTCCTGGCCATGGCCACTGCTGTGTCCAGCCTGGCATGTGCCAGTCTCTTGCTCAGTCTAAGCCAACTCAGGCCAGCCTCCTTTGTGCCTGATCCCAACTGCAAACAGCTGCTGTAAATCCAGGGCTGATTTTCCTACTCTTTTGCAGGATGAAGTCATCCCTGTCTGGCCACACTGGAAGGCACAGCCACCAGGCTGCTGTGCCCCACGCCGTGAGTCAGGGCAGGGCACGTGCGTGTGACGCTGGGCAAGGTGTGTGTCCCTGCCCACCACAGCGTTTGGGGGAGATCCAGGCTTACCTCAGCCTGCACTGGGCTCTTTCTGAAGCCTGTAAGGAGTGTCAGGGAGAGAATTCAGGCCCCTTCCCAGCTCCCTCTCCCCCTGCCTGCGAGGAAATTGGCTGCAGGTTTGGGGCTTGTGCAGCCTCTGATTTGTGCAGTGGTGGGATGTGAGTCTGATGGACACCCCTGTCTGCAGAGCACCACTCTGGAATTTTCTCCCATTGCATCTTCCCCCAAGAGAACAAACCCTGGTGCCTCCAGTTTGTGCTCACAGGAGCAGACGGGATGGGGCAGGAGGGACAGCTGGGATCTGTGGAGCTGTATCAGGATGGCAGTAGGATGCTGCTCAGCTGGAAGTGAGAGATGGCTTCTCTCACAGCTGCTCCACTGCTGGTTGGATCCTCTGGCCTCAGCTCGCTGTTTGCTTTTGCTGACCTATTTTCATCTGCTGTGCCCAGCACATGGCTGAAGAAGTTGGAAGCTAAGGAAGCTGCTCTTCCTGGGGATTTTTCTCTTGCTGAAGGGCCATGAGTCACTATCTCTGTCAGAGCATGAAATGGAATTTGCTTAACCCTGTGTTGGAGCCCAGAAATGGGTAGGTTTGCTTATGGTCTGCTTTGCTGCAAAAAGAAAAGGAAGCTGTTCCTGGTGTGTGTTTTGAGTCACGCAAATTTTTGCTCATACTTTTCAGTTTAAGAAATAATCCAGTTCTCACTCCTGTCCCATTCCCTCCAGGCACCACCTGTGCACAAACTCAGTGAGCTGGCTAAGCCAGGCATAACTCCCATCCTCTCTCTTTCAGGGCAGGTATCTCTACAGGACCGTGTTCACTGTGGATTAATGCACCTGAAACCCAGCACGGCTCATCCGCAGCAGAGCAGTGTGTATTTGTATGTCCTGTTTCAGCTGAGTGGACATGGGGCTGCTAATCCTTTCTGACAGGGAGGTCATCCTTGAGAGCGGTGCCCCGGGAGGGCAGGCACCATGGGCAGGCACGTGGAGCTGGGGGAGCTGTGCCAGCCCGGGGGTGCCCTGAGCCACTGGCTCCTCCATCTGCGAGCAGCTCCTGGCTCCTCAGCCTTGACAGCAGCCCCTTTTCCCTCCGTCCTGCCTTCATCTTCCTTGGCTGCTGCTGGTCTGATAAGGTCACTGCCTCTGAGGCCTGGAGACCTTCTCTGTCTCACTTTTACTTCCAGGACTGCAGTGGTTCCTCTCCTCTTTGCTCTAACACTGCCTCCAGCAAGGCAAAACCCCACAGCAGGAGCTCTAAGGTCCTGCAAGGTTCCTACCAGGACCTGGCTGGGACTGATACTGTCCCTTTAGTGTCAGTGAATATCAGGTGACATGGGTGGCAAGAAGGACAGCTGGAGCGCATTTGTGGGTGCCTGCTGTGCAGGGAAGGAACAGACCTGCTGTGAGGACAAAGCCCTTTCCCATCCAGCTGCTCTTTGCAGCAGCTGCCCAGGGTCCAGCCCCACAGTGGTGGCTGTGGGCGTGGGTGGCATGGTGGCCCAGGAGAGGAGCCCACAGCTCCCCGTGGCAGGCACGTGGCAGGGCACGGGTGGGCACTGTGCTTGCCAGGCAGCGAGCGAGGAGGGCCCTTGTCCTGAAGGAGGTGACAAGTTGGTGTGACAAGCCACGCTGGAGCCTGCAGGGGTGTAGGAGGCTCCCAAAATGACCAGAAAAAGGCTCTGCCTTGCTGCTGTACCACCCCGCTGCCTTGGGGCCACCACAGCTGTGTCTGCAGTCCCTCCACCCACACCCTGTCCCCACGGCTTTCTGCGGTTTGTGGAGGGCTGTGATGACCACCAAACATGCTGAAGCTGTGGTGTCTATGTAGAATATGCCATATATTTGTTTTTAATGAGATGGTATGGAACAGTTCATACAAAAAAAAAAAACAAAAAAAGAAAAATGGGTGCTCCCCATCCGTTGTCCGTAAAGCTCTGTGAGAAATGGCCCATGCCCACCAGCTGGGAATGCCAGGCTCAGGACAGGGAACAACCACGGGCAGCTGCAAGGAGCAGGGCAGTGCTGCTCCCAGGAAAAGTGCCTGTTCCTTAGCTGCTTCTGCAATGAAGAGAGCAGGTAAATCTCTTTTGGTGGGTCATACAAAACCCCTTTCCAGAGGTAAGTCCACATGTAGACAAGAACCTGGATGCTGCTCTGGCAGTGTTAGGAGAGGTCTCCTCGGCAGAGCTGGCGTGGCTGCAGCTCTCCAGCCGGGCTGTGCTGCTTCCCACTGTCCAGCTGCAGGTTCGGCCGCTGCAGTTCAGCTTTGGTGCCATGTCCCACCCGTGGGGTCCCGGCTGAGGACCATCCTCCAGACCGGGAGATGCTGCTTCCAGAGCCGGGTGCTCCGAATCCCGGTGGGACAGGCAGATGGTGTCGCCTGCCCCTCCTGCCCTCCTAAGGCCAGCTAACCCCTCCGAGCCCTGTGCCGCTCGGGAAGCAGGCCGATGGTGGAGTGTTGGCCGTGCCGGTGATCGCGTTCCCGGCTGCGAGCTGGGCTCCGGGAGGAGCTTCCGTGCCCGGAGCTGCCCCTGCTGCTTCCCGCATCTCCTTCTGCCACGGCCTCCGAGGGGAGAGCGGCTCCCACCGCCGGCACCGTGCGCCTTGTGCCCGGGCAGCCGCAGAGCGTGGCCCGGGAGGGTCGGTGTCCCAGAGGGTCGGTGTCCCAGAGGGTCGGTGTCCCAGAGGGGTCTATGTCCCAGAGGGTCGGTGTCCCAGAGGGGTCGGTGTCCCAGGAGGGTCGGTGTCCCAGGGGGGTCGGTGTCCCAGGAGGTCGGTGTCCCAGGAGGGTCGGTGTCCCAGGAGGTCGGTGTCCCGGGAGGTCGGTGTCCCAGGAGGTCGGTGTCTCGGGAGGTCGGTGTCCCAGGAGGGT
>VWZT01005779.1:777710-845255 GCA_013397055.1 Pachycephala philippinensis | reverse complement strand
CCTAGCAGGGTGTGTCTGTGTGTGTGTGCTCGCTCCTGACCCCGTGCTATCCCAGCTCAAGCCCTTCCCAGGTGGGACTAATGTGACAGTCCTCCTGCTAGGACCCCCCTCGGGATCCACAGGCCGTGTGTGTGTCCAGCCAGCAGGACGGGCAGGTGAGCCAGCCCAGGCGAGGGTGCAGGAGGGGACATTTGTGCATTTTGGGTGCAGGCGTGCCCGCGGTGCCAGCCGTGCTCTCCCTCGGGTGCAGGAGGGGACATTTGTGCATTTTGGGTGCAGGCGTGCCCGCGGTGCCAGCCGTGCTCTCCCTCCCTCCCTGCCCTCCTCACCTCGGGGTGGAAGGCGTGGCAGCTGTCCGGCCGCCGCCGCAGCTTCTGGGAGCGCATCCGCTCGCACTTCACCGAGGTGTTATGTGCCAGGCTGTTAAGGACACCGTAAGGGCAGTGCAGAAAGGGAAAGGGGTGAGTGCCACACAGACCCACGGGGCCCCAGAAGAGTTTGTCCCGGTGTAAGTGCACGGCCCGGGAGACACAGTGGGGAGGGCAAGGGAAGGGCATGTCACCCTGCTCGGGCTGGAGACCTCTGTGAGCTGTCTCACAAGCTGGGTCGTGCTCTCCACCCCCATGGCAGTGGCAGCAGAAGCACATTTTCCACCCTGGCAAACACGGAGATGACAGGGCCTGTGGAGCCCTGCATCCCTGCTGTGCATGGAAGGATATATTTGACCTCTTTTGCATCCATTGGGACGGGTGGGAAGACACTGCAATCGCAGACAGCATCCGTGACGAGGAGCAGGAGGTTACTGCTGATGATCTGCTGTGCCACAAACATCCTGCAAGGGAAGAGCAGGTGAGACAAAGCACAACTCTCCAGCTACCTCTGGCGCTGCCTGAACCACAGCAAAGACATTGACAGAAAACTGATAATTGGGAACAGGGTGTCAGCAGAAAGCAGGAGAGACCAGTGAGCAGGCATACACAATGAGAAGTGCCACTGGCACCCCTTTCTGGCCTCAGAAAGCTCTGAACAGGCTCAAACCTACAGCTCCATGCCTTTAGGCACAAAAGTCAAAATCAACCCGAAAACCCAACCAACCACACCCAACAGAAGCCCTCCCCAGATGGGGCAGCACGCCACAGCAGATGACACCTGAGAAAGCCTGGCTTCACCCAGAGGTATGCCTATTTAATGTATATTTATGTGCCTGCTTGTACAATGCAAGGGGGTCTGTATTCTGTGCTCCAGCGAGGAGCAGAGTGGTGCTAAATTTCATTATTTGAGAGAGAAATAGAGGATCCCAGTAACGTTGTGTGCTACGCCGGTGTGATGGGACTGACCAAGTGGTGTTTGGCAGGGAGCCAGCAAGCTGTCCTGGAGCCAATTGGGCCCAGGGAGGGCTGGGGACATCGGGCTCAGTGTGCTTGCACTGCTGGCAGGGCTGTGAGGCTGCAGCCAGTGCATGGCTCAGTGACTCCCAGTCCTGCTAAGCGTGGCTCAGCCAAGGGAGAGGGCTTCTGGACAAGAAATACAGGCTCGTGGGGAAGTGCCCGCTTCACTGGCCAAGCTGACTGAGCGGGAGGAGTGCCCAGGCTCCTTGGTTATTCACCACCTGGCCTTGCTGCCTCCCGGCCCCCGGGGATTTCTGTGTTCCCTTGTAAAGGTGTTGAATGCCATACACACAGCTGACCATTCCATTAAAGTTCCCTGACTAACGACTGCACTGCCGTGGGAGCTTTGACAAGCAGCCTTCAACCCATGCACAAATCCAGTCAGCAGGACAGAGGTGCCCCATGCATCAATCAGTCCACAAGCCAATGTTTTTGCCCAGGATGGAGCACCCAGTCTACTGCACTCCACCAGGAGCTTGTGGAATGTGATCAGCAATGCATGCCAGGCCCCTGGCTAATGGCCCACAGAGCCTGTGGCAGGGGGTGTGTCTCTCCCAAATACCTGACAAAAGATGCACAGGAGATGCACCTGGGAGCCAGAGGCTGTGGGACACAGCACCTGCTGCTCCAGCACTGGTGGGGTGCCGCCTCCAGCAGGGAGGGGTCAGTCCCCGGCCTCCTTTGTGGCAGAGATCTGTGACCCAAACAGGTCACTCAGCTCCTCTGGATCTGCCCAGAGCTTAGCACAATACCTCGTTGTCATCAGATCTGCAGGCTCTTCTGAAACAATGTTTGGCAAGGCCTGGTTTTCCTAAAGCCATGCTGACTAGTGGAGGCTGTTTTTCTAACCTTTAGGTCTTTCCTGCAGTTGATCCAACACTGCAGACTAGGTAGGATTGTTTTGGGGGTTTTTTAAAAAGAAATCCCAGTCAGATCTGTTTGGCCTCCTCACGTTAGGAAAAGCTGGATCAGTGGAAATTCATCTTTTTGTCATTTTTCCACATGTGATTGCTGATGGCACTGTGCAACCACAGAAATCAGCCTCTTTTTACAGTGACTTTCCTGTTACTTTTGACTGTCCATTCTCTTACAATGAAAATGGGAAATATAAAGGTGGACCCTTGTTTTCAGTTCTTTCAGTCTAACAATTTTTTTCCCATCCCTGTTTTTTTTTTTGTTTCTGTAGAAATACAGAAAAGCGGGAAAATGAAAAAAAAAAAAAAGAAAAGGAAAGCCAAAAGCACTGCAAAAAGGAAAACTCGCTAAGAAGAAAACTTTTGCCAGAAACATGAAAAAACAGAAAAAGTTCCTTTCTGAAATCTGTGGAATGGAAAGGTATATATATATATGTTTTAATTCTGTTTCCTTCGTTCTCCAGCTACTTCTGCTTATTAACAGATGGTTTTAATTTTTTTTTTTGGTCAAGGATCAGCACCCAGGTCTCTTCACCTCTCTCTGCCCAGCGCGGCTGTTCATCCCTGCGGATGTCGCGGTGGCCGTGCCATGGGCACGGTGGCAGGTGACTTTTCAGGCTGCTGTCCCCCCCAGCAGCCCTCGGAGAAGCCCCCAGGCGACAGGGAAGCTTAGCCCTTACTTTTGGCAGTCTCCACACTCGATGAGCCCGTTGGTCTCCTTGATGGCCGGCTCGTACACGAACACGGGGTACTCGGTGTCGCAGGGCTGCAGCATGTCGTGCTTCTTGTGCTTGTGAGCTGCGGGGGGAGACAAGGGCACGGTGAGGGGCACGGGAGCACAGGGAGCTGCCTGCACCCAGGTGGAACATTCCAGACCGGCCATGGGCTGCAGGATAGCGCTGCGTGCCCGCTGCCCCCCAGCAGGGGCCGGGAGCAGGTGCCCACCGGAGGAGAAGGGGAAGGAGCTGCCGCAGAAAGCAGCCAGGCAGTGATCCCTGCTCCCACTAGGTGGTGTGGGAAAACCAGCCTATGTGAGAAATGCCTCCAATATTGCCAATATTCCCCCAGAAAGCCTGGACCCTGCCATGCCAAAGCTGCAGTGAGGGCCACAGCATCCCAGGGACCCCTGTGTTCAGAGGAGATGGGGTCCTACTGAACCAGCAGTGTTAATTAAATCCCTCCTGCCCAAGCCAGCACTTTTTAAACACCGAAACCTGTGTCTGGGCTGGTGCTCTGTGCCCGTGCCAAGGCTCTGTCCCTGCAGGAACCCTGCATGCCTGTGCTGGTCCTCTCCATCCACTGCTGATCCCTCCTGAGCCTGCTGACAGTTCAGAGCGAGCCCACAGCAGGACCTTTGAGGGGTTCAATGCGTGTCATGTTAAGAAGAAACCACCAGCAGCAAACAGAGCTGGCCTGAGACCACAGGGAAACAGATGACAGCTCTGGAGGACCAGCAGAGACCCAGCTAATGAACAGCACCGACTCCTGGAGGGAGCAGCTGCTCCATCACTCATCAGTCACACTCTGTGGGACTCCCAGACTAATTTGGGGATGAGGGGGAGCTGAACCGGCTTACTAAGCCTCCCTCAAGAAGCAAGAGCGTTCTTTCTAGGAGTTCAGCAAAATCTGTCTTGCCTGAAACTACTGCCTTGGGCCCTTCTGGCAATTATTTTCTGCAGTTGGAGGTAGCAAAGGCAGCTCCTGCCTCTGCAGGACACAGGGGACTGCTGCTGATGGAAATGTGGAGCTTTGTTGCTAGGGCAGAGGTGGCTGCGGCTCAGCCAGCAGCAAGTACAGAACTGGTTTCTACATCAGCTTTGGGCCTGAGCACAAAAGCCTCCCTTTGCAGCCCCCCACCCACACAGCAGCCACAGACCAGGGGGACCAGCAGGGAGGAGGCTCCTCCTGAGCAGCAGGGAAGAGGGTCCTTCTGATGTGGAGGACGCCCAGTTTATCCCTTGCAGCAGAAGCGCTGAAGATTTATGGAAAAATGCAGCAACCTGGGTTTTAATCAGCAAATGTGTGGTGAGAAGGCATCAGGAGGGCATCCGTGATTGGATGGGTGATTTGCATCACTGTAAAGCCCTCACTGCTGAGAGCCATGGTCTCCTCTCCCCCGGCACTGCCAGAGCAGGCAGAAAGCAGCAGGCACCTCCCCGCAGAGCTTCCCGTCCAAACAATGTGGGTTACACGAGAGAGAGAAAAACGGCATGATTTTCTCTGATTTTTCTCTCCACCATGGCAATCCAGCAACACAAGACATCCATTAAGAGCCAGGAACTGCAGCCCAATCTTCCCTCTAATGCCTTGCCCAGGTGAATATGATGGGCACTCAAACCCCTCCCTGCAGTGCAGAGTTCCTGGTAATTGTGCTTTGTGCTTTTCTTCACAAGTCTCAAAAACCAGCGCTCAGGAGGCAGCCCCCTGCTTAAATCCCCCCAGACTGTGGGACCCACCTTTCGGTGCCGTGGTTGGGTTCATTTTGCACAGGTTCAAAAGCACACAGAGCCTGCAGCACAATGCCCTGCTCTGTATTCACCCTGGATTCACACTGAATTAATCAACTGCACTTGTCATTCCAGGGGCCGGCAGCACCTCTGCCACCAGCCAGGAGCTGTCTGGCTGTGCTCTGCCACCATCCGCTGTCCCTCTGTGCAAACCCCACACTGCAGGAGCAGGGAAAACCTCTCCCACTTCTGCTGATGGAGAATGCCTCTGACTGGGACCCGTCACAGGGACTGACAGTCCCGAGGAGATCTGGGATGAGCAGAAGACGACTCTGTTTCTGAGGTGAATTTCAAAGGCTCAGACACTTCTGATGGGGCATGCAAAATATCCCCATTTGTGCTGTAAGGAGAGAAGCTGCAAACACTTTCTAGCTCTGACCAGCTGCAGGGCTGGTAGCTGTATTCTGGCCAGGAAAGTCCCCAAACGAAGACTAAAGGCATGTGAGAAACAGCAGGAGTCCTTTCTTTCAGCCTTAATTCACTGTACTTGGGGCTGGGAAAGCAGCTCCAAACCCCAAAACAGGTGGCCAGGCTATCACAGTCTGGACCAGGGACAGCCCTTCTCAGGGACATGCTTGTGGCAAGACCACACACTGGGGCCTCAGCCACACACCATGGGAGTCCTGTGGAGCTGCCCCTGGATTTAAGCAGTGCCACTGCAGCACAGCTGTTGGCAATGGATGGTGCAGTTCTTGCTCTGAAGAATTGCTGTGATGGCCACAAAGGTGACCTCATAAAGCTGGGGCACACTGTTTGCAAGAATTTAACTTATGGCTTGTGTCATGAGTGGCAAAGAGCCCTGACACACCAGGAGCTCGTTTTCCCCCTGTCCCTGGTAAAGAATGACATCCTTTACTAGCTCCTGTTATAATATCATATCCTTTACTAGCTTCCTGTTATAACATCATCAAAGCAGATGGAGGTAAAGCAACATGAAATACCGTGGTGTGAAGGATGGGGTGCAGGGAGGGGTGAATAAGACCGTCAGCTTGGAAAATGTGGAATGGAAGGTGATCTGAGGCCTCTCAGCCTCAGCCAGTGTTGAATGAGGGCTGTCATGGTGGGCTTAGAGAACCAGGCCCCTCAAAGGGAAAGTCAATTAAAGAGACTGCATGAACCACACCCAGGATAAATGTGGCCAGCACCAAGGTGTATTTTTAAACTGGCACAAGTGCCCTGCACAGACNTTTTTTTTTTTTTTTGGCAGAAGCTGAATGAAAAGAAGCATCTTTAAAATCTCCCAACGCCTGCACAGAGACGAGACCTATGGCAGAGATTATGCTTAAGCCTCCTGCCACTTAATTTGCTGGGAAGCAACACAGCTGCAGCAGTATTGAGAAGTTCAGAGAAGCCCAGTAGCACGTACATCATCAGCAAAAGGCTCGGGCTGAGCCTCTGCATGCACATGCTGGACATCAGAACGTTATCAGCGCCCTGGTCAGGGATTAGTAAACAGCCAGAGGAGCTGATAACAAATTGCAAACTTTATAGCAAAGAGTGAGTTAATTCCAGGCTGTCGTTGCCACCATCTGCACTGCCAGAAAGACTTTGTCAGACATTTGGCAACCAACCCTTCTGAGCAGCAAAGGCAGTTGCTGTGCCTCGTTACGAACCGTAGAGCCCAGATTGTGAACTCTTTCCCACCAGCATAAATCATGCACCCGAGTCAGTGGATTTACTCTGGGACATGTGACAAAATCTGCCACTTAGTTACCAATATAAAGCATAGAATTTAACCAATTATCTAGTAAAATATCTTCTGTGTACATTACCATGCAGTAAAAAAAGAAACTTTTATGATCTACAGAATTCCAGAAATAGTTCTTTCTAGGCTGCATGCCTTGGCTGGAAGTATTTTTGGCTTAATTAAAAGCTTTCAAACCTGTGGTGATGTCCATAAAAGCAGAAGCCCTTATAAACACAGAGAGAAATTGAGATGCTGAGAGCAGAGAAAAATCTGTGGCAGCAAACACGTCTTCTCACCACCTCTGAAAAGCAGATTTGTATGATGAGTGCAGTCTGAATACATCACGCCCATATTCCAACAGCAAGTCTCACCCTCCCAGAAAACAAGAGACCTTGGGAAGCAGAAATAGGCTCAGTGCTGCAGAGCCAGAGGTACAGAGTCAGGCAAGGGAGAGCATTAGATCCCTGATCGTTAATTCCTCTGCACATAACCCGGAAAAAATGTGTGTGCTCAATTTCTCTCTCACAAAATGTCTCCTTCGCTTCATATTTTTCGCATACACCAGCCTTGGCGTGCAGTCAAGAAAATGTTAACGTCTCTGGCAAAAATCTACAGCCCCTTCTTAACAGCATGTGCAATCCATTTCTTCCAGCCCCAATAGTATTCTTCCACCCTGCTGCTCCCCCACACACATGGACACTCATTTTTTTCATCTGCAGGCACCCTCTCTTGCTCTTCCTCGTCTCCATCCAGTAAGACACATTCCAACTGTCTCTGTTTCTCCATCTCTGTCTCACACATACGTCTCGCTGGGCAGAGAGCAAATTGGCAAATATAAGCTAGATATGGAAGCAAGGAGATACAAACACAGCCACAGAGTCTGGACTCTGTCTTGGAGGAATTTCTAACTCGCCTGTAGGAGAGGATTTATGAGCTACAGCATATACTTATCAGTCGAACCGCCTGAAAGTCCTTCTGCATTATCCCGGAGCTGGGCTGGGATTTATCAGAAGGAGCTAAGCCATGGGGTGTGGAAAAGAAGACTTAAGTTGCTTCTTAGTAACTGAAGTCTACAAGACCCATACAGTTTTTCCTGCAAGAAGGCACGGGTTGGTCTTTGGTTTGGGAATAACAGCCGAAAAGAACGGGCCAGCTGGGAACCACGGTGAAGGACATGCCATGGAACACAGGCCACAGGCCCAGCCAGGCACAGGAATGAGTGATGATGCTGTCTGTGACTGCTGTGTGTTCCTTCTTTTATCAGCTTCTCAGTGACAGACCTTCAATCACCAGCTCAGCCAGCTAAATGAGCAACAGCATCTCTTCTTTGCAGACCAGGCAAATAGAGCCAGGCACTGACTTGGCCCTGTCACGCCTCTCTGCAAGTCCCCTACTGTACAAAAGGTGGAAAAAAGTCTTTCCTAGCCTAGGAATTTCTATTTAATTCTCTTTTTTTTTTCACTGTTAAGGGGTTCTACTTACAGTGATGGAAGACAGCCTTGGCTGGAGAAGTCCCATGACACACAGACACACAGGGACAATGGAGCCACGTGACAGGTTCACAGGATGGCAGTGACATGAAGGCATGAATTTGCACACAGCAGTCATGGAGGTGATGTGGCAAAGAGATGAAGGAAGCACAAAAGGAAATGGTGGTGAGCAGGACAGCACTGACAACCCCCCTCCCTTTTTGCTCTCATCTCCTCAAGCAAAGACTAAATCAGACTGCAGCCATGGACCATCCACAGCAGGAACACCACGTCGGCCTGTTCTCCAGAATGAGCAGTCTCTCCTGCCCTGCCATGAGTGCTGCACTTGCTCATCTGACTCCTCCTCACCAATTTCTGCATTGGGACACTCCTGTTATCCTGATGTGTGTTACACAGCAGCCAGGGCTGCTTAGGGGACAGCTGCAGCTTCTACTGCCATCTCTTTGGAGGAGGAGAGTGGGACCTAAACAGCACCCACAGACCTCCTTCTCTAGAAGGGAATTTGGCTTTCTAAAAATGACTGTTTCCCCATTGTGCCAGGAAAGGTCAGTGCACAGCACCCAGCGCCACAGCTGGCACGGAAGGTACCACTTTCTCCACTAAAGGCACCACTAGTGATCAATAATTAGCAAGATTAATTACAGCCCCTACACAGCTGCGCAGAGCACACCTCCCCTTCCCCTCTGAGTCTCCTCAGGGCCATTAACGTCCCCCCTGTTTGCAGGGGCTGGGATGGGACTGCAGAGATTCCTGGGGTGCTTTCAGCAGGCAGCAGTTCAGCTGCAGGACAGGTCACTGGATTCCAAACCAGACACACCCCTCTGCTGAACGCAGCTGCTGTGCAACACCATGTGCCACGATCTTCTCTCTGCCAGAGCAGGTCCCGTGGGTAACTGAAGACCCTCCATGTGTTATTGAGCTCTCAGGTTTCTGCCCAGCTTCCTGGGACCTCTGCTAGGCTCTGGAGAGCCTGCTGTTCCACCCCTGCTCTGTCCTGTCCTGTAGCAGACTGGAAGGGACGCTTTCCAGCAATTCTTTGCAGCTGATGGCCTCTCCCATCCCACTGCACACAGGGGAGGGGTCCCCAGGAAGAAGTGTCTCCCCTCTCCTCAGCAAATTGCCCTGAGGGAAGCAAGCAGTGTGCTCAGAGCACCACACACCTCACCCTGACCACCCTGCTGCTGTGGCAGCCTGAAATGCAGGTGGGAAGGCGGGGAAATGTGGGATCTGGAAGCTGGGTTCCAGTGTCCGTGGAGGAAGGGGTGTGGGGCAGGCTCTTCGCACAAGGCCAGGCTTCCCCGTACAGTTTCTTCTGTCACCAGTGGCTGCAACACTCACGTGCTATGGGGCGGCTGGACTCTTGTGTACTCACCATCTGCCAAGTTGTCTGAGTGCCAGAAGCTACTCATGTTAAACTCCAAAAGGAAGCTGTCAAAAGAGCAAGAACAGAGGATGCTTTTTCAGCAGCCTGGAAGGATGCAGGTGTCAGGGAGATGGCCCTGTCACCCAGCGACTATCAGTTCTAAAATGTTTACTACAAATTTCTGGCAGTGCAAGTCTGATCTTTTAAAATCTTTAATTTTTTTTTTTTCCCCTCTCCACATGCCAGAATGTAGCTCTGTATCGTGGGATCTGTACTGTGGAAGATCTGAATGGGCTTTTTCCTGAAGTATATCCTGTGCAAGGGGCTCACCAGCGAAGGAAGAAAGGAGTATGGCAGCCCCTGAGGCTGGGAGGGGTTTCAGCCACGGTAGCACCCACCTGAGGAGCAGGCACGATGGCCATCAGAGGCCCACACTCTGGCTACTTGGAGGTAACTGCACTGAATTATTCTGTACCAACAGGCTAAAGCCCTCAGCGCTGGACCTTTACCACATCTCCCCTTCTGCACACCCAGCAAGCTGAGCAGTGGCACTTTCATCCTAATTTGAGCTTGAACTCTGATTCACCCCAGCAGTCTGAGGTGAACCCAAACGCAGAGGAGAGCCTCCCCTCTCTCCCCCCTTGCCTGGCACTCAGAGCTGAGCTGCCTGGCTTGCTTCCTTCAGCCTTCTCCCCCCGTGAGAGGAAGATGTGCACTCGCTCATCGCGGGCGAAGGAGACGGGCAAGAGGACTCGGCGTCAAGGATCTGCACAGAGCCCCAGGAGACCCAAGTCCTATTTCTGACTCAGGCACTTTGTACTGAGTGACTTCAGGTAAATCCCAGACCCGCTCTGGGCCTCTGCCTCTCAAAATGGCAATAGTAATAGCTTTCTGTCTCCCAGGAGCACGGTGCAGAGCTGAATGTCAGGAGAAGGCTGACAGCGGTGCCCTGCGCGGGGGCTTCCACTCACAGCTTCCCCAGCTCCTGCCCCTCTTGGTCTGAGCCGCCCAAACACCCCCATCTTTTGGTACTCACATGAGGAAATCACTTATCAGCCACTTCACTGCAGCTAGAAAGGCATAAATTGGCTGGAGAACAAAGGAAGAAATGAGAAATACCATAAGGACCTGGTCAGAGAATTTGAATTGTTATGCAGGACCCCACATTTTAGACCAAGTCCCTCCACTGATCAGAGCACTTGAAGACAGGCTGGAAATTCAGGGTCTGGGCATCACTGGAAAATGTTCAAAATACATCAAAAGCCAGCAGAGCTGCCTTGCTACTAATAATATTTCCTCACCCCCTCCCCATCAGGGTCAGGGAGTTTATCAGGAATGTATGAAGGACTTTGAAGATGTAATTGCTTGATGATTTCTCTCCAGCGTGGATGACCTTCAGAGCTCAGAGCAGGAGAGAAACACAGCTAAATGGGACACCACCAGTTCAGGATGCTTTTGTGTTCTGAGAGCAAGCGGTGTTTCTGGGACAAGTGACAGCATTGCCCAGGATTTAGTATTATCTGCCATCGATTGATTATGCTTAACCGTGCTTTCATCCAGCTTTTCCTCAAGATGGCATGACTCCTGTCATCTTCTTGCTTTTCAGCTACAAATTGGAAATCCAGCATTATCCCAGGGACAATTCATCTGCAGAGGATACTGCTGCTGCTTTTCTTCATGGTAACCACATCTAATTTTCATCTGCCCCTCTCATAATCATGCCCAGGTCCTCAAACCCAAACCAGATGCAGTAGTCACAGGACACAGGATAGTGTTCCATTACTGCTGACTTATCTTCAGCCAAAATAAGTCAGCAAATAGTAAAATGTAGAGATGGTTGGGAATTTGACTGATTTTTACGTCTGCATATGAAAAAGTTACTTTTCTTGATTTCTTCCTTTCCAAGGGTTTTGCTAAAGAGGGGAAGATGAGGGATGGAGGCTGAAGCTCACCTTTTTATTCTCTTCCCAACTCGCCTAATTTTTGGCAGGTCGTAGTTTGTGACATTTCTTCCAGTGATCAGAATTGGAGGATATAATCAAGCAAATATTTTCACTACAATCACCATATGTTACCTACCCAGCTGAAGTATAGCCATTGCAAAACAGACATTGTTAAAAGTGGTATTGTTAAAAATGTTCTTAAAAGGTAATATTTTGTTGAGAATTCTTTTACTGGAAAAAATTTCAATGTCTCGCTGTGAGGAGTACTTCCAGCACTCCTTCCAGTATCAAAGGATCATAACAATAATGAACACATCCCTGTTTAGGGTTGTGTCAAGTAGTTTGGAGTGCGGAGTAGTTCCTTTGTTCTGCCTGTTTGAGGCAAGGTTAGGAAAGTGGAGTGGGGTTAGATTATGAGTTTGTATCAGCCCGAAGAGAGGCTGTATTTGGGTACTGGTAAAACCCTTCACTCCGTTAGTTTGTTCCCTGGGCTACCAGCATTCCCACTCTCTCTCTTGCTCCAGGCTCACTCATCCTTCCCCAGTCCCTGACCATTTTCCCCAGATGCCCTGCTCCCTGACAGTGCAGCCCTCCTTCTTGAGCTGCTGAGTAAAACCACGCCCTGCAAAAGCATTCCTGTTCATTTCAGCTGCTGGCTGATTCCTTGGCTTTTAGGAGAACCTGCCATCGTCTAGTTCCTGTCCTTTCCCTGCTCCTTCCAATTTTCAGTGAGATCCTATATGGCAATAGAGAGCCACACTGAAAACCACCATCAGTGGCCACCGCTGCTTCAGGAATCTGCCTGAGGAGAGTTTGGGCATTCCCATCATTGAAAGCAGCCATCTCCTGAGGTGTTTTGGGCAGTGCTGGGGATGCCCAGCCCAGGGAGGGCTGCAGATACGTACGCTGAGCAGGGGCCGGGCGCCGCTGTGGTGGTGGTAGGGCACCTTGCACATGGCCTGGTAATCATACATGGTCACTCTGCAAGAAAACAAACCAGCAAGCAGTCAAAAGCAAGCAGTGCAGCCACCCACGGGGCAGACACGTCAGCTTTTTTCTCAAAAATGTCATGTATGAACTGTTTCCTGTACTCACTACAGCAGTGACCTGCTTACACGTGTCTTTGCTCTTTGGCCAGTGCTGGATCTTGCAGAGCAAGAAATACAGGCTCTGGATTAATGTAACTGGGTCAGTACAGGAGGAAATATGTCCCTAATTTCAGACAGTGAGTAAAGCAGGCTGTGAAGCAGAGGAATTATAATTGTAACTACCTCAGGTCCCCCCAGTTCCTGTTTTCAAGCCACTGAAATTCTGAACTCTCTTTCGACACCGGCGGGGGGCGTGGAGTGAGATGAACAGAGGTATTTTTAAGAGAGAGAGAAATGTGGTCAGCCAGCTGCAGTGCTGCATCTGTGGGCTCTCAGACAGCCACTCCACAGAAAGGCTTTCCGAGTGGCAGGAGGAACTGAAGCACTTCTGTACCCAACATGCCAAGAAATGCTTCCCATAACATCTTGCCCTGGAAAAGACAGAGAAGCAGCTGCACTCTGGCCACACAGAGATTGGGAGTTTCTGTCTCTCTGTGTTTTGCAGCAGGTGGAAGAGCAAGAGATGAGGAGAAACAGTGTGCGTGGTGCCGATGGCTGAGCGAGTCAGCAGAGGGGGCAGGTAGCTGAAGGAGCTCTTGTGTCTAAATAAGAGAGTCACATGCACCATCAGCATGTGCATTTTCCCCTGCTCAAGCGCTTCTCAGAGGGACCAATATGCTCTGACCCACACAGCAGCGGAGAACAACAAGTACAGCGAGGAGATCCCCCACTTACCGCCTGAACATGCCCATGTTTAGCAGCTGGGTCATCACTGAGCCATCCACTGCACCAAAAAATTTTCCAGTCTGCAAGCACAAAAAGGGAAAAACAGAATAAACTGTAAATTTTCCAAGTGCTCGATGGCTCCAGCCGATCTGGTTTGTCTGGAGGCCTGCTGTACACAACGAGGGGTTTTGTAAGGAGGCAATGCCAGGCTTTGTCCTTTGGCTGGAAAGCTTGAGGGAGGACTTCCCCCATCACCAGCTGGGCATCCTGCACCATTTCTACCACGCTTGGAAATTATTTAGCCCACGTAAGTCCCTGCAGCTTGTGACAGAAAAAGGCAGACTCTCAGGCTGCAGAGACCCAGGCGTGTTGAATCACTGGAAGCCTGGACTCTTCTGTGGGTTGTTGGGAATCCGTGTTCTCTGGATCTGAGTGCCTGAATCTTCCATCTGAGCCTCTCTGCTACCCATGGCCACAGTGGTTCTGGAAACCTCTGCTCTCCTGCTGCCCGAGGTGAACTGGCCTACCGTGCATGACTGTGACATACAGATTTATTTAGGTAGCAAATACAATTTTACAACTCACTGCTGTGCGAGTTCTGAGCAGGCAGTAACCCAAATAACTCAGCACGAACCCATCCATCCCTGTAGCTCTCATACTGTGCACTGGCATAGCTAGAACTAAGTTGCATTTGTGGGGGCAACGTTTGCAGGCCTCAGCTAAAGGTGGAGCTTGTGGTCCCATGAATGCCTCCTAGCCAATAACCTCAAATACGGACCCAGTCTCAAATCTGGAAACTGCTGCTTTAAAGATTTCCTCAGACAAACAATTCCGGCCTTCCTGGTTACTAAACCATGACAAATCTATTGCAAAAATGCTTCAAACCTGTCAAGTCCACCGCTTTGTTCACAGGCAAGGAAATGAAATGCTTGTACATAATAAAAGTGCAGATATGAGCTGTCCTCTGTCTGTTTCCTGGCTCGTGGGTCCTGACAGAGTAAACAGCTCCCGTGTGTTGTGGAAGCATTCACGCAGTCTGGGATGTTTTGCTTTTCCACTGACAGGCTAGCAGTCATTTAGCATGTATTAGCACATGACAGATGACTTCATTTATTTGAGTGGGACATTTAAAAAAAAAAAGCCCGAACCTTAGGCAGATTTACCTAAGATCACATGGTAATCATCTAACAGTAGTGTTCCATGGTTATGAGCCTCTTCCCAAATGGCTTTAGAAGTCATTTCACTGTATAAATTGATATATAACATCAACTGCCCTTTGAGCATTCAGGCTGTAATCATTTCAGACAGTCCAGTGTGCCTGAGAAAGCACTAACTTTTTCACGTCCCTCGCTCTTTCAATCTGATTAGGGCGGTGAAGAGGCCAGCTGCTTCCATTTAATACCAGTCTGCAAACCCAGCAGGAACCAGAGCAGGGGGATTTAACCCAGTGCAAGCTGCAGACAGTGGGGCAAGGAGAGGGGGCTTGTAAATGAGGCCCATCCTGCCAAGAGATGCTGATGTCTGACCAAATTTCTCCTTGTAGGACATCATCTGTATAGGTATAAGAATGAGGAGCTATTCGTGCAAGTGAGAGTATGGCCTAGGGGGTGTGTTCAGAAAGCCATCAGGCCTCTAACACCAAAGCAGACATCCAAATATTGCTGCTGTTCCAGGTGCCCTGTGCAGGCAGGAACACAGAAAAGCCTCACTCGGCACAAACCAGAGCGGTCCTGGGCTGGAGCAACGTTTATAAAGCAGCTCTCATTGCATCCCGCTTCCTCCAGTGACTGCTGCTCTCCCAGGCATTCCTCTGCTGTGTTTCTCCTGACTCCCATCCCTGGGCAAGTTTCCTCCTTGCCCTTTCAGGGGTTCAGAGCAGGAAGCATTGCTCTGGCATCCCTGTGACGCACGCTGTGTCACATCCCCTGCAGCTGAGTGTGCAAGCACACGTGCAGGCTGTGCACAGGAAAGAAATGCATTCCAGGGCACACATATGACCCAAAAGCTACATCACTGCTCACATGCATCCATGCTCTGCTGGCTTATTGAGCAATTTACACTTTTTGTGCACTCAGAAGCTGTGGACAAACAGGATCTGCCAAATTGCCTGGGCTTTGGGCAGGCAGGCAGCCTCCTTGTTGTGTGGCTCAAACAGAGCCAGCCCTTGCTTCTCCGCAAGCTCTGAGCTCTGGTGGCATCCTGGCCTTTTGGCTGCCTCCCTGCACCCTGCCCTGGAGTCCCACCTGGGCAGAGCTTGCAGACATACTCTGCAAAATGCCTCAGGCAGAAGGCAGCAATCCCAGAAAAAGAGGTTTAGTGAGCGAGGGAACATCTGGATGCAGCAGGCGGAGGGAGCTCAAGACCTGTGATGCACAGCTGTGCCTCTGACTGGCAGCGAGAGGCAGCTAAAAACTCAGGGGTGGTTGTGGGGCCACAGCAAACACGGCAGAAAACACAGAGCAGCCCTCGCAGCAGCACAGCCTGACTCTGCCTCTTATTTTCCCTTCCTCCCCAGCCCAAGAGCACCTGGTCCTCACTCACTCCCTCCTCCTGGCTCTGAGTTTTAACTCTTTGCTCCCTCTGGGATGAGACTGGATGGGGAGATTAGCTCGAATTAAGAGATTACCCATTCTTCCCCAAGTAATCCTGCAGGGAGCTTCCAACTTGTCACTCATTAAAATCCTGAGTCCCTTTTCCATGGTGGTTTCCGACTGCCAGTAAGCTTCCTGCTGCCTTCATACAGAGGTTATTAGAGCCAATCCCCCATCCTGATCCCCCATCCCAAGGGCAAAGGAGAGCAGAGCCAGAGCCACGCTGTCCTCAGCCCGTTCCTGTGGGAAGCTGCTCTGATTTCCAGCGTGGTCACTCAGGGAAGGAGGTGCAGGCAGCAGGCAGCTCTGGCAGGCAGAAAAGCCAAAATACCCACAAAAATCCAGGTGTGGGATTTTTTTTGGCATTATGTTAAAGGATGCATTGGGAAAAGACTACAGGATGGGGCAGGGAAGGCCAAATAGCAGCAAGTGATCCCATGCAGCAATACCCAGGTGGCACAGCTATGAAACCAGGATATTGATTTAATGCTGCTGTCTTGAGTTCCCTGTAGGGTTTAATGGTGTGGACACTCATGGTGCCACCAGGAAATAAAAACAGTAATGGGAACAGGATTAAGAAATCAGAAAAAAAGCAGTGGTGAACTCCCTGAGGTCAGGGAAGGTAAAAGCTGGAGGAGGACAGCTCTGGTGCTTGCCAAAATGCCTGATCTTGGAGGCATGTGGATAATGTTTATAATTTACCCAAATCCACTATAATGCCATGTTTCTGTTAGTCAGATCTTTCAGACATGAGCTTTGGAAAAACCTGCTTTCCATAAGATGCAGGAAAAAATCCAGAGGCAGAACCCAGGAGGGCAGTGCTGAGGACACACAGGAGACAGAGTAGCTACAGGGTGTAGCTGTCTCCACTGAGGGACACATGTCATAGGACTCAGTAAAGCATCTTTGAAAATGCCACGGGGATCAGAGGAGAAAGCAGCAATTCCTGAGACCACCAGCCCACCCCAAACACACAGTAGGACCTGGCCTCCCAGAGCAGGGAGCCAATACAACTTTTACAGCATTTCCCTCCCTTACTTTTCAAGTTCTATTTGCTTTTTTGGTTTTTTGGCACACCACGTCACTGAAGGGACACTTCTACCAGACTATTCAGTGTGCTGGGTGGGGCACTTTCCATTTTCCTACAGAAAAGAGGTTGGTTATTCCTTGTAATAAGCCCCCTTGGTCCCTGTCTGTATCCCCCCTGGTGTCCCTGTGCTGATGATGAGTTTTGCTCTGTGACTCTCAAGTTCTCATCTCAGCCTCTCTGAACTCACTGTGCAGTGCCTGCAGAATGCAGTCTCTCCTTTTTCTTTTGCTAATCAACCCAAGTCCAGGTGGGAAACCATGGGACTCATGCAGCTGATGTTTTCCAACTAAATAACCACCTAAAAATTCTTCTTTCTCTTCTGTCCCAGCTACTTTGAGATCAATGTCACTACTTCAAGCTTCACTGTTTCACCAGCTTCTTGCAAGGGACTCTGTTCAAGGCTGAGGAGAACTGAAATTCAGTAGGTTATCTAGTCTCCCTTATCCCCTGATTTTGTCACACTTTCAAAGAACTATAGCTGATAAGTGTTCTTCCTTCTGGAAGCTGTGCTGCTTGTGCCAATCACACCCACCAGGAGTTCTGTTACCTTAATTTCCATTTCAACCTGGTTGTCACCTCTTGAAGAAAGTAATTTCTGGGATTGGATCTACTGCCTTTTGGAAATACCCAAACTGCATTTGTCAGCTCCAGTACAATGGCAATTTTAATGAAACTCCACAATTCTGTCAGTAACAAAAGCCCTTCATTTCCCATTTCTTTTCTAAGCCTCTGTTACTATTGACTTATTGCTTTGTAGTTTATGAGACTGTTCCCACACCTCACTTTCTGACGTCCAGAACTATGGGGTTTAATTGTTTTGAAAGAAGTAGCTCTGTGGTGAATTTATCAGAGAACAGAAAAGTGTAGCTCAGCCATGCAGTGGCTGGTAGTGTTGATTTACCCAGCTGCACAGGATGTCACATCAAACCTGCACCCCTTCAGCTCCCTAGAAATGGCTGTGGAACCATACACCTTATTTTTATTTCTATTCTGAGCCTTTTCCCCTGCTCCTTTCACCTCTGCAAGTCCAGTAAATCCTGCAGTTCTTTAGGCGTCTTCCCATTTCCAATTTGCTTAAACTCTTTTGTCTTTGTTTTTTGTCTTTAGCATTTTGCTCTTACCATCCTCTCAGCTTCCTTTCCTGAAGAACACCTGCTTTGACTTCAGAAGCACTCCAAAGTGCTGCTCCCTTCCCTTCCCTTCCCTTCCCTTCCCTTCCCTTCCCTTCCCTTCCCTTCCCTTCCCTTCCCTTCCCTTCCCTTCTTTCTGGGACTGTCTCAGATCATCTTTCAATAGCATCTGTGCCAAGGGAAAGGAGTCTAATTTCCTTTCTTCTGATCAAAAGATATTTTGACTAGTTCCTTCCTTGTCACTGCAAACTCCTTCCTCACCTAGGATGTGCTGTCACTCTGCTGGGAGCCTTCCCCCTCACTGCGCACTTGAATTTAATTACACCACAGCCACCCTCATTACACAATTGAACTTCATTTGTTTTAACCAGCCCTGGTGGGTTATTTAGGAACAAGCAAACCCCACTCTCCTCCTTCTCTCAGGCTCTCTTACCTCTTCAGGTATTTTGGAAACAAGGATAAAGCCGTTGTTGTCGATGAGGAAGCAGTTCAGAATCTGTGGAGATGAAAGAGAAGCGATATTAAAGATGGCTTTTTCCCTGTTTGTGTTTAGGATGGAGCAGTGTGGGTTTGTGATGATGGCAACAGCCTCGGCATTTCCATGCCAAGCCCCACAGCTCGGCTACCACGAGTTTTACACAATTCTTTTCCCTCTCTGCCTCCACTCTGAGGTATTGAGTTCATGAGCTGTGACAGAGATTGTCTCTTGCCAGGGCTCTGTGCAGGCCTAGCAGGCTGTGAGCCACACTTCAGGCAAGGCATCCTTCAGGAAGAGACAGGATATTTGGAGTGCTCTTCTCTTTAATAATATGGCATTTAATGCTTTCCATCTTCAGATTTCAGAGTTTTATAACCACTCACGAAATAACCCTCTCCCCACCACTAAGTATCAGTGCTGATCTTATTTTTATTTTGCAATAATAGAGGCACAGAGTTTAGATGAAAACAGGGAAAAACTAGGAAGCAGAGAAAATCCTACATGAACATACAACAAAAAATCTCTGGTGATCTCACTTTTCAGGGCAGAGGAACTCCTGTCCCAAATATTCCTGAGACCAAGGCTGAAGCAGTAGCATAAACACAAAGAGAGGTGTCCAGCATGCATGTCATGCTGACAGCCACTTTTTTGGGGAAGATCTGGGATGCCAGCGAGACAGATTTAAAGATGGGCTTTCCTCAGAGTCACTGGCTGGAATCCCAATGTCTCCGCCCTGGCCCAGCTGTGGGGAGGACCTAAACTGCAGATTTGTCTCATTGGTGTGAGGTCCTGCCCCAGCTGTGTGATCTGTTGTGAGGAGACAACAGGCAGACATCTCTCTCTTTTTGGGGAGACAGAGATCTCCACAGAGCAGTGGTCAGTCACACCCATCACAGGTACAGACCAGAAACCCAGACAACTTACATCATCCTGACAGCTGAGCGGACAGGCACCGTCCAAGGCACTGCACTGGGGAGGAAAAGCAGGGAATTAACCATGGCATTGAGGAAACTTTCCAGTCTGCCCGTGCAGGAGCTGCTCTGGCAGTCACACTCGCACCTCCAGAGGGTTTCACTGCTGGGACTGAGGCAGCAGCAGCTCCATGGACCCCACGGGTCTCCTCCTGACTCCCCAAACACCCCACACTCACACCCAGACAAGTTTTCTTAACTGGTTCAGCTCTGTTTCCCACAGCAGCGTCTCAGACATCCAGAACCTTAAAGCAATTTATTCATGGTGCAGCAACACAGAAAGAGCTCAAGCTGGTGCCTCTGAGGAGGGGCCCTGAACAAAGGAAACTGGGCTTTTATACCCTCACAGTCCATGTGTGTGATCGTCCTGGGGTCATCCCGATGAGACATCTGCTCTGCTGTGTCTGCAGGTGGCCAGACACCTGGCTGTGCCACACGTGCCCGTGGTGCCCTTTGCTGTGCTGAGGGTCAGTGCCAGTTCAGGGCCTCTTGCCTGGGGCTCCCAGAGCTCCATTTGCAGCTGCACCCGGAGCTACCTGCTCTGAGTGCATCCCTCAGCACACACGGCATGAGCTCCTCTTACTGCCTCCTCTCCCCCTTGGGACTGCTGGGCTCAAGGTTTCCGTAACGGTGTCCCAGACAGCTCTGCAGCTCAGCTGGCATTTCCACCAGGACAAGCACACACAGGTACCAGCCCCAGGTCAGCCACTCCAACTCCTGTCTCTGCAAGCAACATCCCCTCTCCTGAGGGCTCAGATCCTGCACCTGCCTCCCCAATGTGTTCCCAGCAGCACCTGTGCTCTCCAAGCAGAGGTGGCACTTGTACAGAAAGGGCAGAAGCAAAGGTTGCTGTGCACCAGGGAGAAACCAGCACGCATCTCAGCATCTGTTAGTATCCAGACTCAGAACATAGCATGGTATTTTACATCAGGCTTCTTCTCAGGCAGGGATTTTTTTGTTGTTGTTGCTGTTGGTTTCTTTATTCTCCAGCCAGCTAATGATAAAATAGGATGTGAATGGTGCACATGTAGCCCAAGGCACCATCCATTTCTTTCATTTAGAATTTCTGCGTACCGGACTTGACATGTGTTTCACAACACTGAATGGGGTGGGGACACGAGGGGTTAAGTGGTGAGTAACAAAGCCCTTCAGGTGCTTATTGATTTCATAATTGTTCAGAGTTTGCCGTGGCTGCATGTGCCTGTCTCTTTGTGTTATTTTTTAATTCTGTTTTCTCCAGTAGCAGAGGGAAGAAAGCTGACACAGTGTTGCCATTTCTGTGCATGGAGTCCCCTTCCTGCCAGAGGTTTTCTGGGGTCAGGGAAGGACACTGCCATAGCACATGGCCTGTCTACTCTCAGCCAGCTACCCACTGTTTTCTCGAAACCCTTAGACATAAAATCCAACCCCCCTTCTGGGTGATTCTCAGTAACAAGAGGTAAATTGGCCATTCCAGACCACAACAAGACCATAACTTTCAGTTAGAATTTGTTTCTCCTCTTGAGCTTTGTAGAACAAAACCAGTTTTCTGTCCCTCTGCTTAACTTCAGAGGAGGTTTGGAGATGCCTGAGTTTGTTTCAAGTCCCACAGCTTTGCAATATCACATGCTCACACTCTGAATCCAGCTGGCTTTCTGATACTCTAGGGATGATGGTTTGAAAAAATTCCTTTATCCACAGTTGCAAGCCCCATCTCACCCCTGCCTCACCACAAAACAGCACGTGGTTGTTGTGTTTCCCTGGATGTATCCCTAGAGGTGGCCTTGCACTTCCCCCTGGCAGGTTCCTTCCTTTGGTCAGCAGAGGAACGTGGTCACAACAAACCACAGCTGTGGCCTTGGGGGATAACAAATACAGAGCCCAGGGCTCAGATATCAGAGCAGAAACCCAGGTGAACCGCAGTGGTTCTCCACAAGAAGGGCCCGTGTCTCACACACCTTCCTCAGCAGTGTGAGGCTGAGTCTCACTGCCACTGCACTTCCAGACCTGGAGAAGTTCCAGCAGTGCCTGGTGCTGGGCTGGCCAGACAGCAGCAGGATCCTGGTTTGGGAGCATGGGCAGCCTGCAGGGAGCCCCTGAGATGGGGCAGAACTGAGCCTGTGCTCCCTGGCTGCTCTGAGACCACATCTGCTGCTTCATGGGCACAGCTCCCTCCTCAGAGAGCAGCCTACCCCACAGCATCCTCCTGCTGTTGGTCAGGTCTCTGTGACCCAGAGCACTTTGAGCTGTGCCAAAGACACTTAATTACTGTGAAGACAAACACAGCCTGTGACAGGTTTGGAGCCTCTCCAGTGACTACAGACAAGGGACAGTGCCTATAATGTGCTGGCACACAAATGACACGATTCCAAAGCCAAGCTGCGGCGAGGCACGCCAGGATGCCTCCCTGTCCCCAGCTTTTGTCTACTTACATCACTGTCATTGGGCTGGGAGGCACAGCGTGGACACCCAGGGCAGCACGGCGTCAGTGAGGCAGGAGAGAGAGAGAAAACAAAATCTGTTAGTCATTCCTCTGTCACATCCTGGGACACCACATGGAGCCTTTTTTCACACCAGCACCTCGCAGGGCCGCGGCTCACAGTCGCTTGGCACACAGGCCTCCTGCACCTTTAATAAGGCTTCCCAGCTTCACTTAGCACCCATGAGGGCTCGTCTGTGTGAGAACTCTCTGGGTTTGGCCCTCAGCATGTTTTTTAAAATGAAGCTCTCTGTGGCTGTTTCAGGATGCGCTCATGTGCTTTGCAGGAATCCTTGTAGCTCACGTTAGGGTAATGCGATCTCCCACCTGTGAGGATGCTCCTGCCTCCACAGAGCAGCTTCCTGCCCTCCTATCTTCTCTGTCAGCCCTGTCTGATGAGAATTCCCTCTCCTCACAGCAGAGAGCCACTTCTGCTGTGTGCTGCTACAGTCCTGTCCCTTTCACCCCTCCCTGAAAGCAAAGCCTGGGGAGAAAGCCCCTGGGTGGTAAGGGAAAGGTGTTTCATTTTTCTTGCTCCTCAGACCAGGGGAGTTGTTTTAATTATTCCACTTCTCTCGGTCCAGAAGAGTATCTAATATTAGGACAACACCAAAAGCTTATCCCTGGAGCAAATGATTTTTATTTTGGCAAGCTGGTAGTGTTTTGTTATCATTATCAAGATGATAAGAGAAGGCAGTGGATTTTTTTTTCTGTGTGCCCAAAACTGCAGATTTCCATGAGGTTTCTGAAAGGCTGAATGAGCACAAGCATATTTTCACAATTAAATGTGTCATATGCAGCAGAGCTAAAGCCAGGCCAGGATGCTGACACTGTCACCACAGAGTTTGCAGAACAGACTCATGGCTCACACGGCATTAGTGGCGTCAAAGGATTACAGAAATGTGTGACTTCAAACTAATCTACTCCATAAATCTTTTAATATGAATTTCACGAGAGCCCTCATTAAAATGCCATCATATGTGATGTAACATAGCATCAACCTTGCTGACGAAGAGCATTAAATTGTCTCTCTGCACCATTGCTGATGCTCCTACCTGTTGCATGGCCATCCAAAACTTGCGTTGGAGCAAATCCAGCCTAATTTGCACACCCACCGCTGCGGGAAACAAAAAGAGGGGAGGATCAAAAGACGAGCATGAAAGACAAATACAGGTTAGGAAAAGAGGAGTAAATATTTGCCCAAGGCGATGGGATGGAAATCACAATTGCAACCTGCTTCCAAGTGTGAATGATAAGCGCTGAGTCAGACTGCCAGGTGAGAGTCAGAGGGTTAACAAGGGAGAGGAAAAGGGGACACGACTGTACTGAGGTACTGACATTTCCCTCACACTAAACACCGTGAAGCTACAAACAAATTAACAAAACTAAAAAATCCCCCAAAAGCCCCCCAGGGTGGCATGAGCTTTTGCCTTTGTCTTTTTCAGGTTCTGCCTGGCCAGAATGGATGTTTGTGATCGCCCCAGCATCAACTCCTGTACCACGCAGCATCAATCAGAAATAAAGTAGGCCAGTGAGGAAGGGATTAATTTGAAAACCCACCTGTCTCAAGGGGGAACCACAGAGATTTAGATTTTTCCTAAGCCACTACAAAAGCACAGAATTATGAATGCCACTTGACAGAAAGTGTTGATTATGAACAGTGATTTGTTACCTGGTCCCAGCCTAGTGCACGGCGGGCTAAGCAGAACTCTGGGTGTATGTGTGTTTCTTAATGAAGTGTGTCCCAATTTCCTGGCTTAATTTCTCTTCTATTCCCAGCATCATGCTCCTGAATTAAGGCACGGTTCCAGAGGAGAAGGAAGGGGCAGGGTCTCCCTGACAGGACAAGCTGGCTGTCCCTGGCTAGGCTGCCCACAAGCACACACAAGAACCAGTGCAGACGTGCACAGCCTGGCACGGTGACGGGGAACAACTGGGCTGAGTGTCAACTATTGAATCCAAGAGCTCTGGAGGAATTACACCCTCAAGCAGGACCTTGAAATAGAATATAAAGTGCAAGTGAGGGAGAAAAAGAAATACAGGGAGGGAGATCTGTAGCCTTTTTTCACAACAACCAATATCAGGCGGATGAAATGTTGCTGTTTCTACAGATTTCCTCTGAATTGGAAGGAGCTTCAAAGGGGGGAACAGATCCTTTAAATCTGAATCATGCCGTGTGGGTGCTTTTAAGCTAACGGTATGATCTGATGCTCTAATTCAGATGGGTATGAATTAAAACTGGAGTATGCAATGGTACATTTTCTTGCCACATGTACAGAGACCCTGGCACCTGGCATCAGCTCTGCCTTTTATACCAGCGTCCTTGTCACATTCCTACTGCTGGTACATCTTACAAATCCATGTATCAGAGGCATATTTCTTATCCAGCTCTCCCTGCTGTAAACCGAATCTGACTGCCTGTCTGTGGGGGAAAGGAATGATTCTGTGGAGCTGCATTGCCCTGAGCCTCACAGGGCACAAACCAGACAAGACAAAGAATGCAAACAAAGGAGGAAGGACAGGGCTGAGTCTGGCCTGGGCAAAGATTCCTCAGCCTCAGCGGGGCTATGGCAGGCATGGTTTGGCTGGGTGCCCCTGCTGACAAACCAGCACTCCATGACAGAAGGCAAGCAGTGCTGTTGCTGCTGAGTCCCATGAGGCCCACGCACCCAATTTGGTACGCAGCTTTAAATAAATTCATCCTTCCAAACCATCTCAAGGAAGAGTCATTCCCTTTATCACAGCAGATCACATCAATGGGACTGAGCATTACCCAGGACATCCAGTTTTCATGAGACTTGAAGAGGAGTCAATACCTACATAACCAGCCTTGCAATGCAGACTTGCTCAGTGGCTCATGTTTTTGCCAGTGGGAACACCTGGCCTCAAATTGTTCTTCAGAAAGATCTAAGCCCCTGGTTGTACATCCTTGCTTCTGCCCAGGAGGCATATGTAGCACATACCCAGCCTGGACAGAGCTGCCTGCAACATGATGAAGAAAACCTGTGGGGTTGCACTGGTGGCCAGCGGCAGGGACAGAAAGTGGCAGCTACTGGCAAGAACTGTGAGAAACTTTCAGACATTCGGGTGACCTGAGTAAGGCACGGGAGGTGAGGAGAAGCAGGCCACAATCAACCCCCCCAGCGAGAGTTACAGTCATCTGGACATCTTCACACTGTTGGTGAGGTCAAGGAGAAAGGAGGAAAGCAGTGATTTGGTGTGAGATAAGGATGATGCTATAGCTCAAGTGAGAGGGGAAAAACTGGAATAAACTCCTCTGTGCTTGTTCCAAAGAATAACTGATTGTTAATGAGCCTTTTTGCTCTGGTGGCAAAGGCTATGCTGCATCAGCGGGAAGATCTGAGGTCCTTGAAATGATGAGTGGCCGCTGCAGAGTCCCCAGAGAGACCACGGCTGATAGTTCTATTCCTACTTGTGTGCAAGAGACCTGTGCAACTGCAGCATGGCAGCAGGGCAGTAAAACAGGAGGCCAGGTGCTGCTGAACACCTTGCACAGGCAGGCATCACCGTGTTGACACCCAAAAGCTGTGCATGACTTCCCAAAGCAGCTCCCCACCCTGCCTGCAAAGCCACGGCTGCACGGGCCTTCTCTGGAGCTGTGCACTGCTGTTCACCATGGAGAGCAGAGCCTTCCCCTCCACCTGTTCATCCCTCTGGTGAGCATGCCTGCTTCATTAGCTCATCCTCTGCTTGCCTCTCTTCCTGTCTGCAGCCTCTGGCTTCTCTCTTTGGTTATCCATATGTTGTTCTCATAAGGAGCTTTCCCCAAGATTTATTTCTTGGGCCTGCTGCACAACAAAAAGGCATAACAAAGAGTCTCAAGATTGCATCCTGCAGAGTGCTTATTGAGATTTACCTTGCCATTCACAACCTGTTTTCATGGCAGCCGGTCCAATGGTTAAATAAAACCTGTGATTCAAATGGAAGGTACCAGAACAGCAGAGCAGCCATGCCTGTACCATCCATTTGCATTCCTCATTCCCTACCTCTGAAATATTCTTATTTTCCCTCTTGAGTCAGTAACTTGAAATTTTACTTTGAGTCCTCTAAAAATTTTACTTAAAAAGATAGCTTCCAGACAAATCAAAATGAACAAAAAGCCCAGATCAGCCTGTTTATGGTACTGGACCTGATAGAAGGGGCAGTTTAAGTAGATCAGCAAAGGAGTAATTGTTGCAAATGTGAGCTACCGAGGTCCTCATCAAGATGGAGGGAGGCAAGATAGGGGTCTGATTTTGGGGGGGAAGGCTACAGGAGCCCATGGGAGAGCACAGAGGGAATCCTAACAGAGGTAACGGGCTGGATTTGGCTGCTGACTGCAGCCCTGTGCCACAGGCTGTGTCAGGGAGGGCAGGGAATGCCTGTCACTGCTGGATGTCACCACACCTGACACGTGCGCCGGACCTTGGGCTGAGCACGCTCTCTGCTGCACACAAAGCCCAGGGGAACGAGCTGTGCGTCTTCCACTCTTTCCCCTCGTCCCAACCACCCCCTAACAGCACCCTTCAAGCCTTCCCTGAATCCCTAAGGAAGCAGACACAGGGCTGTGCTGCCCGCCGTGGGCACCTCTCAGTTAAGGTGCACCTCTCACTGCCTCCCCACCGCCTGCACTGTCTCTGGAGCACCGCTGGGAAGGGGGGGCCTTTCTCCCGAGCCCCCTGGGTTCTCCCCCGCTGCCTCCCCATCGCTGCAGCCGCTCGCCTCGCTCCTAGACAAAAGCCAGGGCTCGTCCCTTCTCATTCATCCTGACGCCTTTCCCTCCGAGTTTATTGTCATCAGCCGTAGCAGGGGAGAGATGGAGGGAGGGGAGGAACTGTTCAGCTCGGTGCCTTCTCCTGCAACCTGTGCCTGACCAATCTACCTCCTGAGGGGCTGCGGCGAGCTCCTCCCGCCTGGCATCTCCTCACCCCTCCTCGAGCCCCTCGGCTCCCGGCACCCGGAGAGGGATGGCAGCAAGGGCGGGATGAGGGAGAGAGAGGGACTGACAGCAGCTGCCCCTTCTCCAGGATGCGCTGAGAGGAGTGAGAACCTCCCGAGCTCCTTCCTCTGGGTGTTGGGGAGCGGATCCTGCCTGCCTGGCGGGGTGACTCCTCTGCACTGTCTGTGCGCGTTCCTGTGCGTGTGCTGCTGCCATCGCAGATGTACCCCCAGCTGTCACTTCACCGCGCACAGTCGCTCCCTCTCCCGCCTCTCTCTGTCTTTCTTTCTCCCCCTGTTTATTATTTACGGAGGATTACAGTCCCTTTCCCACGCTGTCATCTCGCTGTGCGGCTCCTCTGCCCTCCACGCGAGGCGAGCGGCTGGCTAGGGAGGGCTCCTGCCAGCTAGGGTCCGCCGAGAGCCCAGCTGCGAACAGAGACGCTTTCTGCTGGATTTGCTTTGGGATTGTACCGGGTTAAGAGAGCTGGAAGAGCTGCCATTCTCACAGGAGGGTCCCTTCCAGCCTGAGAGAGGTAAGTAGAGACGTCTCTTTTTGGCGTTTTCCCCCATCCCCAGCTAAGCGAGGTGAGCGGAGCTTCCCCGGGGAGGAGAGTGTCAGCAGGGGCAGCGCTGTCTGCCACACAGCTCAGTGCAGGAGGCTCCCCTGTGCCAGACTGACCTAAAGCAGCACGGCAAACCTGCTGCAGAGCTTGTTGGTGCTGCTTCCAGCCCAGTTTCGGTGCAGGCAGCCGGGAGCAAGTTATCCCAGCTGGGAATGGCACCGGCACCTCTCCTTGCGCCACGGGCGGCTCAGGTGCGGCCGAGGCTGGGAACGCGGTGCTGGGGTCAGCCCGGACCGGGCAGCTCCTGCCGAGCCCTGCCTTTTGTCCCCTCCTCGGAGCTCTGAGAGGGGTCAGCACGAGAGGCGCCACTCGCCCGACCTGTGATGCTTTGCTGGTTATCATTTTGGACTCGGCTGTCTTAGTAAGAACAACCTAAAATGGAGAAGCGCGGACCAAAATTGAACAGGTTCAGCACTCAGCACACAGCTTTAGGATCGGGGGAGGGGGTATGTGTGTAAGTGTGTGGGTGTGTGTGCTCACGGACATGACCACAGGACACAAAGTAAGGATGCCAAATCACAAGTAGAGCCAAAAATAAGTCCCAAGTTGCTTTCAGCATCTCCGCAGGCTGAGCCTGTGATTTCTGAACTTTTGGGTGGAAGGCACGGCACTGAGGGGGCTGGGTGAAACACAGCACAGAGAAGCTTCACAGCTTTTTCCAGCCCTGGCTGGGAGGAAGGGGTAAGAATGAGGTCCCAAAGGAGCCGGGGTGAAGCGCATTGTGGATAGGGGTTTATCTATAAGTGTTATCCTGTGTGTGTGTGTGTGTGTGTGTGTGTGTGTGTGTGCATCCATACGCATGCACAGACACGTGCACACACACATCCCACACAGGGCATCCTGCCCCCTCCTCCTCCCTCTGCCTGACCAGTTCATTACTGCCCCTGCATCTCCTGCTAATTAGGAGAGATGCGCTAAACTGGAGCTCTCCCGATTTGGGGAGAGAGGATATTTGAAGCTGTTGCTCCAAGCAGGTCATGACCAAGCTGGGCCCCAGGCCCACCACGTGGACTCTCAGGTAACCTGCATGTGCCACATCCAGCACAGCCCTGATGGGAACGGCAGCGAGCAGGATACAGCACTGATCTGCTGATGGTGTCTGACCTGCCACTCAAGGATGGAGAGAGAAATCAAGATCTCATTTGGGGAAGGACTGGAGCAGCTGCTATTGCAGGGTTTAGAGAAGGAAACCCTTAAAAGACAGGGGAACCCTTAAAGGCACTCAGCGACTTGTCCCAAAGCAGGGGACATTTCTAGCAGTGAGGAGAAGGGAGCCTTTCCAGAATTGCAGACAATTTGTCTCCTGAGCTTTGTCACTCAGGTCTGTTGGGGGGCGGGCGAGTTGGATCTTCCTTTAACTGCTGTGGGCAAACAACATTTGCAAGGGAATTATTCCACATGAGCGAAAGGCTTGCGGGAGTTGTCTCCCTGTCAGACATCAGTGCTGCCTCTGTTGGTGCATCCTGTCCACTTGGAGGAATTATGGCAAATCCTGAGCAAAGGGGCTGTTTGCAAAGAGAAAGGGGGGAAGCCTTCTTATGTAATTTTTGTACCAGATCACAGCTTTACCCTTTCCTCCAGCAAACTGAATGTCACATGCTAGCAAGGTGCACTCTCAGCTCAGATATCTTTCAGAGTTACTCCAGCTTCCTGCCCTTCCTCTGGCTTTTTTTTAAAGCCTGATGCAGAAAGGATTTTCTAGGCTCTTCTGCACCACAGAAGGCAGACCTGTGTCTCAGTAGGGCTGGGAGGGTCAGCAGCAGCACGGGGCCATAAGGATACCTGGCCAGGAGCATTCAGGGAGCAACAGAGGCTGGAACAGGATGGGGAGAGGCTCCAGCCCATGGGACGGCGTTTCCGGGTAGTTCTTCGGTGACTCTTCAGCTCTTGCCTGTTGCTGATTCAAAAGCCAGAGCAGGCAGTTTCCTTCACTTGCCATGTTTGGTTACAAGCAGCTGCTTACTCTGCTTGACAACTGTCCCAGCCCCGGGTGGCTCAAACCATAACTCAAATGCCCATACTGGGATGCCCCTGCCAGCTGGGCAATGCTTCAGCGTGCTACACCATGACACACGCTCAGTTCTCAGTGGAAAGAAGCAGGAGTGGGAGTTCTGGGATGTTCCTCCTGCTGCAGGGAAATACCTTGTCACACGTACCTTATTCCTGCTGTGGCTTTACCAAAATGCTGGCTCACGAAAAAGCTTTCTGTGAGTGAGGGTATGACAACAGCAAGAAGATGTCAATTTTTTCTATAAACTAGCTCAATTCCAGACTCAAGAGATGGAAGGAAAAGCTGCTTCACCTGTGAGGGGTTGGATCATGTGAAATATATTATTCACACTGCAAAAACAAGCAGTTGAAAGTTAGGAAATGTTGCTACTGGAGGCAGTGTGCCACTTGCAGTGGGTTGCAGTCCTGACTGGTGGGATCACATGCTGTATTCTCATGAGCTGCTTCATTCAGGGTACTGGCTGCATGGTGCTCAAGGAGTGAAGCAGGGGGCTGTTCTTGTTTTTTTGGGTACTGCAAAATGCATGCCTGTTTTATTTGTTTACTGCCTGCCAAGCAAGCCCTGCAGGCAATACATCACTATTCATTGTCTTGTGGTGTTCTGAAGATGTTAGCTGCTACACTTGCCTTGTAGCTGATGATCCAGGATTTATGCTCCTGATGAGGCAAGAGGGAGTGGTTGTTCTCCTGGCTTTTGAAGGGAAAAGAGACTTCCCCTTTTAGCCACACAGGGAAGGAGCAGCAGGTGCAGGGCCAGAGCCTGGGACCTCTTGGCTCTCAGTATTGTTGAGTCCTCGAGACGGTACCAGTTTGCTGGCTAAGCTGCCAGCATTCTGGAAAACAGCTGTGAGTGTTCAGCAGTTCTGCAAAATGGCCCCTAGGGTCTCGTGTTGGGCACCCGCAAAATTAGGAATGTACAGACTGTGGCCTCATGCCAAATCCTTGGTTTAATATTTAATTCTAACCATACAAAAATAGCCCTATTTATTACAGCATCCTCATTGTTAGTTTGGGTATCGTGTGTCCTTTGCACTGGGTATGGGATGGGGTCCTGTGAAAAAAAGAAACAGTACTTGGTCGGGTGAGCAAAGGCAGTGCTGTGCTACATCCATGCCAGTGGATGAACGAAGGCTGGGCAAGTATAAGCTCACATTTAACTCCTTGGCTGTGCAAGCCTATTTTATCATATGGCAATGTTTTTCTTCTTTTAATGAAAATGACAATTTCTTGGTTATTTTTTTACGAGTGGGAAAACAAGAGACTGTCTGTTATTTGTGCCCTGCAATGCCCCACGCCCGTCACAGGAAGGACTGAGACTTAAATTTCCAGGAAAGCCACACAAGTCAGAACTTCTCGGCTGGCTGCAAGCAGAGGCTGTTCCTTGGAAGGCATGCCCTGCTACCACACTCCTCCTCACTCCAGGGAGGCTGGGAAGATTCCTTCCCCACGAACCATGCTCTCACACAAGGGATCAAAAAGCAAGACCTCACCCTGAGTCTGGAGATGAGCTGTTAGAGGCAACTTGGCTTGGCACTCACATCTTGGGCTCCCTTTCTCCTCCTGGTGAGCCCCTGCAGTGCCAGTGCTGCCCAAAGCAGGGTGTGGTGCTGCTGCCCCTGTGCTGTGGGTACCTGTGTAGGGGCAGAGGGCCCTGCTCTCCACACCACTCCCATCTAGTGATTTCCATGGGATGTGAACTTTGCCATAAAGGTGTCTCTTCTGTGGCTGCAAACCCTGTAGGGAACTGAAGTCACATCAGATTTGCAGACCTTCCTCGGCGTCAGCAAGCTCTGCAGCACGAGGCTGTGAGCTGTGTGCTAACCCAGATGCATCCCAAGATCCTGGCTGGAGCTCTGGGTTGTGAGAGCTGTCACCACATCTTGTTGAGCTATGGGCAATGTTCCCAGCTTGTAAAAAGTGTAACAGTGTCCCAGAGATCCGCAGGCAGCCCTGGAGCTGAAGGTGGCAGCCCAGATGCATGCAGTTTGTGTGGACTTTGCAGGGTTGCCCCTCTGGGATGCTCTGGGAAGGTGATGGGGGGTAATGGGGCAGCAAAACAGCTCCAGGCTCTTACAGGCAGCACCAACACCCTCGTGCCACAGTGGAACCAAGTGAGACAGATCCCTGCAACTCACTGAGGCAAAAAAAGGTCTCCTTCAGAGTCCGGTACAAACGCATGGTGTGGGAATGATGGGAGTCAGCCTCTCCTTGGGAGGTTTGCCAGGAGCTGTGTGCATGCTGGGTCACCAATCCCCTCATGAGAAGAGCTGAGAGGATTTTTACTGCCAGCATCTCGTGCTCTGCCCCACCACTGTACAGGCATGGATGGTCCCTGCCCCTCTGGACTTGGCCAGGGCACAGCCTCATGAGACCTTAGGGAAGTTCTTCCCTTTTCCAGTGTCTTCCACACCCTGTCTCTCCTCCTGCTCCAGCTGCCAGAGTGATAAGCCACTACACTGGCAGCTGGTGGTCTCATTTGGGGAGCCTGGCACCCAGGGAAGCACAGCCAAGGTGGGGAGTGAGCAAAAGGGGGAGGGATTCTCTCTCTCAGCAGCCTGGGTGGCAGCAGTTCACCACCACACTGTCTTCTTCACCATAAGAAAGAAAGAGTAACAGGAGTCAAGCACAAGGAAGGCCAGTGAGCTCAAGGGCCCAGTGTATTTCAAAATGCAGGCTGTGAAAAAAGCAAAGCCAGGTTTTGGGCTAATGCAGAAATGAATGATGGGAAACAAGCAGGTGTGGGACGTTTTGTGTGCAAGGGATCACTCAGGCTTGCAAAAGCTTGCCTCATTTTTGGAATGAGAAACCACAAGGAGAAAGGCTTATGGCTGAAGCATGTGGACCCCTGTAAGATGTAACAGGGGTCTCTTGGTATTGATCTGGAAGCCCCTTGATTTGGCAGTCTGGTCATGCTGTTCAGCACACATCTAGTGTGCCTAGTGCTGCAGGGACAGAGCTTATATTGATTAAAAACTTACATTTCCCTATCTTGCAGCTAAACTGATGCATCTCCATCTACTATTCTGTGCATGTAAATGTATCTCTTATCTCAGACAGGCTGGCACTTTCCCTCTTAAAGATCTGCTGCATCCTTTGACTCTAAATAAGAGACCCAGGGAAGGTACTGGGCCATGTTAAAATTCCTGAGCCCTCAGAGAATCCTTCACAAATGTGGGCCCATACACACCTTCTTTCTTGAACACCACCTGAATAAAAACAAAAAAGAGAATCCTTTGGGATTCAGAGCACCATCCAACCAAGAAGTGCAGGAAGTACCTGTGAGTGCAGCAGTGACGGGAACGAGGACCAGAGAACCAGGATTCTCCCACCAAGCTGTCTTCTCTGCCTGCAACCTTTTCCTGGTTGTACCACCCACCCACACCCCCGGGGTAGGCTTGCCAGGAAGGGGGGAGCAGCATTTTAAATGCCAGTGAGCTGGAGGATGCTGGTGGGGTGCAGAGGAGGAACTGGGAGCAGAAGGGTGCCTCCCTCAGACCTGCCAGGTCGGGAGCGGCTGCAGTCCTTCTGCCAAGGGACTGAGCGAAAGGATTAAGGGCCTGAGCTACCACTGACCATGGGATTAACCCCTGCAGGAAATTAAAGTTGTAGAGAAGGCTCTTCACTCCACAGCTGAGAGAAAGAGAAAAACTGGGATCTGGATTAGAACTGGCAGGGCTGGTGACAAGCCACCACCCACAGCCAACTGTTCCCGGCTGGATCAGAAAATGTTATCTCAACCTTCATGTAGAACCCCCCTCCACATCTCACTTGGTTACCAATTTTTGCCAACAGTGTGAGAAGAACAAAAACATCGCCCTGTGGCAAGAAAGAGAGGAGGAAACCGGGTAGTCAGCTCACGTGTCCCTCCTCTGAGCCCCTCTCCCACTCCCTCACCCGCTTCCCTTCTCAGCTGCCTCCGTTTTGCAGGCAGGAAACACGCACGTGGTCTGTCGCGTTCGGCAGTGCTTGGAGAAGATGCTGGCACACACATGGCTGGATTTCTTCCTGTCAACTGCCCCCTCAGCTCTCCTCCTGCTGCTGCTCCAGGCCTCCTCCATATGCCGCACTCTCACTGTGCTGGGACTTTCCTGTCACTCCTGGCTGGATATCCCGCTCTCTCCACCTGCTTCCACAGCTTCCCAAGGAATTCCACATCTCCACAGCAATCTGGGTCTTTCCCAGCAGTGCTACCCCCTTCCGATGCTCTGTATTTCTCAGGGGATTTGCTGAGGCTTTATGCCCTTGGTGTTTCCAGCTCCTCCAGAATTTCCCAGTCTCATTATTGCGCATTGGTCAGGGAGGCTTGGGAAGCAAATAGTGTTTTCTGCTTAAGGTATGGAATGAGGAATCAAGAAAACTGGCTTCTCTCCTGTTTTTGACACAGGCCTGTCAGGAAACTTTTGGAAAACCTGGCCAAAAATCCTTTATTCTGCGTAACTTTGATAAGGCCTACAAATACTCTCTGCAGGACAGGAGAGCATTTACGAGCCCAAGTGCAAACGCTGCACTTGACAGCTTTGAAAATCCTGAGTGAGTAGGGAACTGATGTGGACTAGTGATGAAGTATCAAAAGCTAGGCAGCTGAAATTTCAGCCAGCCAAAATCAGCAGCCAGTTTTACCTGCATCATAGTTTACCCCTCCATAAAATGGGGACAAACTTGATCTTTCTTGGAGGGTCCTGGGGAGGAAACATTTTTTAACATCAACATATTTGCATTTCAGAGGTGCCTACATTGCCAATCCAAAAATCAGAAGCTTTTTGACCTTTTCACATGAGAGAAAAGGATTAGGTTTTTAACCACGCCAGGCCAGGAATGTGGCAGAGTCCCTTACAGGACCAAGTGGGTTTTACACTTTTTCTACTTACTTTACAGCTTCCTGTATGAGGCGTTTTGCTTAGCTGTGATTGATCACTGCAAGTCAGAGGGCACTATTTCTTCCGCAGCTGGGTTTCTCGTATGAATTTAAAATGTGCTTTCCATTGATTGTGACAGCACAACACTAATGAATCTTGAACACACGTGTTAATAAATCAGCAAGTGCTGCACATGAAGCCCCTGGCTCTTTAGCTGGGAAGCTCGCTGGGGCAATGACACGCACTGGAGGTTTCTGCAGTACTGCTGAGCTTCTCTGCCACCTCTGAGTGCTTCTGCATTCCAAAGGGATGGCAAATGAGGGGCTGCCACTGAGAAAATGTGACCTCTTGCGATGGATAATTTGCACAACTAACAGCTCTGTTGGGGGACCAAGAACGGGTGAGGTCTCTGTGCCATCTAAAGCCACTCGTGGTGTAGCACACACAGATTATGAGTCTCTGCTGTCACTTGCCCCCCAAGGGCAGATGCAGGAACACACACGGAACAACATGCTTTAGTCACTAAATGCTGGGGTACCACTGTCCCCCTCCGTTATGGGGTGATAGCAATAAAACACGGATCCTAAAAGCAACAAGGGAAGCTGAAAGAAAGAAGATAATCGCCTTAAAGCATTCTCCCTGCCCTCCCTCAATGCTGCTGCTTTTCTGATAAAGGCTAAAGCAATTCAGCACTGGAGAGGGGAAACGGACTTTGCCATCAAGGAGAGTGTGGGGGAGGGATGAAAGTCTGTGCACACTTTCTGATAATTTATTGCTGGCATCTGTTGCAGTCTCTGCTACCTACCCTTCTGTAATATAGGTCACCCACATGCCCTGCCAGTGCTCATAAGCCAGCCTGTTAGCAGAGTCTGATCCCTCAGCCATGATCCAAGGGTTAGTGCGAGGGACTTGGGGAGATAATCAGAGACAGAGGCTGCTGGGCTCTGTTTGTGACAGTGTCTCATCCTAGTGACACAGTCACCTGTGTCTCCAGCCTCAGTGCTGCTGTCTGGAGAATGGGGTAGATTTATCCACCTGCCTAGAGCAGAGGCACTACGGGCTCTTACCTCAGCCTTGCGTCTGGGGGTCATAAAACACAAAATAACACCACCTACAGCTACGGTAGGAGCCATTCACAGAGCACATGGCAAGCTTTGGATAGAAGGTGATGCAGAACTGGGAAGAGTTACCAAGCCACTATGGGGATACAGTACCCTGAAACACTCCCTGCTCTCCTAGCACGGTCCTTGGGACCCTCCCCACAAAAGCTATGGCTTTGGAGTGATGCTGCAAACATTACCGGTGTCTGGGCACAGAGAAGCAGGCACAAGGCAGGAATAGTGCCTGCTGTAGCTTTTAGGCCCTGGCAAGTGCTGCAGAGTCATTACAATCCCCTCTGCATCCCCCCCTTTTTTCCCTCCCCCTGCCCCCAGCAGTAAGGTTCGCTGTTCAATCTAATTAGGGGAATCCTCATTAGAGAGTCCTCTGGAGTCTGACAGCAGGCCAAATGTCCAAGTGGCACTTCAGCTCGGTGTATTTTTGGCCACTGGAGCCCATGGGCCAGAAACAGATGATTTCATTTTGTTGCTTTGAGCTGAAACTAAAAAAGTTGTCTTTTGCTGTCCTATTTGAAACAGTAATAAGAAAAGGCCATCACCAGCCCCACAGGCCACCCTGTTTCCTCCAGAATCTGGAAATACATTCAGCTCCAAGCACATGGAAGAAAGCCTTGGACACTGTGCCCCATGGATCACAAGGCATTCAGCTGACATGTTGCTCTAGGGAGAAGGAACCATCTAGAAAGCCCATGAGAAAGGCAAATAATGCCTGGTTTGTGGAGCCCTTGGGTGACTGCAGAGCATTCAGAGCCCCAGTAGTGCTGACCAGCCTTGAGCCCCCAAACCCAAGCAATGCCAGGCAAGTTCAGAATGGATGGCACTGTGCCTCTCTTGTTGAGCTGGGGGCATGCAGGGAGCACTCCTAGGTCTGGCAGAGCTCTCACTGCTGGAAAAATCCCTGGCTGTCAGGCTGAAAGCAGCCAGACAGATCTGGAGCTGCTCTGGAGAGGCTCGAGGTGTGGGCAGGTGCTATTTGCCCCAAGATCACACGTTCCCAGTGCTGCACTGGCAGCGAGTGCAGTTGGCCTGGTGCTCTGCAGAGCAGAAGGCATCTCTTGGGCCACAAGAAAACTGCTAATTAAGTCAGAATTCAAGACAAGTCAGAGGAAACCTTTAAAAAAGAAACTCTTAAAAATCCTCTCTGCCTCCTTGCTCTCTCCTGACTGTGGAATATTAATCACTAAGGGTATAATGTTCTTATGGGCAGTAGATGCGTAGGAGAAACTGGTTTTTTTTTTTCTGGATCCTTGGAATTAAAATTTCTCCATGAACATACTTCTTCAAGGTATAAATGCCGAAGCCCATTGGCCCTCACTCTCCAGCAGCCAAGAACCTCTACTTATTCCAAACCTACTGCTCTGCCACCTGGGCATATGGCATGCTTGGAGAAGCAGGCAGCTTTGTGGAAGGCATGGAGGTTAATAAATATGGGTTACAGAAGAGTCCCCGGCACATGTGCGAGCCCAACTCTGTGCACACATTTGTAAATGTAAGCTAGATCGGTGACTCTGAGCATTTGTACATGAAGGTGGCTGCTTTGAAGCCTCGGGAACACGTGTATGAGTGCACACAGGGTGGCTGCTATCTATGGAGTGGAGAGTGTGGCATGTATGTGACATGCTTTAAAATAATCTCGGGTTTATCGAGGCCTCTCCATCGCTGTGCGTGTTGCAGCGCAGGAGACAGCATTAAAGCCTGAACAGGTGTTAATCACTATGCACTGTAATAAATTCTAAACATAGGGAAAAGGCTTATTTATACATGGCTGCTCCTCCCACCCTGCTTGAGCCTCGGTGCTGCCTGAGGGAAAGAGGCGCCCGTGAGGCACCAGAAACGAGTGCAGGAGCTGGACCTGCCCTGCCAGAGCAGAAGAAGCTGGGGGTGGGAGCCCTGACCCTGTCCCCATGCTGGTGCCCGGGTGTGCCACCCCTGCCCTCGGCCCCGCTGTCACTGGGGATGGCGTGGAGGAATTGCACGGAGCACGGTGGGACAGACACCAGTGCATGGCCTGAGCGGGGGCCTGGGCTGAGGGGACACCACAGAGGGAAACCGTGTCACAAAGCACCCAAGGAAGCCGGGTTTGGGGTTTTTCTTGTTGTTTTTCTTTTTTTTAAAATTGCTTAGCCCCCCTAATTGGAACCAAGCCAGCTGATACAGATGGGGTGTTACAAAACAGAGCCAAAAGGCAAGAGCACAAGGAACAGAGCTATCTATAACCCTGACAAAGTTAGATGGAGGGAAGGTGGGGAAGAGGGAAAGGCAGAGCATGGCAGGCGGCTGCCCCTGATGCTGAGAGCAAGGACGTGATCATTTGGCAACAGGATTTGGAGCTGATCGACTGGCGCTATCCAGCAGGCAGATAAGGCTCTGTGGCTGTCAGCTTAACTCTGCCGTTTATTCCAGTGCTGGAGGGAGTTAAATAGAGCACACGGAAAGCCTGCTGCTGGGGAGTGAAAGTCAAGGAGGGAGAGGGAAGGAAGAGGCTGTAATTGGGCAGTGTCCGGGCACTCGGGTGGAAGTGGCTGCAGGCACAACCCCTCCAGGTAAGTGCTTGTGGCTTTTCATCCTCCTTTTCGGTATGGACAGGTGCGGACAGGGGACTTCAGGGGTGGCATTTAGGATGGAGACGTTTCTATGGGGGAGGCTGAAAGTCTCCTCAGTCAGGTCGAGTGCAAGCACCAAATGGGGACAGCTATTTGTTGCAGCTTCTCCTTCAGTGGGGACTGCAGGGAAAGGCTCCAGCTCGGTTTGGGGAGTGGGGGGCTGCAGAGGATGAAGGCTGAATTGGTTTCTGTACCATGAGAGGTATTTGGTGCATTGGCATTTAGGTAAATGATCTAAACAGCCTTGCAAATGTGCTAGTCTAGGTACTCAACCTGCTCATAATTTTCATCAAGATGCTAATTTTAATATCTCCTGGTGGTTTACATTCCCATATAAAATAAATCAGTCCTGGGAGCCCGGGGGAGGGTAGGCACCTGGCACGTGTGTGGGGAGAGTGTCCTGGTGGCAGTGCAGCAGCCAGCTAAGACAGTCGCTGTGGATGTTGTCAGAGCCCCTCAGAGGGGATGGAGAATGGCTTGTTTCTGTACTCTGGTTGAAATGTGTCCATCTAACTGCTGCTGCGACTGTGGGTGGCACGTCAGAGAGTACGCAGGGGGACAGAAGGGTTCGTGGTGTTTTCATTTTTCCTGCCTCCTTGTATCCAAAAGGGAAGCGGGAGGGAAGTTGAAACCTGTTGTCAGTCACTTATTGTCAGGGGAGAGTTTATGGTCTTTGGGTTTCTAATTAAACTGAGGATTTTTCCTTCTACTAATTAAGATGCAATTCCTCTCTTTTCAACACTCCCACTCGGTCTCCCCCGCCTCAGGTCCTTCCTTCTCCTTCTCCTCCGAGGCTCGCTCGCTGCTCAGCTCCTGCAGTTGCTGCAGTGGGAAATCCCCAAGCTGAAGCTGTGCTGCTCTAGCCACCACATCCATTTTACCTTAAAGCAGACAGGAAGTGCTGGTAGGGAATACGGCACGGGGGGGTGTGCTGGGCTGGGGGGAGGGGGAGGGGGAGAGAAGCAGCTTGGCAGCCGCCGGTGCCCAGCTCTGAGCGAGCCTGAGCCGTGCGTGAGGCAGAGAGAGGATGCACAGGTGGCACCAGCCTGCGTGGAGGAGACAGGAATGAGCCTGCTGCCCTGGCAGGGTCACCTTAGCAATTCATCAGGTTCACCTTGAGCGTGAGGCTAATGTAGCTACCGTGGCAGGCTATTCAAGCACAAACTTCTCCCTGGCACTTAGGTGAATCAGGTTTTCTTTCTGCACCGGGAGGTTCAGAATGAATTAATGTTGCGCCTCCAACATGCCGTGCCTCCTGAAGTATCCTCCATTTCTCCTCCAAAACAGAACTGATGCCTCAAAGGCAAAACACGAATCGGGGAGGGGAAAGGACAACACTGAGCTCAACACCCAGGGAAGTGAATCTCACCCACTCTGCTCTGCTTTCCCACCCCAGGACCTGGCAGGCAGGCTACAAGGTCACTCCTTCTCCCTGTGGGGCCGTGGGCCAGGCTGGCTGTTGGATGTGAAGACACGCTGGAGAGGACAACCATGCTGCCCACAAGTGCTGGCCACCGGTGGAGGAGCAGGTTCCTCATGAGGTGGCAGGAGGCTTGTCGTAAGTAATGCCTGCTCAGGTACCCAGTGCAGTATTGCTGTTTGTCAAGGGAGTGGGAAGAAAATAGGTCACATCAGGGTTAAGAACAGGGGAGAGGGACAGCTAAGAATGGAGATGTTTGAACTAATTCCTGATTCCTTTAGAGGCCAGGCTAGCTGGGAGGGAGAGTGATATTCTAAAGCTGAAGATGGGCTTAAAGTGGGACAGCGAGTGATGATTGCTTCTGAATTCCAGTGGGCCTGGCAGGTGAGAAACAGCATGACAGACACCATTGCACAAAGATCCACCCCAAACAGTTCTCCAATCAGTATCCTGTAAGCTGCAGACTCCTCTCTGTGGCTGGGGTTTATACACAGGCTGCTGAGCAAGGCTCCCAGCTCTTCACAGCAAAAGTCATAACAGATTTTAGAAGGAAATGCAGGATGTGAAGGCAGAATTCTCCTACTGGGCACTGCCACTTGTAGTGAAAATCAAGGGGTAAATAAAGAAGCTCTCTTTCAAATTAAATTGTAAACGTTCAGCCTGTGCATATTCCCAGTGGGCTGGGGCAGCTGCTGCAGTACCCCCGAGTGCAGAGCAGGCACTGCTAGGGGGATGTGGGGCTTCTGGGAATGTACCTGCATCTCAGAAAGCATCTGGGGACCACAGCAGAGCAAAGGGGACACTCGGAGAGTGTCCCTCACTGCTGCATGCCCAGGCACCGAGTAGGTCTGTGGTTTCCCTTGTTCCAGTCCTCCTGATCACATTTGGAGCTGCAGCTGTAAGAAGCTGGGGGAATTATTTCCTCCTCCAGAAAACAGGCATCTTTGTAATCCATCCTCACAGACTAGACTGTATAAATAATTTATAATGAATGTTACTGAGTCTTGACTTAATCTGATATACCTGGATCAGCTTTCTGCCACCTACCAGAGTCACCAAACACCCCACAAAGTAACTTCATCTTCCCCGAACACAAAAACACTTGTTACCCATCCTTCTGCAGGGCTGGAAGACAGCTTCAATTTCTGTCTCTTGCTTCCCTGCCTCTCTTTCCTGTAGAGCTGTATCCTAACCAATGCAATGAATTCCCTGGCCTCAGCTCACATCCTCGTGGATGCACCTCTTGCAGGGAAACGAAAACGACATCAGACTTTCTCTCCTCTGTATGATTTCAGTAAAATATTTCCAAAAGCATACAGCAATATATGGGTAACAACAAGACATTTCTGGCATATCCTACATGGCTGCAGAAGCTTGGCATAAATCCATTTGCTGAACATAACCACAGCCAGCTGCCTGAGACTTTGTTGCTGCCAGCCGCTGCCAGCACACACACTGGTGGAAGCCCACAGCCACCCAGTCGGCGCCGGAGGCAGCCAGGCATTCTGAGAGATAAGCCCTGAGCAGAATGCCACCTGTATAGCGTTACACACGGGCTGCTCTTGCCTTTCTTGGTGTACAAAGCAGCTAAGTGTTATCTCATCATCACAGCTGCCAATCTATTATTAATGCTGGGCTTTTGTTAAGCGTCCAGGAAAAGACGGGGTCACTTGAGTGACTCATGGCTCTTTCCCTTCCCCACTCTAGCTCCCATTCTTTTAATTCTCTCCCTACAACAAGAGTGTGATGTATTCTGCCCAGAATTAAATACCAGCCAGCCAGTCAGTACCTGTACTGCAGCAGTCCATAGGCTATGATCTACTTTCAGGGCAATTTCTGCGGTGGGCCACAGCCTTTGCACGACAAGAAAGCACAGAGGTGCTCAGGGTAAAGCTGTGTCTTGCATTTCACCATAAGGATCCATAATTCTCCTTAAAAGAGCACATTTATTGGCATGGCCTGGGCTGATGTACACCTGAGATCTCAACTGCAGGATAGTAAAAAATTATTGAAGAATTGTGAAAGATGGATGAAATAAGCGAGAGCTGATATATTATCTCTGAACATTCATTCCTTGGTCTTTAATAAAGTCATATAGCTTAGGATTCAAACTGGATAGTTCTCCTTAGACTACCAGTCCACAAATCTGCCAGTTCTCACAGACATTGCTGGGAACACAAAACCTGCCCTATGCAGGGAGACAGGGTTGGAGCATGAAGGCACAATGCTGACAGAAGCAAGGTCGATACAAAGAAATGTGCTGTGGGTCAGATTAAACTCTAGAGAGTGGCACAAGGGAAGGGAGGAAGAGCACGGCTGTCTGCAAATCTGCTCCAGGCAGAACTCCTCCAGAGCATGGAGCATCCTTTGGCTCCCTCTCTTGTGGCAGTCCTTTCTCAATTCCTTTAGGATTAAGAAGCCAAACACCTGCTTGTTGGTTCTTTGAGGAAAAGCAGGACAGAAGAACCTGATTTCCAGTTCAGGAAGGAATGGCAAGACAATAAATGCATCCACTTTAGCTACCATGCACCCCTAAAAAGGTGAACCAACCCAAGTGACTGCCTTCTCTGAAGAAAAGTAAGAAAGGGAGAGCACAGGCATGATGCACAGACAAATCTGCTTCAGTTTTAGTCAAATGCTCAAACCTGTCACCTTAAAAACTGCGAAGGAGCTGAATTTGCTTCCCACATTGAAGAATAGTGGAATTCATTGTGCAATCTCAGTTCCACAAAAGGCATTAAGATGAAGGATGCAAATGTTTTACATAGTCTGCTTAAACATAACTCCCACTCCTCTAATGACAGGAGGCACAAAGCTTGCTTTCTTGTTGATAATGCTTCTTTGTCACAAAAATGAGAGTTTGAAAAGCCACTGGCTCCCACAGGGGGTTGGTAACTAGTGCCCTGGTGCCACTGGCAGGACCATGTCTGGAATCCAGAGCATCTCTAAAAAAATGCTGATTTGTGGATTGTCTGACCTTAACTTTGAGATAGTGCAGGAGAAAGGGGGTGTGTGTGTTAACCCTTTTCCTGACACTCCTTTTGTCAATTAACAACCTACACTTCTTCTCCTCGTTCCGTTGTTGTGGGCAATTTTGGTCAGAGGAGATACTTTTGGGGCTATTGCTATGGGATTCAGAAACTGTTTTGAAAGCAATGGCAAGCAGCAGGTGTCCAGTGATTTAGGGACTCCTTGTTTCTTTTTAGCAGTTTTCTTGGTCATCCTTGTGTAACGTAGTGTAATTCATAAAAATATGGACAGAAGGCCATATGACATTCTGTGAATATGGTAAGCAAAAAATACCCTGATTTAGAGTCTTAGATCTGAGTCTTATCTATCACAAATATTAGGATTCAAACTGCAGGAGCACACCTGAAATGTAGGTTGTTTTATTTTAATTTTTCTTAAAAGTTTTTTAATAATGTATCTATTTCTGAAAAATTGGAACTTCTTAAATATACCTGGTCCCTCCTCTCTCTACCCTGATTGTTTCAAAAGAGTTGTCCTTTATCAGAAGTGACACCTCCCACCACTCTCTGCTCCATTCTCCTCTGACAGGTACCAGGGCTCCAGTATCTCTCGGCAAAGTCCTCTGGGATGCACTGTTCTGACTTCGTTGTGAAACTGGAAGGATATTTACTTGCTTGTTCATAAAAAAAAGGCTAGGAGGAAAGTCGTGCTGTCAGGATGCAGGGCAGCAGTAAAGGGATGTGGCTGTGAGGAAAGTCATTGCCCTGCAGGGCACTGCAGTGAAGGGCCCTGCTGAGAGGGTTGTGTTGGAGTCGGTGGTGGGTGAGGATGGGAAAGCACTGATCTAATCCCTGCCCTCTTTCTTCCCTGCTTTTCACCTACCAGTGCTTGGCTGCTGGCTCTCACTGTGTGCTGCTGAGTCCTTCTTTGCTTGTCCTTCCTCCTGCAAGTGTAACAGTGGCAACCTGGAAGTGGACTGTAGTGGCTTGGGCCTCTCTTCCATTCCCTCAGACATCCCCACAAACACCAGGACCTTCCTCTTTCTCAACAACAAACTCAGCATCCTGCCAGGAGCAGTGTTTTCCAACCTCTCCGCTCTACAGAGGCTGGATCTATCCAACAACTTCTTGGACCAGCTCCCTCAGAACATCTTCAGCGACCTGGGGAACCTCACGGAGCTCCAGCTGAGGAACAACAGCATCCGGGCCTTGGACAAGGACCTGCTCCAGCACACGGCGCTGCTGCGCCAGCTGGACCTCTCCATCAACGGCTTGGCCCAGATCCCCTCGGGCATCTTCGACGACCTGCCTGCTCTCCGCTCCCTCTCCCTCAGGTCCAACCGCCTGCAGAGCCTGGACAGGGTGACCTTCGAGCCTCTGACCAGCCTGCAGCAGCTCCAGGTGGGGGATAACCCCTGGGAATGCGACTGCAACCTCCGCGACTTCAAGCACTGGATGGAGTGGTTCTCCTACCGAGGTGGGTGCTCATGGTATGGGAGGCAATGGGGGAGTGCTGCTCTGCCAGGAAAGGAGAGCAAAGGCAGGCAGGGGAGAAACAGGAGCAGATCAGGCAGGTCAGGCTGACCCGAGTGACAGGTCTCAGCCAAAGAGCGTGAGGACCCTGCTACAGTTTAGTGCCACTGCACCTTCATGTAGCAACACTGCCAGTCAGTGAAGTCCTCAGCAGCCCTATTTCCTAGTTTTGTTTCTAATCTGAACTATTACCTGTTGTTTTTAATCTTGAGAGAAGAAAGAACTTTCCTCAGGTAACATTAAAATTTTAGGATTATGAATTCACCTCACCCTTTCTGCCTAAACAGAAGAAATGCTTTTCACACTTGGTAATAACCATCCCATTCTCTTTCTTAAGATGAGAGAATTAGAAGTCAGATTTGGCTGTAAAGCATCAGGTTTGCTGCCAACAAAAGAACCTTAGGAAACAGTGACACTTAGGAAAAACACTGCAACTAATATTGGAGAACCCAACCTACAGCTCAAATTAATAAGCCAGGCCCCAAGTCAGATTTGCTATAAAAACATCATTTCAAACTGAGCAGTTTTTAACAAGTTTGTATTTCCAGATTTTCCTTGAAACACAGAAGACTAGGAAGGTACAGGTCACTTATCAGGAAGGCTGATGGCATGACTTGCTTTCAGGAGCTGCAACTCAAGGAAAGATGGCACATTTTACAGGAATGACGACTGAAGGCCTGACCTTCTGTTTCTGGAACCAATGAGTAGGAAAGGGTCTCAAATCATGCGGATAGCAACAGTCAGCTGTCACATCCCTGCTGATCACAGCCATGCTGCAAGGAGATTATCTCTGCCTATGGCTACACTGCAGCCTGAAATATGCATTTGTGTGAGCAGAATCAAACAAGCATACGAGTGCCACTTTCCACTTTTTTGTTGTTTTTTTTTCTTCACTGCCATATCACAAAGTCAGTGGAAAGCACACAGACACAACTTTGCTTTTCTTCCTCCCCTTCCAAAGAAATTGCCCAGACTCACTCAAGCATTTGTTTCAACATCTGTCATTATTTTCACAGAGATGGATTAGTTGTCAGAAGATGGGATGTGTGTCTGTTGTTTTTTTGAGAAGATACAGCCTGGTCCTCTCTTGTTGCTTTAATTTCTCCTTTTCTTAAGTGGTTCTGCTGACACTTACATAACTCACTAAACAGTATGAGGCTGACTTAAATGGTTTCAGAGGGCTTTCATGACTTGGCCTGAAAGATGCCTATGCAGATATCATGCCCCAGGAGCTCTAGTGTCAAACCCAGCCTAGGCAGAGGCACACTGGCCAGCTGACATGGTTGAAGCTCCTGCAGGGAAAATACTTTGGCAGGTGTGAATGGAACTCACCCCGCCTGAGGATCTCACTCTGCTGCCTGTGTACGGGGATGGAGCTGTGATTCACTCGTGTTATCTCTGTTGGAACAGGTGGGAAAATCGACCAGCTGGCCTGCACCTTGCCCAAGGAGCTGAAAGGAAAGGACATGCGGATGGTGCCCATGGAGATGTTCAACTACTGCTCCCAGCTGGATGACGAGAACAGCTCTACAGTGCTGGACAATACTGGCCCACCTTGCACTAAAGGAAGCCCCACTCCTTCCAAATCTAAATCAGGCCCAGAAACAGAAGTGGAGCCCAGTGTGGGATGCCCTCAGAAACAGCGGTACAGGCCCGTGAGCGTGCGCCGGGCTATTGGCACTGTGATCATTGCAGGGGTGGTTTGTGGCATCGTCTGCATCATGATGGTGGTGGCAGCTGCCTACGGCTGCATCTACGCCTCCCTCATGGCCAAGTACCACCGGGAGCTGAAGAAGAGGCAGCCGCTCATGGGGGACACAGAAGGGGAACATGAAGAACAAAAACAAATCTCTTCTGTGGCGTGAAACTGTTCTAGGAAGGAAGGGACAGCGATGAAAAAAGGTACCTGAGAGCAGTCAAGCATGGGGTCCTCCCAAAATACATCTTCCCAGACAGACTGTGCTATTGCTCCACTCACCCAAGTAGTACAACATGCTTCTGGGGGGTCAGGGCACCTGGCTCAATTTCTTTTCCTCTGCCCCAGGCCCATTTTGTGCCCTTTCACCCTTGGGCCCTCCCAGACAAATAAAGTAGAGTCAGACCTCGAGTGCTTGCTGTGCCTCATGCCCTTGCACAGAGCTTCCCTCACATGCCTGCTGCAAAGGCAGCCGGCACCCTCTGGGAACCTGTGTCATCCTCTCGGCTTCGGTCCTGAGTCGTCCTGTATCCCGTCAAGAGTTCTCTGCAAACAGAGAGCAGCTGAGTGACTCCTTACGTGGGGAGCAGGACACCAGAAGTGTCTGTGCCTCACTGCCAGGTCACTGCTGCTGTGTGATAGCAGGTTGCTGCCTACCCTAAAATCAGTGCTGCCAAGACTCCATCAGAAGGGAGGCGAGGTCCCTAGGGTAGGGCAACAGCCAGTGGGGGATTTCCCGTCTCACTTTTCGAGGTGGAAAGGTACCTGCATCACTCTAACACGCTGCCAGGGAGCTCAGTGTCCCTCTCCTTGCTCCTGGCCGAGCCCAGACCTTTGAGCTGACACACACACGTCATCTGCTGTAGGTGCACAGGCACAGAGCCATCCTCTGTACACACACACACTGACTCATTCTGATCCCAGCACGCACACGCACAGCCAGACCTGGCTCCAGGCATCCAGGCACCCCACACATGCCCATGCTGACCTGCCCTCTGCGTGCAGCCAGGGATACATCCAGCCACTTCACCTTACCCTGATCACAGTAGTGCGTATCACCTTCTGCTTCAGACAAAAAACGTACACACACCACTGAGGAGCAACAAAAACATCTCAGCCATAGTGCAGAGCCAGTGGAAACTGGCAGGAGAGCATGGAGAGAGGGAAACTTATTGAGATTACAACACCAGTCTGTGGAAATAAGTACACACCATGAAGAAAAAAAAAAAAAAAAGGTGTGTTCTTATCTATTTTATGCCTTCTCTGATAAATGGAGAGGGTAAGGATATGAAGCCTCCATTTAGAAATGTTTGATTGGCAGATCAGAAGTGGGTCATCAGGAAAGACTAGAGGAGGAGGTGGCTTACCAGGAGCGTAAGCCGTGCTGAGAAGTGTGAGCCATGGGGAAGGTGTCAGGGGAAGAAGTCACACAACCCAGGAGCTGCCACGGCTGGCACAGGGGCCAGCATGGTGTGCAGAACAGGGTGATGCAGCCGGGGTGACCGAAAAGAGTGGGCAGAACTCTGGAGGGTCTCAAGGTGAAGGCTGGAGCCTGGAGCACAGCGTGGCACTGGTGGGAGAGCCCAGGAAGGGTCTGGCATGGAAGGCAGCACTCCCTTCACCATCACTGGGGTGCTCAGTGCCACCCACATCTGCACCCGAGTGTGCCCACACAGAGCCGTGCACACTGCCACTGTCACACAGGGTGACCTCCCCCAACCAGATTTTACAGCCCTCAGACTGCAGTGCCTCCTATTAGTCTTAGCTCATTCTGACCTGACAGGGAAAAAAAAAAAAGTGAGAAGGGGAAAAAAAAAAAAAAAATGAAAGGAACTCAACATAAGGACTCATTTTGTATCACTGGAAGTGGGATAAAATGCTGTCTCCAGGGGAGAGCGCACATTGCCATGGTAACCTGCTCTAACCCGTCACAGTGGGTATTCCTGGGCGAGGAAGATGACACCGGAGGTCGTGCATCCACAGTGCCCGTGGATGGTGTGATCCCTGCCATCGGGAAACAAGCTGGCAGCCAGCCCAGCTTTGCAGGGTGTTTCGCTAGCAACCTGTGTTCAGAGCCCTGCGTGCTCCGCGGGGGGACCCTGCCAGGGCTCGTCACCTCTTCCACCTGCTCCATCTGAACCCCAGCGCCGTCGGACACCTCACAGCCCTCCTGCTCGCTGGGACTGCACCCCTGTGGAAGCGATGGCTCCTCACTCCTTCTGCTCCCAGACACTGACCCATGGGCACTCGACATCATTAATCAAAGCCTGGAGTGGCAAAATCCCTCCTGGTCTACCCAGGGTCGCCAGAGTCAAGGAGACAGGATGCTCTGGACTGTTTTAGCATGACTTCCCATCAACACAGGGACGCATGGGACAGGGGAGGATGTTCTTCAGGGAAGCAGAAGACCAGGCTGCCACGGAGGAAGAACTGGGAGAAGCAGTCAGCCCACCCACCAGTGTGCGCATGCACTTTCCCCCCGCTTCCAGCACGCTGTTTGTGGGGAAGAGGAAGAGAAGGAGGGGGGCTGGTGAGGTGTGAGGAGGAAGGACTCTTCCCCCATGCACTGTACAGCCACTCCAAGCATCCCATCTGCTCCAAGTGTAGCCCGCTCTGAAGGGCAGAACTGGTGCACTGCAGACTCCCTATGCGTGTTGCTGCTGCTCCACATTCCCAGCAAGCCAGGACTAGACTCTGCCTGCTGGATCCAAACCTCTCCCCAACCTCCCTCTCAGGGGAACTTCTCCCTTTACCATACTGGACTCCGCAATCATACTTGAAATGGGACTTGAGTCAGAGCGGTATATTTATAGATCTATATTTTACTTGCATCAGATAATGGTGACATATTGCACAAAACAAATGGGATCTATATATGTGTGTGTGTGTGTGTGTATGTGTGTGTGTGTGACAAGAGAGAGACTGTTTTTAAGGGAACAGACTAGAGGTGAAATGAATGGGAAGAAGGTAGGGGACAATGCAGGGGTTGAGGGTGTGAAATCCTCCTTTCCCTGCACCTTCCCTGTGACTTCCTCCTGCCCTGACCAATTTTTCTTTGTTGCTAATAATATTTTCTATATCCTGTGTTGTGGGGCTGGTGATGACCTTGCCCATCCTTTCCTTTTTTTGTTTTAATTTATACGGCAGAAAGTCTGGATTTATCTCAACCCTAGACAAGGGACTGCTATGTTTAGAAACCCACCCAGGAAAGGAGACAGGAAAGGGGAGAACTGAGTGTTGCTGGGAAACACGAAGGCTGGCTGCGAGGAGTCCCACTGGAAAGCAAATCTGGCAGGATGAGGACCTGTCCTTTTACACGCAGAGCAGGGTAACAGGGTTCACTGGGAAGTGCCCTCTTCGTGGCACTGTTTGCAGAGAGGTTCTTTCTCCATCCCCTAGCACCCCTGGAGATCAGGCTGCCCTGGTGTGACTGCGCTGCCCACGGGCCCTGCAGGGAGCTTGGCATCCCGAGTGGGCAGGAACCAGGCTCTCCTATGGGATGCTGGATACAAATGAGACCCAGTGCTCCCTGTGTGCCCAGCCAATGGGCTCCTCTGGTGTGCTCCTGTTGTCCCTGCAGGCACGGCTGGTTGTGGGGGAGATCCCCCTGGATGCGCCCTTTGCTAGGCAGGTGCTCCAATGCCACACGTGGGTGGGTGCCTGCCCTCAGGAAAGGCTCTTCTGTGGCCAACATCATCACATGCCAGGGCAATGTAGGGCTGGCAGGGCCACCAGGAACACCCCTCCTGCTCCCCCCACTCCCCTTCCCCACACATCCACCTGTGGGACAGGCAGGCACATTCCTTGCAGGGAACAGATGGCACTCGCAAATTCCTTTTTCTTTTTTGTTACCGTTTGAGGGAGAGCGACGAGATTTTCTAAAATGATTGAATGAAGGTTTCTTTGGCATGAGACAGAAAATTTTTAAAGGTATATTATATTTCTGGCTTGTTGTTACAGAATAATAATAAAGAATGTATTTTCCTATGCTCCTTCTTGTTTAAATAAGATCTCTGATAGCGACATTCCCTCTTTCCTTATCCCCTGCAGGGGAAAACACCACAGGGACACAGCCAGCCAAAGGAGAAAGCCCCTCGATTCCCACAGGTGTATCCTTGTCTGCACACACTCTGTGAAGCTGGAATGAATGTGCACACACACACACAGTATCAGTGTAAGGCAGGTTCAGACTCTAGGACTCAACACACACTCAGTCAAGGTGAGACCCTAGATCTAGAAACACACACGCAGAATGCTCCAGGGACACAGCCAGACAAGGGTGATTGTGTAACAAGGATAAGATACTGTGGCAATCAGCTCATTACATAAAAGTAGAAAGGGCCAAATTAATCCCTAGTGTAAGAACGCAGGAGCCAATGGAGTTATATTCAGGTCAAATTTGATTCCAAAAGCTTTTTTTTTTTTTTTTTTTTTAATTAGAACATAATGTAACAAATAGGGAGCTATGGGTTCCTACATCTCCAGATTCCTGACCCTCTTGAGCAAGGTTATTTCAAAATGGATGGAAATTGCTGTCTAAACCTATTGCACCCCCAAGTACACAAGCTGTTACCCCTAGAGCTAAAAGAGTCTCTCCACCAGCTGTTCCCTGGCTGGGTCTATCACACACAGCTAAGAAGTTTAAATTCCCCACTTCACCACTTTCAGTGCTAAGCACACACAGTTCATCACATTCCCTTGCTGTAAGAATAAGCTCATCCTGACGCATGTGGGACCGCAAAGGATGTAAAACCCCACCACGAGCAAACCCTTGTGCCACCCTGCTCACACTGTTACACTCAGCCACCCTGCCCTGCTCTGATCTTCAGAGAGAACCCGGCAGCAGAACCCAGCTCCTCTTAATCCGCTCACAGCTGAGGCATCTGTTCTGCTGAAGAGGTATGTGCTGCAGGAGAATCACCATTATTGTTTAATAGCATGGTGTCTATGACACATAGTTTAATCTAATTTTGCCAGGTAGGTAGAGGAGTGCACACACATACTACTCAGCAGTTCATATAATACCAGAAACACAGAGCAGAAAGAAAGCAAAGCCAACACAGTCATCTGATGACTCTAGGCTTTTTCAGTTCATGAACCATCGGGGAGCAGGCTGCAATTTTCTGCAATTTCATTTATTATAATATGATTACTATTTGATATTGACAAATGCGTTTGTCCTGCTTACATACCTGCTCACGCACACATATAATGTCCTATATAACCATGTAATTCTGTATATATAACATGTAAAATACATAAAATAGTATTCCTCCTTAGTATCTCATCCATCAGCAGCCCGTTGTGCTAGCTTGAAGAGTGCCAGCACTGATTGGAGGCACAGGTCAGAGGGTCAGCTTCTATCCTCTGACCAGATAAATGCAAGTCCTAGCATGGGATTTCTGAGGACCAAAAAGACTTCCCTCCAAGAATAATGGGCAATACAACAAGCACTCACCAATGAATACAGTTACAGAACGAAATGTGAGTAAATAAAGATTTCCTGTGTCATTTTGGGGTGCTCTCCATGTCTGTCGCAGCCTTGGAAACCGGGGGACAAGGCAGCATCCTCACAGCTTTAGAGAACAGGGGAAAAGCACCAGATCTGTCTCTCCCACAGTTATGCAGTGCTGCAGCCAGGCAGAGGCCATGTGCAGGGCACCTGGAGCCAAGGAGAAGGCAAAGCATGATGCTAAGAATAACTCTGCCTCGCCTGGAGCTTCTGGGCCAGGACAGCAACGTGCCACTCTCTGCTTGGGGCTCGAGGCACAGATTTGCTCCTTCACATTTGCTTTTTCTGAGTCCTAACTTGGGAATAAACTTGTTTGTTAGCACAGCTGCAGAAATAAACTCGGAGAGGGCACTGCAGGAGTGAGGAATGCAGGTATTTCATTTGAGGGAATAGGCACAGACCAGACCCTGCGATATTCAACCAGCTCCGTGTAAAGCTCGAGGGAAATATGCAGAGTAACAACAATGCTTTGCATTTCTATAGTGCTTGCCTTTGGCAGCTCTCTGGGAGCTTGCAAACATTAATGAATTCACAGAGGCAGAGATTCAGAGAATATAAAGGCCAGAAGGGACTTTAGATCATCCAGTCTGACCTTCTGTGTATTGCACGCTACTTGGAAATTGTGTGGAAAAGAACCACAAACATTATTTGAGGGTGGCAGAAAATGCCTTCCTGTGAAAGGCTTAAAGAGCTCAATCTGTTTAGCTTATGAAACAGAAATTAGAGGAGCTATGCTGTAGAAAGACCAACAGTGAGTATTTACACGCAGCTAAGTCGAACTTTCCAGAAAGGCATCTATCTTTGATTTCAAAAACACTCAAGAAAGGGAAAAATATTGTTTCCCTTGGTATCTTATGACGATACCTATTCATGCTCATTGTTAGCATTCATGCTTACTAACTCATTTGAATCTGTTTGGCTTTTCTGTCACAGTTTTTGTTATTCTCTCCCTTAGATTAAAAAAATAAACCTTCAGTAACCAGCAGCTCTCTCTGTGGAGGCACTTTATACTCTAAATCAAATAATTTCTGTCTTCTTGTAGGTACAATAGGCAGATTGAGTTCATTAAGTCTTTCAGTGAAAGCATTCCCTCACCTCTGGAACAACACTGTAGCCTATTGTCACACTGCTTCCAGTTTTTTCTCCTCCTTTTAGAAGTATTTTCCACATTCAACAGTGTCTGTGCTCTATATTGTAGACACTACATGACTTTTGCCACTTTTTCTACTCCTTTTCACCAAAGAATGTCTCCCACCACACTCACTAGGCTGTGTGAATATTGTTCCTACTTTAAAGATGGAGGTAAATGGAAATGCTAGGACAAAACCCTAGCAAGTAATTTTGAGGGAGGCAGATTATGGGTAAGTGGTTCTGATCTTACCCACAACCACCTTTACAGTAGTATAAATTCAGTGCATTTTAAACATGAACGTCCAGATTTATGCAATTCTTGCCAAGAGAAAACCTAGCCCTTTATTTAAAAGGATGATCCCCTTCCAGCATTTTCCACTTTTTCATCCACTCACAGCCTCCTATGGTTATTTTTCACCTATCTCTCACTGTGAATAAATGTCTTGGATTCCCCAGTTACTCTTCCTCTCTCCCCCTTATTTTCATCTTCTTGTGACTGATCATCCCCTTTTCAGTGAGTGCCTCTGACCAGCTGCTTCTCAGATTCTCCCTTCTCTGCTCTGCCCAGCTGCCACAAAACACACCAGCCCCCACATCCCCATCTGCTTTTTAAGGGCTTCTTACCATAAGCAGGGGTTTTTCTACTCACTATTCTTCACTTTGCAAAGCCCAAAGCAATCAAGAGAAACCATCACAATGTCAAAGGCTGACAGAGAGGTTTGAGTCAGCCCCAGCTTCTGGCCTCCCAGGTGCTGTGCTGGGGCTTTCACCTGCATTAATAAACACATTTTTATTCAGTCAGGACTAAAATCATGGGGGGTGTGAACTACAGGGTAAGAATGCCTGGCCTTGTACCCAAGGGGAATGCTGCAGTGAGTGGGAAGTTCCCTGAGTGCTCACCTTGCTGGCTGCTGGTTTTTGTACTGTGACATGGTGACACCAGGGACTACAGCCTAACAGAGTCTCAGCTCTTTCTATTCAAGGCACCACCACTTTCTTACACACTTTTTGAGCTCCAGCTTAAACCCGTTGTCTTTATGCCTCACATTCTGGGTAAAGCTGCATTACCCTAACACATAGAAACCCACTTGTAGTTTTGCACCCTGAGTATTTTGCTGGCCTGTCTATACTACACTATCTCCACACAACTGTGTGCTTTAGTTTAAATGTGTCCCCCAAGCTGCATTTTTGGCAGCAATCCTATCTGCTTTGGCCTTGGTTGCACGTGGTTAAATGAGCTGGGTGCTCCCAGGTTCCTCTCACAAAGTCAGACTTCCTTCCCCTCTCATCATCTGTCCCTCCTGTCTGCTCCTGTCCCAGCCTGTATTCCTTTGACCAAAACTGTAACACAGCCTGGAGGAGAGGTCTCACAGGGCTTTGGGTAGGAGCATCCATGTATTTTCCCACTGGGAACACCTCCCTAAGTACTAGCACAGCATTTGCTTTGTCCACAACTGCATCACACTGCAGCTCACCATCCTCCTACCATCACCTAATACAGAAGATCCCAGCATTTTTTTCCCTGAGCTTTCTCAGGATGTGTTTACCACTAAGTCTATCCAGCTGCCGTTCAGCAAGGTTCTCAGGACAGATCTTGGCAAATGACAACGGTTCCCTGAATTTTATGTGGGCATCAGGGAGCAATACAGCTTATACTGATGATCCACACTGAGGATCCTCACTGAGACTTGGCAAAATTGGCTCAACAGTTCCCAGAAGACAAGGACTGCCTCTAGTCCTGCTTGCTGTGCTCTCTGCCAGATCTCTCAGAGTTCCCAGCTTACAGAAGATTTCTATTATTAGTTGTCAAGCATATGACCTTGTCTGTCGTACTACTGAAATTCATTCTGTTTCTGGTACTCCTGCCAAGGTCAAATAAGGCTTTCTCTACAATACCCCGGTCCTTCCCTGTACTAGCAATGCCTTCTAGTGTTGAATCATTGGGATACTCCCTCACTCCCCACAGCTATCTGAGTCAGGGTCTCAGGTTAGTATTGGCAAAGGCTAATCCCATGGATGACCATGGGGAGTGGAACGAGGAACCTTTTGCTAGACTTTGAGAGGTGATCTTGCTGCTGCTGTCTTCCCAGATTGTGTTCTCCCTCCCTGCCCCTTACAGCTGCTCTGCCTTGCTTGATCTTCTCCAGTCCAGCTAATTGTTTCTTACATGGCATGTATCAATGCTTTGCTGAGATACAGAGATGAGAGCTTTGAAATTTCTTTTGCCTTCCAGGAAAACAGTCATCTGAAGGAAAGCTGTTGGCTCGGCCTGGTGTTATCCAGCCCTGATAAACTCACATTGCCTGACTCCCTTTCCCCCTAACTGCTCGGTAGTAATTATACTTCCCTTGAAGATCTCCTCTAAAGTGCTACAAACATTGCAGAGGTCACACTTAAAAGTCTGAGACAGACAAACTTATTTCTCATCCTTCTTTAATCCTAACTGCTGAATTTTCACTTTTCCAGACTGCATGGAGTCACCAGTGTGTGCAGAGCTGAAACAAGCCCTTTGCTGCAAGTGTGTGTTTCCACGTGCCAGCTCTGCCAGGGCCAGAGAGCACCCAGGCCCAGCACTGTGAGTGCACTAATCAGCTTGAGCTGCTTATTCACAGCAGTCAGCTTGTGTCTTTCCCCAGGGGTGATATTTCTGTCCTTATCAATAACTTGGGCACAGAGTCTTCTTTGGTTTTGGCTCAGATTAGAGACTCCTTGATCCCAACTTCACTCTTATTGACCAGAAGCGGCCCTNTTTTTTTTTTTTCCCCCCAGATAGCTGAAGAATATTATGCTGTTTGTTTTAACCTCCTTTGCAAGGTCTAACTCAGCCTGATATGTAAGCAATCCTCGCTTTATCCCTACAATTCCGACCTCTAAGGGAGGGCAGGGCAGGGCAGGGCTGGGCAAGGCAGCCTTCTTTGCTGTCTCTCTTTTACTCCATTCCACAAAGTCTCTCTGCAGAGCCAGCTTAAGCAGTGGCTTGTCGTGGCAGACAGATGGAGGGCAAGAGAATCAGGATCCTCACAGAAATGGGGGCTTCACGCTGTCCCCAAAAGCTCAACAGCTCCCTCCCCACAGTCCAGACTTTGCACTGCTGCCTGTGGAAGCAGTGCCAGGAGCCAGCAGCAGAACACCCTGCACACACTCTGGGCAGCAGAGTGTGGAGGTGCCATCTAACCAAAATTATCTGTGATCCTGTGAGTGGGATGTCTGTATCCCAGAGAGAGACAGGAAGAGAAGAAAAAGGTCTTGTGAAGGGAAAGGGATGGCAGTCAGAGTCCCATTACAGAGCCTTATCATGGAGAGATTTGTGCCTTAGGTAACAGGTAGGACAGGAGAAGATGAATTCGGGCTGAGTTTGGTGGTTAAAAGAATGTATCTTAGGAGGAGGCTGGAGCTGTACTCAGATCTGCTAAGTTTCCGTGGTTCTCACCCTGCAAAATTTGTCTGCTTCTGCCTTGGCTGAATTTAAGCTAAGCCATCATACAAGACATTTCCTGTAACCTCCTCTGCTGTGACATTTACCACCTTCATCCCTACATCTACAGACTGCTGATGTGATCCTTTCCAGCACCTTCTCAGTGGCTTTGCTCCTGTGCTGAACTGTGGGTGCTAGCACAGCTCAGGACAGCAGCCCTGCCTGTACTAAGGCTGCAGAAAAAGCACTTTTCTCCATGCACTTTGGATAAAAGACATGGGGCACTGTGGGGATAGGTGTGAGCAGGGTGATGAACCGGCCTTGCATTCACACAGACATTTAGGTGGTGTCAGGGGTGTCACTTGGCAGCCTGTGGATCTCCCCACAGCTCCAAATGGAAGGTCCTGCACCATTCACGACCCTCACACTCTGTCAGTCCCCTAAACACCCAGTGCTTACTGACAGACCCTGCACACTGGGTAAAACCCCACGGCCACAGGGATCACTCCTGTACCTCCCTTCAAAACACCACAGGCAGGAGCAAGTGCAAATTGCTGTGTGGTTCTGAGTGTCTGTGCACGTCCCCAGCGAGACACACAGACAGGGATCCCAGGGCTGTCACAGCATGCTGCAGAGGAGCTGTTTCTGCATGCAGACACACACAAATCACTCACACATCGTTTATCTCCACATCCAACCCGCTCCCACGAGCACCCCACGCAGGGATGCGGGGCCCTGCTCACGCTGGGCAGGCAGGAGTTAATGGGAGAGAGGCTGGGAAGGAAATTAAAAGCAAAAAAAAGTTGAAAGCCCAGCACATGATTCTTCTCCTATCACATCTGTGAATCCTGGAGCGCAAGAGTAATTGTCTGCAATGAGTCAGACCAAAAGGCACAAGGAAATGGTTGCCATGGGAACCCGTGCACTGCTCTAATTCGGCTCAGAATTAGATATCAAATAATTTGCGAGCAAAGGGAACATGGCAAAGGCGCTGGGTGCCAATCTAAAAAATCCAGCTATATGCAAGTCCCTCCTGAGTCAGTGTCAAGGGCTCTTTTTGCTTCAAGAGTGACAGCCATGGCAATCAGAGGAGCTGTAGAGGCGGTGGTGATGGATAACCTTAGGCAAGAAGATTTCTGCCATGCACAGGCAGGAACGGGGTCCTGGGCTGGAGCTCCAGCCTGGAACAAGCTCCAGGGCTGAGGATGTCCTGGAGAGATGCCTCACCAGACCCCAAACGGGAAAACTCATTGCTCACAATTTTTTGTTGGAGTCCCATTGAGAAAATTGCCTGCCAGGGCTGGTGAGGGCAGGGCCTGGGCACAGGAAGCCACCCACAGGACTGTGCTGGGTGAAGCACTGCCTGCATGGCCTGAGGAGGGCAGGGCTCACTCCCTCAGTGCTTTTTCCCTGGTCAGTGGCGCAGTGCACAAAGTCAGGCACTCAGCAGAGCCTACAAAGAAACATTTACTCTACAGAACTGGCTATTGTAAAAAAATCTTCGATTTTTTTTCCCCAGGCGAGGACTCATCCCAAGGCCATAGACAATGTCTGCACACACAGGGAGGAGGCATGGCCCCTGTGCTGAAGATCTTACAGCCTATGCAGACAGCACATACACCGTGGAAGAAAAGGAAATTGCTAAGGTCCAGCCAGGGTGAGCAGAATGCTATGCAAGATGCCTCACATGACTATTTTTAGCATTCTTTTGAGGTCAAAATAGACTTATTTGTCCCTCTTGTCCCCAGTTACTGCCTATGCATGGAGACGTCTATGCGGAGTTCTGCAGGCAGATGTTGCTCTCCCTGCCTGCTCACTGACCCGGCTGGAGGATAATCAGCTCTGAAAAGGGAACCATGTGGCCCCAGCACTGATGCCAAACCTTGATGAAAGGCAAAGTTTGCAAGACCAGAGCCAGTGCAAAATAATGCAACCACCTCACTTTTGTCTGGGTTGTAGAACAGCTTGTGTGGGCCCCAGAAACACCCCAAAAAGCAGCCTGGGTGCTTACAGGTGTCTCCCAAGGCTCAGTGGGTGGATGAAGGGTGCAGGAGATGCTGGTTTTGGCACACTGATGGCCCCACGCCATGGGGACACTGTGATGTTGGAGTAGTGGCTCAACCCTTGGGCCAGCCAAATGTTCCCACTGATTACAGCCCCCAGCCAGATGTCCTGAGAGGTGGAGAAGGCACAGCTGCTGTCAGCACTAAAATCAGCAGCATTTCTGCATTACGAGTGCCCCTACCACTTCTGTGACTCAGTTCCAGGGCATGGCCCGTTCAGATGTCTCTGATTTTGTGGGATCAAATGGATGAGTGAGAAACTTTGGGATTGCCAGAAGGGGCTGGCATCAGGCAGAGACCAGACACTGCAGGTGATGGGCTGAAAGCGAGTTGTCTTCCTTCTTTTTATCCATCCTGCCACTGCGTGCCGGGGGGACCATGATTTTCATAAAGGCACCTGGTGATGCCTCAGGAACTCACAGAAGTCTCTGCACTGAGACAACTTTGGCACAACCTTCAGCATGAAGAGAGAGACAGCATTCCTTCTGAATACTGCAGCACACACTTGAGAGATCGGCTACCCTCATATTTTATACGGGTATCTTAATGCTGCTTTCTGAACCAGCCTAGTGAAATAATTTTAATTCTGCTGTTTATATGCAGCTATTTCCATGGAAAAGGTGCTTATGCTATTAGAGCTTATTTCTGTGCATTTTAACAGCTTCTGCTGATGCTACTGTCACTTTCCAGAGAGAAGGTTGAAGTGTTTTATCCATCCAAGCAACAAAACTGTAGGAATACAGAATTGTGTGTAGATTAGCTTGAAAAGATGCCACAGCAACAGTCCTGCTGGAAAAGCCACCTGCACGTCCTGTTCCTGCTTGCTGGTAGCAGACAGCAGGTAGCCAAAATTGGAGACCAAGGAAGAGAAGGAGAGACATCAAGCTGGCCAGGAATTGCTTTCCAAATGAAGAGCTTCCATCAGACTGATAGAGGGTGGATTTTAACCAGAGGTAAAATGGCAAAATTGCTCCCCATTACTGACTTTTCAGACTGATTGATTTCAAATTATTTTGAAAAAAGAGATCAAAATACATTTTTAAAATCTGCTCCTGCTGTGAGTACAGAGCTTTTCCAAAAATACTGGTGTTGATAACTCAGCGTCCCAAAACTCTGTCTTTAAAACAGAGACAACATTTCTCTTCTCTGCCCCTAGTCTGAGCTTGCCTAGGGCTCTCCCCAAATACATCTGCATGAATTGCGGGTGTCATGGGATAACGATTTCACTGTGGTCCAATTACTGCTGGTAAGAACAGCAACTGCCAATATAAACAGAGGAGAGAAGTGTTGTATCAAATAAACCCTCATCTCCCAAGTGCCCCTTTGGATTATTTTTATTGGGCACCACGTGCATGCCCCATTGTCTGTTTGCCATCCCTGGCACATGACAGCCATGGCAGGGAGCCTCACCCCACCTGTCCCTGTTGGGACTGGCAGCCAGCTGCCAGCCACAGAAGTTGAACAGCAAGAAGGTCAGGCCATGAAAGAGACGTCATCCCCAGCCCAAAGTGACAGCTGAACTCCTGCACAGATTCCAGCGGTTTCACTGGGGCTTTAAATCACTAAAAGCTTCTGTCAGCAGCTCCACGTGATTTCTGCCTTGCAGCCCGAGGATCAGAAAGCCCGAGGCTACTGACTCACGGGAGGGAGCAGATGACAGTGGTATCTGGGGCAGGACATGGCTTGGGGAGAATGCCATCACCATCCCTTATTTCTCATTTCCAACGCAGTTAGCGTGCGTGAAAGGTACTGGGCTGACATCCCAGGGGAATACCTGCCTTCTAATTAATTACAATTAATCATCCAGGCATTACTTAATGTTTGCATAGTGCTTTGAAGTGCCAAAGCACAATAAAGCAGGTAGATAGCATTCATTCCAAGAAACAGGTATAGTCAAACCAGGGTTGCCTGTGTGGCTTCCCACCAAAGAGACCACACCAGCTCAGCTCACACAAGTGGACCCTGCCTTGGCTCCACCACATCCTCCAATAAATCTGTGTGCACAGCGAACCCCCTGTGCACCCCTTCCAGGCCCATGGGGGAAGGAGACGGATGGATGAAAGGGAGGAGGGTAGGGCAGGGCAAAGGACACTGCTTTTCCCTCCTGAATTTGGCCACCTGCTCACCTGGAGCATGGAGTAGCATCTCTAACGGCAAGAGGAGCAGCTTGGTCTCCCCCTCACACCCATTCTGGGATTTCCCACTGAGCTAAGACAGACTGAACTGGGAGGAAGGAGGCCCTTGTGCTGTCCCCTCCATCCCTTCTCTCAGCCCTGCAGACTGTAACTCTCTAATCCCATCCGACTGCTCCCTCACTCCCTGACAGCAGCCAGGTCTGTGCCATCTTCCTGGGCATTTGATGGCAGCAGTTTGCCTTACTCTGCCCTGGCAGGGGACTGCCATTCATCTGCCAGAAGAAAAGGGGCCCAACGCTCCCTGTCGCTGACATTCTCCCCACGGGGGCGCTGGGGGTGCTCCCTCCCCGTGAGCACGGCTGTAAATCCTGCAGCTTAATTTTTCACTGCATGCATAGTGAACATTTCAAAGTGCTTACAAATCCCCTCAAGCACCATCAAGTCAAACAAGTGACAGTGTTTGTAATGATCAGTGGCAGAATGACAGGCCAGTTCATACCACTTGTTCTTTTAGAGGGGCACTTAAAAAGTCTCTGTTGTTCCCCTTTTACAGACCTGGGGCTGCATTTATTCAGAAACTACAAGTCTACCCAGATATTTGGCTTTCTGGGAACCAGCGCTGGGTACCAAACTTCTGGTGGTATCATAACTCTAAATTACCATGGTATCAATCCCACTGAGAGCTGATGCCATCAGAATAATAATAACAATCTGCATCCCATTCTGCTGATTGTCTCTTCTGTGCTTCCACACTCCCTCCCCTTCCTTCACCTCTCTCCTGCACCCAGGATGGTGCTGCAGCACTGCCCAGCATCATTTCTGCTGCAGCCTCTGCTGTGGGATGAAGTTCCCTAGAATCAGGATCTAGCCACTCAGGATAATTATATTACTGTGAGAGGAGATGAAGTGAGATCTACATCCTTACTCTCAAAGCTGACATCCTCAAGAAAAAAAACAGTATTTCAATTGGTAGTGTGACCACTGGTTATTGCCTTTTTTTTTTTTTTAATGGCTGCTAGTGTGAAAGATTCAGATGATGAGCTTTTCACTACTGAAACAAAGCAAATGGTAATATAGCACATTTTTGCTCCCTGAACCCCCACAAACATGGTGTAAATTGACACTCAAGCCAGCACATGGGACATGTCTCAGCAAACCCTTGCACTCCTGCTGAACTCAGTGTAGGCTACAGCTGGGGGCATGAAGAACTTTGGAGCTTTGGGAGATAGTATTTTTCCTGATGCTGTCTTTTAGCCTACCCATACCACGGATCAAAGATGGGTTGTTTTCATCAAAGGATAAGAAACCAGGAATGAAGAACACCCACCATGTGTGGGAGTAGCAGAAGATGCTTGTGGTCAGCTCACCTAAAGCACCTGCCAGTGACAGGGACCATGGTACCTTTAAGGAACAAAAGCAGTTGAAAATTCATTTGTGTGTCTCACTGTCGTTGCCAGTGAGAAAACTGATTCTGCATCATTTCCACAAATGACAGATTTTTTTCCTTATTGTTACTGTTTTAACATGATTTGTTTCCCTACCCTCTGCTGTTTCCTCCACCCTCAGCAAAGGATCCTGCCCCTTCACAGCATGTCCACAGACAGTATCCAGCATAACTGAGTGGGTGGAAATCTCCACAGGGGTTGTGAAAAGCACTGCTGACAGAAGAGAAATGGCTCTGTCAGGGGCAGATCCTCCTGCCACTTGTTCTTGCTCCAGTGCTTCCACCGAGAAGTTTCCTTCCTTGGATTTATGCTGTATTTATGCCAGACTGTCCTGGTTTCAGCTTGGCTAGAGTTAATTTCTTCTCAGTAGCTGTTAGAGTGCTGTGCTTTGAATTCCTAATGAGAATGGTTCTGATAACACACTGAGGTTTTGGTTTTTTGCTAAGTTGTGTTTATCCTAAGTGGAGGCCTTTTTTCCCTGTCTCATGCTCTGCCAGTGAGGAGGAGAACAAAGGAAACTGGAGGGCAGCACAGGTGGGACAGGTGACCTGAACTGCCCAAAGGAACATTCTACACCTCAGAACATCATGCCCAGTATATAAACTGGGGGGAGTTCCCCAGAACGGGGACCAATCTGGGCTTGGGAAGAGGGGTCTGGCGTGGATCAGTGGGTGGTGAGCAATTGTATCGTGCATTGCTTGTTCTTCCCTTTTTATTTTTATTATCACCATAATTTACCATTATTATTGTATTTATTTTCAATTATTAAACTGTTCTTTTCTCGAAGTGCAAGTTTTACTTTGATTCTCCTCCTCGTTCCACCGGGGTGGAGGGGTGAGAGGGAGGTGGGGTGAGAGGCTGTGTGGGGCTTAATTTCCAGTGGGGCTTAAACCCCAACACAGATGAACTGCTTGTGTGCCTCTGCTCTAATCCACAGGTCAGGAAAGGGGAGGAAAAAGCTCATGAAAAACAAACTTCTTTTTTAAAAGAAGTTCTTTTCTCCTCTCAAATTAATGCTTAGAGAAGTGCTTCAGTGCTGTACTGAGACCCTGGGTGCAGTTTCAATGCTCTTCCATTTTCTGCTGGGTATAGCAGTGTCAGCTGTTCAGTTTTGGGAGCAGTTTCTATCATCCAAGCACCTATTAATCTGAACTTTGCTGAAACCATCTCTGTTCACAGGTGTCTCTGGACAGACTTCATAATAATTTTCTCACTTTGGGTGTAACTTAGTGAAATGTTCTACTTCATAACACCCGTCCTTCAGCTTGTAAGTACTTTCTCAATGCCCACGTGCTGATTAAAGAGTATCACTCTCAGCCAGAACTTACTGAAATCCTGGAAATTGAGGAATGCTTCATCAGATGAAATTAAATTGCTGTAGTTTTACTGACTAGTAGTATTGAAGAGCTTTCATTGTATCCTACCCAGCCTAGGCAAATACAGTGGCAGACTCTGTGATCTGAAGGTATCTACTGTATGGCCTTCTCTCTACAGGGCACTCCTATAACAAAGCTGTTGTTTGGTGTCTCTTTTATCAGCCATTCCTTCCTCCATACACGGCTCCATGAACAGTAACCATTCTTTCACAAGAAGCTTTGCATCACAGCACGTTTCTGGTGATAATTACTCCATTACCTGTTCCATCAACCTCTTCCTTTAGTCACTGTTTCCAGGACTAAAACAATTTTCCATGGAGCTGCATCTTCTCTTAGCCCAATACTTCCATGCTGAGTGGTTAAGCTGGACATGGTGCCAGGGTTACTGATAATGTTGATTTGTTTTGTTAAATGGCTGCTCTGTTTTGCTTCTGAGTTCAACGTACTTCCACAAAGGCTGAAGCAATTAATACAGAAAATGGCAAATCTTCAAAAGCTTTGGGGTTCTGTTGGCAATGAATTTTCCAAAAGAAGGTGCAGCCTAGTGAAGGTCTGCCAAAAGGAGTTTAAAGCTCAGATACAACAATAAGTTTGGCAATCTGTAGGTCTGAGTTGGAGACCTGGCAACATGCCCATTCAACCAGCAGAAGTTATTTTGCATTTGAGATAACAATGGAGATGCATAAACGTGATGCTGTTCCAAAGCCAAAAGCGTTTCCTGCAAAGTTTTAAACCTGCACAGACTTCCCAACCAACTTATGCTCCAGAGAAAGAGTCTCAATCCACAATTCACCAGCACTGGAGATGGGAAGCTTCCATTCAAACAGCCTGTCTCCCTTTCAGAAGCCTGTCAGCCATTCAGTACCTGTTCCATTATTCTCTGTTTAGCCTAGTTCTCAATACCACAAGCTATTGTGGCTCCTGTCACTTCCCTTGAATGACAAGCTAACAGCTCTCAGCTCCCACACTCCGTGCAAGACGCAGCCATTTCATTCAAGATGAAAGGAGAAAGCAGTGTCCTACCTGCAGCAATTCCCATCTTCCCGTCCACAGACACAGACACAGCCGTGCTCACTGTCACCACTTTTGGCAGGCCACCTCCCTCTGTCGAGACACAAATACAGCAGGCTTGGTTAGCTTACCCCCAAAAAGGAGTAAAACACAGCAGGAGCAGCTTGCCCACACATTTTCCCATCCAGGACAGTGTGTGTACATATGCCTCAACTCTGAAACATCCCAGAATTTAGAGGGCTGCATCTTTCAAGACACATAAGCAGCCTAATGGGCTATGAGTAGATTTTATTTTTCTCTTCTCTATGGCTCATGATACAAATGGCATCTTCAGCATAAAGGAAGTGCCCAAGGCTGGATGGGGCTTCGAGCAACCTGGTCTCATGGCAGATACACCTGACCATGGCAGGGGGTGTGGAACTAAGTGAGCTTTAGGGTCCCTTTCAGCCTCAAATGTTCCATGATGCTGTAATAAAATGTAAAGGATTGGCCTCCTTGATTTTGGGCATGTGGAGCTTCTCTTAGGCCAGGGAGCTGTTCTGCTCAAGGCACCGTGTGAACTCTGGAGACAGAGGAGAAGCAGGACAGCTAATTCCATTGCACAGCAAAGGCCAGGCTTACGCCTAACTCCAAGCCAGGCCAGCACTACAAAGTGCAGACACAGCACTTCCAGGATGCACTCCATTTTAGGAACAAAGTCTCCTGGGACTTTGTTGCCTAAACTCTCTTATGCCCCAGGGTCTCCCAATTATCCTTGAGCTGCTGCTTTAAGCATGCTGTAGGTCCTGTGACACATCTGCCAGCCCTGAGCAGATCTCTGAGCTCCCACGGGGCATTTAAAATCACAGGGCTGGATAGGCTCGAGCACTGAACCCCACCTCCCTTTGTCGGGGCAGTTGTTTCAGCCTGCAATTGACCATGTGGCAGATCCCATTTCTGGGTTTTTTAAAAAGTGATTAGATTAGCTTCAGCTGGGGCACTCTTTGGGAGCTGCCAGGGGACAGTTTGAGGAGCAGTCTGATCGATGTAGCCTGCACCTGGTTCCCTCCTCCCATGCTCCGTGGAAACCTCTTGTTTAGACAGATGGGTCAGGGATTCTTCCCTTCCCCACAACTCCAGCATTTGTTACTGCTTTCCATTTCTGCCTTCACCATTCTAGGCGTGTCCAGAGCACAACTCAGTGCCTTCCACAGTTTAGACTGCAGGCTCTGACTATTTTGGTTTTGTTTTTTGATCAAAGCCAGATTAACCTGCTCAAGCGTGTCAAAAGTAGTAAAACCCCTGCAAAACAAATACTCAGCTCACATGCCTTGGGCATGATCCTGCCTTTATGGTGAACCCCAAATGTCTTGTTCTAGGATGGGACAAAGCAGCAAAATACACTTAGGATCTCTAGAAAAAAAAAATCTACCCAACACATGAAAAATCTGGGTTGTAAGAACAGTACTACTTGACATGCAGAGGTTTCCCTGCTGTCCTTTTATTTCTGGGAATTCTGGACACTGGAAGGAGGTGCTGTGCATAAATGATTCTGATGACCTGCAGTCATTTCCTGCTGGTTTCCTCCTCAACAGAGAGCTCTTGGGGGTTTTCCTTCTTAGATGATTAGAAGTCCATCTGCCATGAAAACCTCCTGGAACAGCAGGGGACTTGTGGAAAACATGAAAAGGGGACTTCAGCATCTGATAGAATTTAATAAGAATCTGGGTGGCCTATTTTGGCTAAAATGTGGGGCAGCCCTGCTTCATCAGATGTCAGGGAAGGCCCTGGACTCTGCTTTACAGGGAACCACTGTCTCAGAAGCACTGGGTAGTATTCCCTGACCCTTTCCAGGCATATTGTGTGATGCCATGGATCACAGTCTCTCTAAGCCCAGCTGCTCATCCCTAAGGACACTAATAATCTCCCTTACAGTTTAGGGCAGAAGGTCTTCAGGGCCAAGTGCTACCTCTTACAATGTGCCTGCAGGGTTTCCAGGTGAATGGGGTTCTGGACTCCACTGAAGCTTCTGACCAATGGCCGTGTAAAACAAAGAACATTTCCAGCTACTTGCCTCCTGGCTTTATCCCAAACTAGCTGTGACTTCTAAGAAAGCCACAGCAAGCCACAGCCCCAGTGTTTAGGCAGAGTGACTCCTGTGGCCTGGGTAAAGGCTGCCCTAGGAGGTCCCACAGGGTGTCACTGCCTGGTTTTCCAACCCACGCTCTATTCCAAAGAGCAGATGCCATGGCTTGCAGGGGAGTAAAAGGTCCCTCCTGCCACCTCTCCCCCTCTCTCCACACTTGCCTCTTAAGTGAGATGTAAGCGTGTTGGGTACAGAGGCTTTTGTATGTTCTGAGTATTTTCTCTTTCCATTCCTTTCCCTTTCCATCCTGGTTCATCTCTTGCCTCCCAGGCTGGTTTTCTTCTCTCTGCTACTTGCTTTCCCACCCACCAGACTCCCACCACTGTGCCACAAAAAGCTTTAACAGCTACAGTGCCGAGCTCTGTGACAGAGACGGAGAGCTAGGGGCCAGGGGGGAGCACAGAGGGGATTTCTGCCTTCTGTGGAGGTGTCTCACATGAATATTTTGTTTTGCTTGTTTCTTTTTAGGCTCTTCTGCTCTCTTCCAGCCTTTGAGAAGGTCCTGGCGGGCCCTGCACACTCACAGGAACCAACACCCTAAGCAAGAGATATTGAAAAGCCACTCCTTGCTTTCCTCTAGTGTTTGAACTTCTTTACTGAGCAAGAGATGCCATATTCTAGTCCTAGGATTGGAAGGATGCAGGGCACCAACGCTATGGAAAAGTCTTCCCCTCCATCCTTTTCCTCCATCATTTTCCACAACAAACCCATCCTTTCCTGCCATGGAAAGGGGTGATGGAAAAAATGACACCCTCTACACTTAGACTTCCTGACTGTCTGTGGGTCCCTCCCCAGTGCCAGCTGTTGCTGTCATCCAGCAGGGCTGATGCTGTTCCCTGCAAGCCTGGCCACACCTCTGTGTCTCATTCCTTCTGCAACACCTTTCCTGTTCCCTTCTGATGTTCCGTGTGTTTTCCAGCCCTACAAGTACCTTGTGCTCCCCCAGCTCACTCCTCCCTAAATCCTTCCATCTACCCAAGCCCTGTATTTCCATTTCCATCCTTCTCTAGACCTCGTAGCTTCATCTTTCGGCTGTGATCAGTACCTTGGCCATGACCTCTCTGTCCCTACACGGGTGCGAAGATAACGCCAAGAGGGCAGGTCTCAGCCCTTCCCACTATGAGGGAAGCAGCGATAAAGGGATCGGGATGGGCGTGCTGCGGGATGCAAGGTGTGAAAAGCTTTTTCCTCTTTCCCTCTGCTCTGTGTTCAGGCTGGCGTTACCTGAATCATCTTCTGAGACAATGCTGTAGATGAAGCTCCCGGGGGGATGTTCGGCCGCCCGGCGGTACCACAGAGGGAAGTGGTCCATGGTGAACATACTTTCCTTGTCCTTCTTGGTCAGGAATTTCCTGCCGGGAGAAAACACGTCGTTCACGGTGTGGGGGAGCGGCAGCCCTCCTCGGGGCAACGCAGTGGGACACCTGCGGCTGGGAGCATCTCATCGCCTGGGGCTTTCCCGTGGGCGAGGGCAGACGGTGTCCCCCGGTGTTTCCCGGTGTCCCCCGGTGTTTCCCGGTGTCCCCTCGGGGTAAGGGGCCATCCCTGCCCGGTTCCCGAGGGGCGGCTGCTCCCGCCGCGCCTCCCGCAGCCAACGCCAGGTGCCGCTGTTGGCCCGGCCGAGCCCCGCGGCGCCGGCCCGGGGCGGGATGGAGGGGAACCGGGAGCGATGGAAGGGAACGGGCGGGATGGAGGGGTACCGGGAGCGATGGAAGGGAACGGGCGGGATGGAGGGGAAC
>VWZT01005779.1:662817-777253 GCA_013397055.1 Pachycephala philippinensis | reverse complement strand
CGGGCGGGATGGAGGGGAACCGGGCGGGATGGAAGGGGAACGGGCGGGATGGAGGGGTTCCCGGGCGGGATGGAGGGGTTCCCGGGCGGGATGGAAGGGTTCCCGGCAGCACACCCCGCGAGGAGCAGGGGCAGCGCCGGAGCACGGCAGGTGTGAGCAGGTGGGCGAGGGAGGCACACGTGCGGCTGGCTGGTGGCCATTAGTTACTGCAGGGGCTGGCCAAAGGGGATTGGGCAGTCTCCTACAAAACCAAACATCCCACCCCAAACATAGGGTTATGCAACTGTGAGTAAATCCTCATCTCCTCAGGAGATGCTCTCTTTGAGCAGAGACCTCATAGCAACCTTCCAGTATCTGCAGGGGGCCTACTGGGAAGCTGGAGAGGAACTCTGTTAGGAATGGTAGTGACAGGGCAAGGAGGAACGGGTACAGATTGAAAGAGGGGAAATTTAGGTAAGATACTGGGAAGAAATTTTTTTACTGTGAGGGTGGTCAGAAGCTGGAAGAGGTTGCTGAAGGAGTTGTGGATGCCCCAACCCTGGCAGTGTTCAAGGCTGGATACGGCCTAAAGCAACCCAGTCTAGTGGGAGGTGTCCCTACACATGGCAGAGTGGGGCTGGGAATAGATGATCTTTAAAGTCCATTCTAATCCCTTAATAAATTCTATGATTCTGTGATTCCTAGAGATGCAGGGACCGAAGTGTTTGAGAAAAGAGGTGCTTTTGAAGGCAAGAGGATGTATCCTGGGAGCATGGCAAGACAGGCAGTGGGTGCTCAGGAAAGACCTCATGAAAATCAGGTCACTTGCTTCCCTGGAGGTTCATACAGCTTGCCTGGAAAATCCCTTTGTTTTCAGGCTCTTGTTTTGCTGTATATTTTGACGGAATGATAATTCCTCATTTATGATTCCTTCCTTTCAGGGGATTCCAGAAGCTCCTCCTGTGGGATGTGCGGGGGTCTGTCTCTGCAGTGTGGTGACTGTGACTGTTTAAAGCATTGAATGCTGTTCCTGATGAGCAGTGGGGAATCAGGAATCATATTAGCCTCCTGCAGCACACGGCATTTCTCTCTTGTTGCCAGAGACTGCTTACTCTGAATAGTTCAGACTGCTTCAAACACATGAGGAATGTCACCTTTCAGGCACAGCAGAGCTTGAATGTAGGACTCATGTTCGGGGAACTTGGGGACAGTGAAACAGCTGCCAAGAAGCTAATTCCCACCACCCACATGGCCCCTTTCTGTTCCATCTGCTGGTGTGCCTGTGTGACCTGTCCTTCCTTACAGCAGCATGCACCAGCCTGCGTATTCGAAATGCAGCAGAATGCAAACTGCCCTTTCCGTGTCAGAACCCTTCACTGCACACACACTCCTGCCTTGGGGGAGAGGGCAAGAGAAGGAATTGGATGTGACAGATGCCAGTCACATCGCTTAACGCCTCACTGCAAGGCACTGGGATGCTGCTGCTGCCACGTGGGCAATGGAACAGGCACAACAGAATAAATCTGGAAGAGGAATTGAGACAGAAAGATCAAACACAGCCAAGCTGGAATGTCGCCGGGGCACTGGAGTGCAGAGCCTTTGCACTGCAGAGTGGTCCTGGGGGTATGGAGTAACTGTGGGCATTTTCTGTGTTGGCTGACTGAAGTCAGGGAATGGTTGAAGCTTTTCATTCAAATGAATGCACTTGGGGAAAGTATTTTAAGAACTCAAAAAGATGAGAGGAAGACAAAGGCCCCCTACCCTCACTCTGTGAGTCAGCCTCAATGCCATCAAGGTGTTGCTTCTTTCCATTCTGTTTCTGTCTCCCCAAAAACATTTCTAAGGCTGATGGTGATTTCATGCTGCCCCTTCAGAGACACTGACAGAAACCCCTTAATGCAGTTTAGGGACTTACTTGTAGGAAATTTTCTCCGAGCCCACATACAGGGCACTCCTCATGAGTCCAGCCCGAGTGCCCAGAAACGCCATCTCAACCCCTGCCTCGGTGTCCCTGCGGAACAGAAACACACAAGCAGAAGCAAACAGTTCCCAGAAGAACAGCCACGATCCCTGCCCCGGGGTGAGGGCCTTTCAGACTTGAAGGCACATCTGGAGACCTGGTCTCCATTTGCAATATAACCCACCTACACCAGGAGTGATGCTGCTCCTCCCTGCTAATGGCAACAGGTGGCTCCTGCCTGACAACTGGCAGGTTTAAGACTTGTGCTCAGATTTAAACCTTTGAAGTCTGCTTATTTCATTCTCTTTTAAGCAGACCATAAGCTCCTCTGCCCCTGCTAGGTCTGCTCCAGGCTACTCTTATGAGGCTGAAGTGTAGGAGAGGAACTGCAGAGAGAGAGTGGCTGGATCAGGGATGCAGAGAATGGCCAGGGTAGCAGAACATGCCTGGAGAGGGTGAGTGGTGTAGCTGTTTAAAGCTGTGCTGATAATTGGGTGTCCTAGCAGGATTGTCACTGGCTCAGCTTCTGTCAGTGTAGGGATAAAAGGAACTGAAACGGGGACAGGAGTCCAGTGGCCATGTGTATCTGTAAGTAACTTGTTGTCTCCTGAAAGAACGTCTGTCTGACGTGATACAGGACACCACAAGCAACAGGTGCCTCACTGGAAATAATGAAATAGTTGTTTACTGAAGCCAGTCTGTGAACGACCTTCCTGAGGTTCAATCTGAAGGCACCACCAATAGGGACAACAACAAACTCCCTTTTCTCCACTAGAAAAACCCTCACCAAACTAAAGGCTCTTCCAGGGAGGCCCAGCCTACTGGAGTTCACTCCTGAGAGACACGTTTCAAGTTATTTATTCCTAAATTGAGCTATTTCTATCAGCGTTTTCAGCTATTTCTACAGTTTCTTGCATGCTGTGCAAAAGTTTGCGACTGTTTCAGGCACTGCATAAACCCATAGCATCTGGAGATGCATCTTCAGTGGTGTTCTATCCATATTTATTTCTCCTACACTTACAAGGACATGTTGAGAGCTAGTGTTGTCCAGTAGGCCTCCATGGGGGCAGTGACCACTGCATCAAAGAGCACTTCCTGGACCAACTCCTCATCACCTAAGGAGAGAAAGGAAGAACAAAAATCGGGAGAGAAAGACATGTTTCTGCCTAGGTGTTTTAGAGAGTCCCTTGGTGAGGAACATCTGCCTGTCCAGGACAGTGGATCAGTGTGGCACAAAAAAGGAGGCCTCCCATCACAGGACAGAGAAGAGGTCCCAACACCCTGAGTGGTGGAAAGCAGAGGAGCTGATGTTACTGCCAAGATCACAGAATTACAGAATCAATGAGGTTGGGAAAGACCTCTGAGATCATCGAGTCCGACCTATGACCCAACACCACCGTGTCAACCAGACCACACTGAGTGCCATGTCCAGTCTTTCCTTAAACACCTCCAGGGATGTTGACTCCAGCACCTCCCTGGGCAGCTGCAGTAACTAATCACCCTTTCTGTGAAGAATTTCTTCCTAATGTCCAAAATCATCAGACCAGTTCCCCTCCAAACTCTGTGGAAGGGTGGTGCCCAAACAAGTGTGGGCAAGTGAGAGGCTTTCAAATGAAATTATTCATTAGACCTTCACTAGACTCTATAATTGAGCAGGCTGTCCACAGCCACTGCCTCAAACCCCTGCCTTGACCTTTCTTCTGGGTATCCTGTGGAGAGGATACCAGCCACTACCTTCCACTCGAGTAGCTTCCTTCAAAACCGCTAGTGACTTTTTTATGGCCTCTCCTCTGTCCCTTTGCTCACTGGCTTCTCTGTTAGCCCTCCTTCCTTCCTGTGAGTCACAGAACATTGTCCTGTCCTGGTTTTCACCAGCTGCTCAAGCCAGTCCAGGCTATGACTCTAATCCACTTTGGACTGGAGCTAAGAAGCGATTAGGATACTTCAAGGTATCATCATGCTCTGAATGACGTGCCCCAGAACCCCATTTCTTTGACCTGCTTTGTTTCTGTATTGCCCTGCTTGCACTAATCTGTGAGAACACGGTGACCATCATATTGCAGAAATGCCCCTTTCAGTGCTGTTTGAGATGGAGCCACCCCACCACTTCAGTGTTTCTGGCACTGAAACTTTCTGAGTTGATGTTCCAGGTGTCCTTTAATATTTTATCTCAAGTTCTCCTAAATTTGTCACAGATCTCAGGATCCTTCTCTTCATAGCTGTTGTTATGCAAGTCTCGAAATCAGAGCCCACCATGAGATCTTTCCCTCTTCAGGCCCCCCATGTCTAGGATGTCTTCAAATCATACTTGTTTTTCCTCCACAGCACTTCCAAGTCTGAGTATTCCTCACAGCCATCTCTCCTGAAACTTTCCTCCTCCCTGGCCTCTTCAACTCATACATCTCCTCTTTCCAGCGTACTCCAAGGACAGCCAGGAAGGGTCTGCTCACATTGAGCAAGAGAGGAAGAATTACTGGATTACAGTTGATTTTACATTTAAGAGATTCCCATCCTTGTGCCAAAGGTTTGTGCCTCTCAGGTGCAGCATTACAGGCAAAAGCTTGTACTTGGCACAACTAAGGGGGCTGAAGGACATCCTGAAAGCAAATTGCTGTAAGGAATTCCTGTGCACAGCTGCCCATCTCTGCCCCCTGACAGAGATCCCACTCTTCAGTGGTGCTGGATCAGCTGCAGGAGCAAGGGATGCAGGGTGCAAGGGATGAGCAGCAGGGGGAGCAGGAAAGATGATAATCTGTAACCATTTTTTTCTCCTGGATCAGTTACCTGTTGTGTTTGGAAAAAAAAAAATTAATAATCCTTGTTCTGAAAGAACCCATCACTCTGTCTAGAGAGAGTGAGCCCTTGGAGGATGATGCCTGGGGTCCCTGGGAAACTCTCAGCCCTTTTCCTGGCTTCTCTTTTCATTGCCCCCTCTATCCCAGTCAGTCAGTCAGACTTAAACCTGGTGTGCAGCCCCTGCCAAGCTCCATTCAAGCCTTCCACTTTCCAGTATTTGCTATGTTGAGACCTCCAGTAAGGCTGAGTTATGTGTCAGCTTTGAAATGGAAAAAAATCCTCTGACAGAGACAAGGAGGTGGATCCTCAGCTCATTTTCACTTGTCAATTAATCTGGGCGTGAGTTCAGTGCTGCCTGTGTGAGCAAATGCCACAGGAGTTCAGTCTGACACCAATCAGTTTGTCACAGCCCCCTCTCCCTTGTGCTGGGTACAGGAAGAGCCCAGCAGGGCCCTTTCAGTGCCTGGGACTCACATTCCAGGTCAGGCTCCTCTCCAGTGAGGAAACGGATCACAGCCTCCAGCTGGCTGAGCTTTCGGTGGTCGGGATCGATGTCGGTGATGCAGTAAATCCTGGTGGGAAGGGGAGAAGAAACCCAAAAGGGCAAAGAGAAACCACAGTCAAAACAAACGCTCCTGGAAGATAATAACTGCAAAAAGAAAGTCAGTGAGGAACCTCGGTGTGCAAAGCCTTTACCATCCCAATCTAACAGTGTGGCTGTAATCAAACCCTACCCCCAAACCAAACACCAATTAACCCCACTGCTGTGTTTTGTGGGGCTGCTCCAGCATGAGCTCACCATGCAATAGAGCTGTTCCAAATCCTGCCAGCAGCTTCCCAGGTTATGCTGTGTAAGATGTGTACGTGTGCTTGTACAGACAATAAAACTGTGATGGAGAGACCTGGAAAGCAGAGGGTCACGTGCAATGTGAGACCAGAGAGGAGGAGAAAAAATAAGACAGAGGAACAAAATGTGAGAGGAGGAATGATCTTGCAGTGTGATATGGTGACAACAAAAGCTGTCCCATGGGGACACAACTGCAGGAGCCTCAGGACACAGCTTGGGGAGAAGTGGAACAATGTATTAGAAATGCTCTGTGCTATAAAAGAAACCAGTCTTTTAATCCTGCTTCCAATTTTGACCACTCCATTGTCAGGACAAGGGAGAGGAAGGGGTTATAAGAGAGAATTAAAACTCATAAAGGGGCTGAAAGGAGTGATTTATGAGAAAAGTCTAAGAGAAATGAATATGTAAAGTGTGGTAAGCTGACACCTGAAGTCAGGAGTAGAAGAAGGAGAAGTCGCTGTTTGTGTCTCAAATGTGCTGCTTGTGAAATTTGACAGTGTAATGAGAGGTGAGAAGGGGTGCAGGGCTTCTTGAATATAGTTATTTTGGCTTTGATACAGCCTGGGTTCATGTGACTGAGTGGGACTGAAGGTTGGGTTCATGAAAACCCCAAACCTCACAGCAATAAATGGAAAGTGCCATGCTTCACCCTGTTTCATATCCAAACCAAGCAAAACCCTAAGTTCTGCTCGCTATTGAAAGAGGGGTCATAAATCACCTCCATGTTCACCACAAGTTAGGTCTAGGCTCAGTTCAGAAAGATGCCAACCAAAAATAAACTAGGATTTAAAAAAGCATTTCAATCTCTCACCAAGCTTGCAACAAAATTCCCTAACAGGTCTGACATACTGTAGGTTTTGTAAGACAATTCTGAGCAACACAAAGGGGAACAAAGTAAGTCTGGGCACAGAAGACTGAGGCTAAATCTCAGCTGTTTCTGAGGAGAGGAATGTGCCAGGTCTTGGTGGGATGTCTCAAAGGAAGAGGTGAAACTCAATTGCCTGGAGACAATCAGGTCTTTGCAGATACAGCACCCGAACAGCAACTGCTTTTTCTCTAGGCCACAGAGGGTGGTGAACTCGAGCCAGGTTGCTGGGAACTTTGCCCAAATATCATGACAAAGTCCTGTGTTGCTGACAGGATTTCCTCCACTTACCATTCATTTGCTAAAGACAGGTCTGGCTGCAGCAGGTCGTGCAAACCTGAAAGCAGAGAGTACACGGAGTGTTCAGTGAGGGAGCAGACAGACACACACAGCCTCTGGAGGAGAAGTGGTGACATTCAGAGTGGCTCCCCCGTCCCTTCAGACTGACCTACCTTCTTCCACCGAGGTGTTCCCCAGCAGAATGTACTCCCCGTGTCCCCTGGACAGCACCACACCCAGGCTGCAGGCAAGAAGGGAAACAGAGGGCTTGTCAGCAAGGAGAGGTGTCATTCCCAAACATGACACTGCATTCCCTGCAGTTACAGCCCTTAAAGACATTAACTCCCTCCCTCCACAGCTATTCAACAAAAGAACATCATCGGAAGAGGATTAAGTGAGATCCGATTTCAGCACAGGGGGCTGAGGAACCTGTTGTAGAGCTCTGAGGCATTGCTGGTGACAATTTTTTTGTCAGGTTCAGGTCAATGATAACATTTCTCAAATCTGTGCCAGCTTCAAACCATCTCAGCTGGGGGAAGAAAACCAACACCCCCTCCCTCTCCTCCCACATGCACACACACAATTTGCTTCATTTGTTATTTGTTTTATAATTTCAGTGTATAACAATGTTGGGGTTTTTTTAAAGCCATACACCAGAACCATATACCATGTCCAGTGGAAATGAAAATTAAAGCTGTCTCATTTCTCTGAAATGAAACAACATCCATTTCTCTGAAATGAAACAACAAATGAAACAACACCACCTAAGGTATAGCTTTCAGACTCTGAATTTCAGATACATCATACTATTCCTTTTGAATTGACCCCAAATAATATTCTAATGGTTATAGGAAAAAGGAAGTCAGTTATGCCTACTGCTCTACTCATGACTTGTAGCAAGGTTTAGGAAGAGAAGGGAGTGATTTGTTGTCCCTGATCAGACTTCTGATCCACTGCATTGGTGCCACACGAGTCCTTGCTCACCTGAAGGGTGTGCCACTGATGTCCGTGAAGAAATAATCATTGGTGAGGAAGAGAACTCGTTTCTGAAATAAGAGGATGAGTAAGTGAGACCATGTGACAGATCAAGGGCACAACGGTGATGGGAACCTGGGATACCTGTCCCCAAGGCAAAGCAAACCCAACACCCCACACCCTGCTAGGGCTGGCTGGAGGCAGGGATGAATGTGCAGCATTCAGCATACCCAGCTCCTTGGGACTTTCAGGATCCAGGCAGCCACTCTGTCTTTCCAACAAGGGCTTCAGATAAACCTTTCTTTGTTCCAGGGCTCCTGCACTGGCTGCAGGAAGGGCTGGGGGGAAGCTGCCCTCCCTCTCGCCCCCTCCAAGCACAAGTGCTGGGGCCTGCGGCTCTTCTGCTGGACACAGCAACCTTGACAGCTTTGTCCATCATCATCATCATCATCATCTCCAGCAGATGGGAAGGAGGGGTGGAGTTAAAGGAGAGGCAGAATGGCAAACCTACCCTCTGTGTGGGTGGGCAGCCAGGGCCAAGTCTCCCCACTCCTGTGGGAAACGCTGATATTCCTGACATTTGCTTTCATGCCAATGTGGGACAAAACATTAACATATTCCAATTTTGTTTAAAAAAAACAGAAAAAAAAATTTTACATTTTCAATTTGGAAAAAAAGTGCTGTTTCAAATCCAAGCCGTTTTGATTCGCATGCAAATATTTTTTTCAGACTGACATTTCAACTGAAGACATTTCAGATTATTGAAAGCTGCTTCAGAACTTCATCTGTTTGCCAGACTGGCCTTTTCCTGTAGGAAAGTGTTGATTTCAGTGGAACGCTTTTCCAAAGGCGAAAAGTTTCTGGAAAGTTTCTATCCAAGCCTTATGCCAGTATATGAACCCTAATATGTTTAAAATCCTAGACCCAGTCGGAGAACGAGGTGAGAGGATGTGTGTGGGAGACAGGGGAGTGAACACAGAAAACTCAGTGTTCCCCAGGGAAAGTCGTGCCTGCTCTAACCTGCTGGAGCTGTGCAGGCCTGGAAGTGGAGGGAGGCACAAAGGGCTTCAGCTCCACAGTGGGCACCAAGTGCCATGTCCAGTCTTTTCTTGAACACCTCCAGGGATGGTGACCCCAGCACCTCCCTGGGCAGTCCACTCCAATTTTTAAATAACCCTTTCCATGAAGTTATTTCTCTCAATGTGCAAGATCTTCCAAAGGGCTGCGATACCCCCAAAGAATATCACTTGGTGGTGTTTTGGTGGCTGTTACAAAAGGTATTAACCCTCCCTTTTCTTGCCTTTCTGATCTGATGATGGAGGCAGGGAGGCATGGAAAAGACCTGGCCACTACTCTGAGACCCTTTCCTTTAGCAGGGCTTGTTCTACTCATCCTTTTTTCCCCTAACCTGTCCCTCTTCTGGTGTGTGCTCAGCCAGCCCCAAGACAGCTGGAGGCACTCCCACGTATCCATGGGATGGAAGAGAAGCAGAGGCATCCATCCTTGAGCCAAGTGGGGCTGAGGATGATCAGGCAGGAGTTTTCTACACGGAGAGGATCAAGGGAGAAGAGCAGGGGCACATTGGCACAGTGACAGGACAGCTGACTGCCATCCCCTGCAGTCTGGGAACACGTGGATTTCCAGACTGGAGGCTGTGCTAGGCATCCAGGCCTGGCTATTGCCATTACCAGAGGTTTGCCACAACTTCTACCCGTGTCCTCTCTCTTTTGCTTTCACAGTCACAGCCCTTCTGTACTCAAGCTGTAAGCAAAGGCAGTTCTGCCACTAGATCTCCCTAACAACTGCCTCTGGTATTTGTTCCTGATTTTTTCCTCTCTGTCTCACCCTGTTCTCGATCCCTTCCTGAAATCAATGTGGGGTATCGACATTTACGTGGCTGACAGAATAATTTCTCTCCCCTTCACTCAGGCCTTCTCTCCACAGACTAGCTGCCTCACTCTCTTTGTTCCAAGGCTCTGTCAGCACTTTCTTTGTTTCGATGCTGCTCTGCTTCATCAGCTAGCAGAGTACAAGTGGGAATTACTGAGCTTCATTTCTGGTCTCCACTCCATGTGTATTCTGATAATAGTAAAAACTGTCACATACGGCCTCAGTCCCCTATTGTGCTTCATAAGGCTTCCAGAGCTGCAGAATGAAACAAATAATATCTCTTTACCAAGGCTACTTCTTGTTATCTTTTTTTTTCCCCTGGGTAGGGGAGCAGAAGGATGTCTCCAAAATACTGAACTACAAAGATATCATTGGATGACTCAGAAGAAGTGTTATGGAGAGTGCACAGAGACAAAGAGGTTAAGCTAGCAAAATAAGCCATCTAGACCTACAAAGGATAGATCTTGCTTTAAAACCTTGATTACTTTTCTGACAGAATAACTAAGGTAATAGATGAAGGAAATAAAGGACATGCAATATATCTGGGTTTATATAAAGTACTTGAAACAGCTTCTCATGAACTTTTATTCCAAAGAATCAGTTAAAATGGGCTTAAATAAGATATGCAGGGAGAGCCAGCTGCAGCACTGTAAACAAAAAGAAACAGTAAACAACAGGCCATCAAGGGGGAAAAATCTAATGGGAGGAACAGACTCTGTCTTAGCAGCCCTTCTGCACAGGGATCTATCTGTAAGACAAAATAGAACAACATTTCTCTGCACACTGAAAAAAGTGTCTCAACAGCCCTTAAAATTAGAAAGGCTGGATGAAAAGGAGAAGTGGGTTTCATGTGGAAAAATGGCAACTGGAAAAAATAGCTAAGAAACACAGAAGTGAGGGTGGCGGTTCCAGCGCAGCTGTGGGAGGGAGGAAAAAATTGAAGGGACAGCAGAAAGGAGATTGGGGGCTCCCTGTTCAGAAATATCCTATTGCAGAGAATAGCTGCTCTGTGCAGACACATAATTCAGTGAAGCCCTGGTACTTGTGCACCAGAAATGATAGAAGAGTCACCAGGAGCAATCATAATAGCTGAAAAATGTGCAACTATTTCAAATGCAGATGCTGGCAATGCCCAGGAGAAGAAAGGCAAAGCCATTGACGGGTACCTGAGAGTTGCAAACACCAAGAACAGAGAGAAAAAATTTAGTGACAAGATCTGGCAGGACAACAACTCAGAGGAAACAGAGGGGTGTCTTCATTAGGAAATGGCACCGTTTCAGCAGTGGCTGTGAGCATTTGGTTTGTTGGAGTTGGTGCTGACTGTGGCTTAGCATGGGAGCAGTTCAGCCAGCCGCTGGAAAAACTGCTCTCTATAAAGGATGGAAAATTTTCCTGAAATATGGAAGACTTCTGGGCAGTGTAACTTGCAGGACTCTGGAATACTTCCTAACAGGAAATGATGAAAGCCAAAATCTTTGAGAGAGTTAAATAAACGTGAATGAAAAAGTACCAGTGAACGTAAGTGTACAAGATAATTTTGCACTGATTCCAAAGGAAGATGTATAACCCTGCCCTAGGGCTGGTTGGGAGTGTTCGAAAGTCTCCATTTCACTAGGACTTTTCATAAAACGTCTGCAAATATTTGCATAGAAATTTAATCCTGGACCTGGATAAAGGGAATCACATTCTGACGAAGTGAGGGACAACGTTTTCATGAGTGGTTTTGGGTAGGGAAAGAGGGTGGCAAAATAGTCTCCAAATCTTGTTCTAAGTCAGTTCAGCATAATTCAGCTTCCCCATTCTAACTCTTGAAGATCTCTGATTCATTTCACAGCCCTACAAACAATGAACAACATGCTTTTTGGCTTTGCCTGGACAAAGCAGGGAGCTGAGAGACATTTCCAATACCTTTCTGAGAGCAGAATATTGGTAGGTATAACGAGCACTTCTAATGATGCTCTCTTGTATGCCTTTAGCACATGCTTTATATACGTGGTGAAACAATAAAACCCTCACACTCGGGGATGCTGAACATTAAAAACCACACGCTTTGTGGTTTTTCAGCATCCACTTCCCATCCATTCTGCTGTGTGACCTGAACAGAAGGATAATTTCTTACCCCTTTGTCCACGGGGACCTTCACATCCATGGAGAGGTAGCCTGTTTCCCCATTGATCATAGCAGTTCTCAGCTGCAGAGGGGAACAAGGTTGGTGTTAGTGTCTCCAGGCAGGAATTAACAGAGCCATTGTCATTAACACACAGGGGCTGGCAGAAAGAATCACTGTTGGTTCCCTCTCCTCCCCAGCTCTGTCTTGCTTCTTTTAACCAGAAAACCTGTTTGCAGTGATCAGAATCCTTGTAAAGCCAAGCTGATAAGTGATAGAGAATAGTAATAGTTTATCCTGAAAGCTTGTTGATATGTCTTTTTGGCAAAAAGAAAGGATCTGGAATCTATGAAATTGCCAGTCCCGGTTACAGGCTTCACTGTTTGGCAGCCAGAAATTCATTAGCACAGTGCTTTGAGAGCCTGGAAGGGGAGGAAACTGAGAAACCCACTAACTCCCTCAGACTGAATCCAAAGCTCTTTGACATTTTTAAAACTGATTTATAAATTATAGGCTGTATTCAGCACCACTTCTGAGGTGCAGCACAGCAGCTGTTTAGCACAGCAAAGCAAGGCTGTGTGAGAGCAGGGTAGGCAGTGAGAAGACCACTTTATTCAATCCAGGTTCCAAAGGTAAAATGTAATTTTCACAGTGACTCCCAGCCTCTTGCAAGAAAGATCCAGGAGATTTTTCCACAAATACAGAGGCTTTGACTTCAGGTCCAGCCTGCCAGAGCATATCAAGTCTATTGCTTCAGGCTGGATAGAAAAAAATAGGTGGGAAGTAACTCACTCATTCACAAATTGTTTCCTTACTTCCAGAGACAGGCCCCCATTGAGGTGCTAGCCAGTCTCAACTTTACAAAGGCACAGTTTTGTTTATTATGGCTGTTTGATGTGGGTTATTTACAGACCTAGAATATGAAGCTCATGTTTCCCAAGGCCCACATCTTGGAAATGAAAACACTGACTGGTACTATTACTCCTTTTTGGCTAAGAGTGTTTGACCTCCTTCAGAGCCTCGGCATTCTCTCTGCTCTGGTCTGGCAGCCTGCAGGATTTGCTATGGGTTCTGGGTTTAGAGTCATAGAGTATCCTGAGTTGGGAGGGACCCACAAGGATGACCAAGTCCAGCTCCTGGCCCTGCACAGGACACCCCGAGAGTCACACCATGTACCTGAGAGCGTTGTCCAAACGCTTCCCGGGCTCTGTCAGGCTGGTGCTGTGTCCCTTTCCCTGGGGAGCCTGTTCAGTGCCCAGCCACCCTCTGGGGGAAAAACCTTTTCCTGATGCCCAACCTAAACCTCCCCTGGCACAGCTTCAGGCCATTCCCTCGGGTCCTGTCGCTGGTCCCCACAGAGAGGAGATCAGTGCCTGCCCCTCCTCTTCCCCTCAAGAGAAAGCTGTAACTGCAGTGAGGTCTCCCCGCAGTCTCCTCCAGGCTGAACAGACCAAGTGCCCTCAGCCACTCCTTGTGTGGCTTCCCCATCACACTGTGGACCATTTTCCTCTCACACTGTGAATATCCCTGTGTGCTTTACAGGCAAGCCCAAACCCTTGCTGCTGCCCGGCTGCAGGTAGCACCACTGTGCATCAGTTGGTATTTTCCAGGCAATGCCATCTTCCCTCCCCTGGATTCCTTTCCAGCAGCTGGCTGTATCACACATCATTAGCACTTGGGCATATTTTTGCAGTCTGAACGTGCTGCTTATCAGTGTTGCTGAGATTATACTGCAACTGATGTTGAGTCTGTCATTGATCTAATACCATAGCTACAAATCTGAGTGCTGAAACGTTGGCAGCTTTCTGCTGCAGTGGGTGTATCTTGAGAGTCTCTAGACTTGCTGAAGTCACACTGCAGATATCGCTCGCGTCACTGAATGTCTCTGCACCCTCACTGACTGCAACCTTTCCTTCTTCTGGAAGATGCAGTACAGGAACACAAAGTGGCTTTTGTTTCTTATGCTGGTTTCATGACTTTTTTTTCCCCCTGGATAGTTTTACTCTGGTTGCCTACAGAACCTTACACTTGGTATCGTGTTTGCATTCAGGTATCAGTGTTAGCTGGTCACACAGGAGCCTGCTGGCCAAATAAATGAGCAAAGTGAATTGCTTTCATTTCCAGGATTTTTTTTTTTTTTAAATAGCAAACTAGGTAAAGAGGAACAGCTCTAAAAGTGGCTCCAGTGAGAGAGAAAACTACAGTGGGAGCAAAGTCCTATAAGAGATCAGAGAACCTACACAAAGCTGCTGGCAACTTGCATCTTGATGGTTCCATTGCATGTAAAACCTCTTTGTCTTGCTTTCCCCATTACACAGCTGTGTTCCCTTTCTCAATTTGCCACTCTCCCACCTCCCAGGTTCGTTTGATCCTGCCTTTGTACTTGGCCTGCACTGGTGGCAGTAGCTCCTCTGATCCCCTTGCTGCTCTGTTTGTCCTACCTGTTTAAGTGGATATCTATAGCATCAGATCCGTTTATCTCAGCAGTCTCCCCTGTAATCCAGACACATGTGTCTCCCAGCTAATGCTATCTTACTCCAAATTCGGTTCTTATCTTAGTAATTTAAGTATCTGTTTCCTCTTGGTTCTGAGTAAAATAAAACCAGCCACAGAGGAGCCTCTCTATATTCTCATTTTATCTGGGTTCCTAGATGTGCAAAGCAGCAATGTGCAGCTGTTCAAGGTGCATGCAGTTTCTTCTTTATCACTTTATCACTTGTTAATAATTTTGCTCAAAAGGCAGTAGAAAAGGTATTTTTTAATCTTTTTCCTCTGGTCACTTATTGTTTTCAGTGCCTCCACACCTGTGCAATTAGGTGGTTTCTGGATTTTTTTCCCCCCAAGTGTCTAAGTCCTTTATCCTCTGGGTCTATTACTAATAGTGACTGCAAGCCTTAGTCCCTTGATGAATGTCCTTGTTGCAGATCTCGTTAGTTGAGTGGCTTCAGCTGTATCTCACATGCTGCATGGATGGGTGACATCACAGGACACAGCCACACTCCTAAACTACTCTGGCTTTGTACTAAGGCAGCATTAGGGCCTTGTACACACAGACTGGCTCCCTGGAGCATCCTCCAAAGTGCTTCCTTCCTCCTCCCAGCACTGTTCCTTCTTTGTTCCGTGAGAAGGAAAACTCGTACTGAGAAGGAAGACAAGCACTTGGTAGGGGAGCTTCATGCTTTGTCCTCTTGTAGCCCACCCATCTCTCAGCCAGAGCCAGTCAGGCACAGACAAACACCAGGAGTGCCCATTGCTCCCCCACACCTCCCATACAGGCACACGAAGCAGTAGAAAGAAGGCGCTACAAAAAAGGGTGAATTCACTTTCTGATACTCACTATTTCATCCCGGTCTTCCCACTCCACTTCCGAGAGATCTACGCTGTTGTAATTTGGCTTTGGCTTCAGCTTCTTTCCTTCTTTGTACTGGCATTTAAAAAAGAGAACAAGAAAAAGAAAGAAAAATACTCAAGTAAGCAGCTAGATAACTTCCTAAACTAACCCTTTAAGACCTGGTGTGTAATTTGAAAAACAGGGGTGTCTCATTTATTCTCTGACTAGGAAGGCAGCGTTTGTGCAAGTGTCTTTTTGGTCCCATATCACATATTTCTCTAGGCAGGCAGCGAGGGGCTAGGGGAGTTCCAGTGGGACAGGCTGCTCCAGGAGCAAGGGACAGACAGGAACACAGCCAAACTCCCAGGTAAAGGCTATGGCCCCCTTCTAAATAGATCACTACAACACACTCGCCTGCAGGAAATCAGTTTTTTCCCTGCAGCTAAGAGTATAATCCCATTAACATTATAATACCAGCAGGAGATCTTTTCTGATGGGAGTTAGGCTTTGACTCCAGTGATGGGAGACTTTTCACCTAGAGCTAATTGACGCAAGAGGGCTGTTCTGCTAATCTCCGGGGTGAGGGAAAAGGCGTGAATGGGACTAGGAGAGGCCAGTTTACGGTGGAAGGATGAAGTAGTGCCCTCGCCTAGCTTTGCCTTCCCCGCCCTGGAAACACGGCGTGTCCCCTCTCTTCACAAACTAAAGTAACTCCCGGTGCCTGTGGTCTCCCTGTGCAAAGCTGCCTTTTTGCAGACAGCTGCTGTGAAGCCCCGTGGTGGCCCTTTCTCCTGTGGTGACCACATTAATGCTTATAGCTGTGTGCAGGTGGGTTTGTGCTGCCCAGCACGTGTCTGAAATGTAAAATCATCGCATGCCCGGGCATCTCAGCAGCGAGGCCAGCTGGCCCTCGGGCTCCTGGGTGTCTGTACATTAGAGGCTGTTTTTTCACAGCTCAGAAAACCCAAAGAAATCAGAAGCAGCACCGAAAGTCACTGTTTTCAAGTCAGCAAAGGTTCTCGGATCCACAGCTCTACGTACCAAAGGACGGAGGTCGGGGTGTGAAAGGATGTAGCCGTTGTTGGTGTTCAGGAACGCGTATCCATGGACACCCAGCTGGAGAAAGAGGCAATAGAATAATCAGTGCTTTAGCTACAAACGCTGCTGTGTAATGGGTGCTGCTGATACCCTGCCACCACCAATATCTAGAAATATTTTCCTTTTAAAGGTATTGACCAGCAGAAAATAGAATCCATCCCAAAGCAGATATCTGTCTGCTCTGTCTGTGCTTGGATGCACACAAGGCTGTGGAGGCAGTAGGTTTGTGTACACATTCAGAAAAAGATGCCCTCCTAGAGTCTGATTGTCATCGTGGACAATTGCCACCCAGAGGCAGAGTGGGCTGTCCCGAGCAGGCACAGGGAATAGGTGAATAGGGACACATAGGGAATAGCAGAGCTGGGAATAGGTGAATGGGGACACATAGGGAATAGCAGAGCTGGGAATAGGTGAATAGGGACACATAGGGAATAGAAGAGCTGGGAATAGGTGAATGGGGACACATAGGGAATAGCAGAGCTGCACAGGGAATGGGCAGTGATGGGGAATGTTGCAAACAGCACAGGAACAGCCGTGACAGGTCTGTGTGCCCATCACTGCGCTGCAGAGCAGTGAATGAACAAGGGAGGGTGAATCTCACAGATGGCTTCCCTGGAAACCCGGTCAGCCTTCAGAGGAGCTCTGCGTTATGTTTCAGTGTTGGCAGGACCAGACCTAACCCAGGCCAATTGTACAAGCCTGTAGTCTTAAAGTGCTTTTTAAGGAATAGCATAATCTAACAAGAGCAGACACTGGCTGACCTGATCTGCGAGCCATTTCCGAGAGCAATTACTCAGCTCAAGCCCATATATAATGCAAGTTCCAGCTACACCCTGAGTTGCTAAAAACCTGCAGAGAGCCTGTGCTTGCCAAAACAAGAGGTGTCTCAAGGAAAACAACAATGGATAAGGTTTCTGTCTTCAAAAAAAAAGTTGCAACTTTATTTTCCTGTAGAGACAGTCCTGGAGGGATAACAGTAGAGAAGTGAGGAGGTAAGTAATTTACAATCTGTCTGTGCATTCAGGGAATCAATGCTGTATCTCACACATCCCAGACCAAAACTTTGGACTGTCTCTATGTGAAGCAGTTTTTTGACAAACACACTTGGCTTAACTCAGTGTGGCAAGAATAAAACCAAGACACTGGATCAGCAAATTTCTTTTTTGGCCTATTAAAGCTGAAATTTCCCAGCCCGGTAAAAGCACAATCACTAACATACAGGCTCCAGAGGGCTGGAACCCTGGAACTGGTCCTTTTGGAACCCATATGCCAGGGAATTCCAGTTGAGGATCCTAGGTTTCCAAACTGGTCTGGAGCTCACGTGGGGTGATGAGGATGAGATGAAAGCCAGTGAAATGCATTGAAGGGTTGTTTTAATGAAGAGACAGGATCCTGTAGAAGTGGTGGCACAATTTATACCCACCACTCTTTAAGAGTGTACACACGAGCACTTATACAATGAGTGCAAAAACCACCAGCACAAGAGTTTCTGCCTCTGAAGATGTGTCCTGCCTCTGCTAAAGGAAATCCAAATTTTTTCCCCCTCCTTTCCTGGCATTGCTTGGAGGAAAGAACAGTGACCCTCCTTAGCCCAGAAGAAAAATTATTGTATATTCTGTGAGTGACATGGAGAAAGGAAGATGAAAAAGCATTATTCTTATACAGACAATAATCCTATAAAAATTGACCCGAACCAGCCAGCTTTGCATGCTGAGTGCAGGCACCCTGACACTCACAGTTCCAGGGTTGTCTGAAGGATCATTTCCTACAGCTGCCTGTTAATGGTCTGCCCTGCATCCATGTCTGGAAGCACCACAGAAATTCACAGCTTCTGACAGAACTTTCAGTCCTGTGAGTCTTCAGCAATCAGATTCTGGACAACTGCCTCACTGGTAGTAGTTGTCTGATAGTTATTTAAGAGAAAACTCGAAATGTTGGCTCAAATTGCAAGATTTCATGGTGGTCCTTGGATGTGCTCGTTGTCTCCTGGTGCACAGCCTGACTGAGCAAAGGGTCACTGCCTGGAATTTACAGCAGAAACCAAACCAAACAGTGCATCTCTGGGGGAATTTCCTATGGATGAACATTTTTTTTTTTAAGATACATTGAACACAGAGCTAATGGAAAGTTTTTTGACTAACAATTCTGGAGAGCGAGTACTCTATCCAGGTACAGCACAAAGCGAGTGAGAGCCAACTTTCTGTACTCTGTCCTGCCAAGAAACCATCACGCTGATGTGGAGAAAGGAACCTAGAGGCATGACAGGAGTGTTGGCTCTCCACAATCCATTCAGCCCTCAGTTTTTCTGCTAAGAATATTGACAGTGAAACGAGTACATTTTTTGCCAGCTGGCATGGCAACTCTCGTGCACTGGGAACTGGATATAAAACTTTAATTCTTCTAAGACAGGCTGTCATCTCTGAGGGAGCTAGGCTGGTGACCATCAGCATGCAAAGGCTCCATGACCTTTTGCCAACCTGCTGGATCACCCAGTCCTTGTGTTCCTGAAGCAGCCTAAAAGCTTGTAATAGTGAATGATTTCATATGTGCTATATAGAAACCACACACCACTACATCCAACAACTCTTCCTTTATGCTCACAGTTTTTCCTACAGAGCAGGGAAATGATTTTTCAGTCACGCCCATGGAAGTATGAGTAGTGACTTTGCTGTGCAAAGGAACAAATTGCATTATCTCAGTCTTACCTTATACCGTGGAGCAAGTTTTAACAACTCCCTCAGTGGCACATCAGAGCCCACCACACCCAGAAGAATGCCATGGGATCGCTTTAAAACAAAGGAGAATCCATTTTTAGAAGCAAAAATTGGGTAGCTTTCTACCTGAAAATACATTATTTTCTCCCTAGTAGTCTCTCACCTATCCCCTCTAGGCTTGTGAGAATGTGTTTATTCAAAACCAATTAACATACTTCAGAAAGTCCAAAGAGGTTATTCCAGTGTTAATGGAGAGGAGTATTTCTACACAGCACTAGTCAGTATTGGTTACTGTGATTCAGAAGTAACATAAAATCACTGGAAACAAGTTTTGAGGGCAAACCCCTGCATTCAGTAGGTGTGAATGCCAATAAGGTTAAGGTAATAATGCAAGCCAACATGAATGGGTTGATAAATTGGGTCAACTAAATCAAATGCCAAATACAAAATTGTTAACATAGAAAAAAGGAAATCCCCCCTTTATGACATGGGGATCTGGCTGTTTAATAAGCATCTGGAGAGCACGATGGAGGAATTACACACAGGCTCCCACTGCAGTGCTGTGCTATTGCAGGCTAAGGCCAGCCCCAGGTGGAGAAGGAACACAGTTGTTTGTAGGACCTGGATGAAGAGTTTATCCCTCGTACAGCAATGGCAAGGTACCATTCTCCATTTTAAAAGGATACTGAGACGTTAGAAATGGTACAGAAAAGAGGGTCTAAAGGGTTTCAAACCCCAGAGGAAATGCCCTTATCAACTCATCTAAATAATTCAACCTTTTAATCTTATCAAGATAGACAGGTTTGACTTTACGGCAGCGTAGAAGATGCTTCTCATGAGAACATACTAAAGGGTACAGGCTTTTTAATCTAATAGGGGAAGCCATTATGACAGGAAGGTGAGGTCAGACAAATTAAAAGCAGAATTTAGACACCAGTTTTTCACAAAGAGTTAGAAACCACGATGGAGAGAGCTTGGGGCTGGATGCCTTTCTTCGATGATGCTTTTGCCAAAACCAGGGTATTTGGCTCATCCGTGTGAGATGTAAAGGTCTGCAATAAAATGCAGACTAGACAAGGTAATGATCTCTTCCAGCCTGAAATTTTAGTGTCTGTGATCTAGGCTCAGCTTGAAAATGGAAGGGATAAAACAAGGAGAAGCGTCGTATTTAAGGGGTATTTTGAAGAAATAGCATCAGAGGAAATGACAGACTATCATTCCGACAGATAAATTATCAGCCATCCACCCTGCCCGAGGTCTGCTGCCTTCCCTAATGGCTGGATGTTCGTTCAGAGGCCCTTTAAAACCCCACAAAGTTCTGCTGCATGCTGTCCCTTCTGCCAGGAGAGGAGAGAGGAGCCCACACCCGCTCACTCACCGTCTCGTTCTTCTTGCTGAACACGGGCATGGCCACCGTCGTCATCAGCAACAGGCTCTGAGCCTGCGACGCAAAGAGCTGCCACAGAACAGCAGGACACGTGTGTTAGAGAGTGCAGCACTCCAGAGAGCCCCAGGGAAAGGCACTGCAGTTCCCAAGGACCCCAGATGTTGACCACAGCTGGCCACCTCCTCGCCTCCCACACTTCTCAAAAAACAGATGGCAGCACTTGTAAATACTCTGTGTCCGAGAGGATTGTGGGATGGACGCTCGCTCGTGTGGGATGATGAGGATGGGATGAAAGCCAGTGAAATGCATTGAAGAGTTGTTTTAAAGAAGAGACAGGAACCTGAGAAGCGGTGGCACAATTTATACCCACCACTCTTTAAAAGTGTAGACATGAGCACTTATACAATGAGTGCAAAAACCAGCAACACAACGAGCACACAACAGAGAAAAGCAACACAAATATGAGCAAAATCACAAACATGGTATCATCTACAGTGCTAACATATGAACACCACAAATGAAAAACACCACAGACAAATATTGAAATGACACAAATCCACACAAAGCCTACTTATATATACTTGTTACTCAACCATACAAGCTTAGGAAAAAGAGACAAAAATCATGATACACCACAGTGAGCTATCTCTATGAGGGATATGGGACACGCATGTGTAATGGGGTAGCAGATGCTCCCAATCCAACAGAAGACAGATGCTCTAAAAGCACACATGAGAGGAGGTAAGACAGGCAAGCCATATGCAAAGGAGTCTCCCAAACATGCCTAGCTATGAAAAGATTCCAATCCTTTGTTGCCAGTGGCATCCCTCATTCTGTCTCTCATTTGGTCAAGTAAGTACAAGGCAAGGAAGGACCTCCTGTCCCTATTACAGAGCGTGCTGGGAGCCACAAAGGAGCCAGCCAACAATTACAGAGCCACTTGATGACATTTGAACTTGGTATCTTGAGTTACAACCCCGGATGATTTTTTGTGGAAACTTCCCATTCACAGCAACACTCACACAAACGCACAGCAAGTGAACTTCTGCACTTATTGGATATATGGAAAACGAGATCAGGTGAGTTAAACTACTGCACAACACAGCCCTACCTACTCTGAACCAACAGCACAGCACAGCTCTCCAGTACATCCAGCATTCCCTCTCCTCTTCTTGCAATGTAAGAGCACTCTGAGTGCTGCAGCCCCCACCCCCTCCAGATGTACAGGCCAGCTGTGGCTGTGGAGGCTGGCACTCACACACCGACGGGCACAAGGGAAACAGCACACGCACAAAACACGGGGTGCAGTTACCTCCTCAGACTGTGGCAGCTGGTGAGAGACATGGATGAACACACAAATGAATACATGAATGGAGGAATGAATCAAAGACAGGAGAGGTTGGGACAGAGGAAGAGAATGGCAAGGCAAGACAAGAGGCAAGAGAAGAGATGCAGGAAAAAACGTGCAGCAAACAAATCCCAGTGGCTGCCTTGGGAAGCGTGACCCTATACACCAGTGCCAGGGGTGGCAAGTCTGCTGAGAAAATAGACTTCCTGGGTAATTAGCAGCATTTCTGGAGGTTTCGATTAGTACCCTCACGCACCATGTCCCAGCCCTCATTTGGCACAGGTCATGCAGCAGAAGATATCCCCACGTCACCCTCACAGAGCCAAATGTCTTCCCACAGGGCAGGCTGAGACAAAGCAGGGGGCATTGGGAGTGCTGACTGTCTGGTCCTTTGCAACGTGTCCTTTGCCCACAGGGCAGGGCTCAGGACCACTGCGGTGAGTCAGGTCTTGCTAGTTTAAGGAAGGAAAGAGTGAGCCTGCTGCCCCTGCTGAAATCTGTATCTTTGAGTAGCAAGCAATTTGCAGCCAGCTCCTGGGCTGGAGGAAATCACTCTCTGTGACCCTACCCTGAGCCACAAATAATCTATTCTGTGAATAATCCTTTAGAAGGTAACCTGCTTGAACAGAAGCACAGCTTAAGTGATGTTGTGCCTGTGTGATTAGTCCTGGGCACCTGGGTCACTGCAGATTCAGATCTGAGTCTGCATACACATCTTAGCTCCAGGAGCGTGCAGAAAAGAAATACTGTCTGTCTCAGTAGAGTCAGATATCACTAATTTTTTATCAATCAATCAACTCCTGGCTTGTTTTACCTAAACTTCAGGACTTTATTTAGGTTTTGCCTTGTGCTCGAGGTCCTTACCGCGCTGTCCATGTAGGCTTCGGTCCAGATGATGTCGTGGTCGTGGTTGATGACCATGGGCCGGCTGAGCACGTGCAGGTACTCCATGACGTTCTCCTGGACATCTGCCAGCGTGGAGATCTGAGTGTAGTAGCCTTCGTGGAGAAACAGAGGTGTGAGTCACTCTGCTGACACCTCTCCCCTATTTCTAAATGAGTGCAAAGCTAGAAAACTGGATGTCAAAGGCTGTATCTACTCAGGTGGGTAACCTGCTCTTTGTAAAATGGGCCTTGACGTGCCCTGTATCCACAAGCTTCTGTGGAAATCTAGAGTTTCAAAGCAGTGGCTCTGCTCTTCTAAAAATGCTGAAGCAATGTGCAAGACGAGAGTCTTGATATAACCAGGTTTTGTGCAAAGCAGATGCAAAACGTTGGTTTGGATCTCAGGAAAACCTTCCACTAATCAGGCTGCCTTTAGTCTGGAAGGCCAAACATACACAAGCAAAGTATTTCACCAGGTTACCCACTTGCCATGTCCTATTTTATATTAAGATCAAATTCCTACCTCCTCTTCCAGATTTTTTCCAGCACTCTTCAGTCTACCTAGCTTTACATCCAAGGATGGCAACTACTTTCATGTGCACATTGGAAGCAGAATAAAAAGTGCAAGTTACCTATTTCCAAAGCTTTGTCCCTGCAGCTGGACCCATAGCAGTCTAAAACTACAATGAAGAGTACAGGGGAAGAATGTTCTCTTAAAACCAGCTGCTGGTTAGAAGTGCTAACACAGAGTAATGGCATGAGGATTCTTGTGTCCTGCTTCTCACCACAGGCATTGGTTGTACTTGGTGTAGGATAGAACATGTCAGACAGACAGAAAACTTCCCTACCACTAGGAAAACATTGTCATGTGGAAGGACTCGTGTTCTGATAGGCTTTGTGATGTGGAAACAGATTTAGCGTGCTCAAAAACAAGGACCACAGGAGTTACACAACGCATTGAAACAGAAGAACCAAAATCAGGGAGCCTTCTGTACAGCTCAAATCTGTTAAGCGAGAACCCAAGTGCAAAGAGTACATTTTTGTTACCTGGTTATCCAGAAGAACCCATTCTGACATTTTACAGTGAACCAACAGTACCAAGAATTCTGTGTCACTGATCTCCTGGCTGAGTATACAATCTGAAACCCAGGGGTTTGTTTCACTTAACAAAACCTAAAACCATTGAGTGTAATTCATAGTGCTAATTGGATGAATGCCTGAGCCTTGAGCATCCCCAGCTCACAGACAGTCTGCAGGCCAGCAACTCTCCTGTCAACTGTTTTCAGCAGCAAACATTCCCATGCATTTCATGGTCTGCTGGAACCACTGCTCAGGCTGGAAACAGTTTGTACCTGACACCCAGCTTCAGTTTTCCCTTCCTTTCCCTGTTTAAACAGAACACTGATGTAACAAGCACCACTGTCTCCAGAGGCCAGGTCATGCCCAAACGTGGATGGCTTTTTATTCCCTCCCTTTCTTCCTTTACTCTTGCAGACTCTGACAGCGCTAACTTGACTTTTTAACTGGCTCCAAATGCATAGAGGTGACTCACCTACTGTGGATGGATTTTCTCATTCACGTAATTTCATGCCAGTTAGAGAGAATAGTGGGTTTGGGGTGGGATTAACAAGCTATTTTGGTACCTCAGTGAAAACCACTTACACACAAAGAATTTGGCCAGGATACAGGGGTTAACCTGCAGACCTTGTGAAAATTGCTGCAAAATCTTTGAAGCAGCAATGTTTGTTTTATATCTCAGCCAAAAGATGTCAGGCTCTCTGACAGAGCTTTAGACAGATTGTCAAAAGCCAGCAATACTGGGACACAATAAGCACAGGGCCTTAGGTGGACTACAGCCAGCACGGATCTTGGTCACAGTGCCCCTTGGCACGGTGACAGGAAAATGCGGTGGCTCAGCACGGAGGACTTGTGTTAGTTGGACACGGGCACGCTTCACGTGGGCCAGCGGAGTCTGCTTTTTCCTAGGCATCTTCCAAGTGAGGGCTCGTGGGCCCCAGCAGCAGTGGGGAAGCCTCAGAGGGGTGCAGGACTGGCTGCAGCCCGGGTGTGATGTGTGAGATGTGTGAGGCGGAGGCTGGGATCACTCCCACACTGCACCTTTGTTGTTGCAGGCGATCCATTTCACGTTCGGGGCGAAGGTGACCTCCCGGCCGATGAGGTACGTGAACACCCGGACCTGGGATGCAAGGACAGGAGAATTAGGAGAATCAGGCTGTAACGTGCTACTGCCGGCGTTTAGGCAAACAGGACGGGGAACTGGGACCCACGCTCCATGAGCCCTTTTATTATTTTATCAGTCTCACACACAGGAGTTGATACAAGCTCGAGTACCTGCAGAATTCCAGAGACTTCCTGGTTACAGAGCATTCTTAAAAGTGTTTCAGCCCAATGACATTCTTATAAAAACTACTGACAGTTCTCTTAACCAATCTCTAATAGTGCATGTACGCTTGTTATAAACAATACCTGCTTGTTTTAAGCCTCGCACAACATTTCATTATTCAGCCTAACTTTATCTATCTTACTAAACATAACTTTTGGAACTCTAGGAGCTGTCTCAGCTGAACCTAGAAGCTTGGACCATTGTTTCAGTGTCCTTGCTTGCTATATATTTGTATCTTCTTAGAGTTTCTGCAGTCAAAGCTGATCTCTAAACTCTTTCCCTATAATTCTGAAACCTGCTTTTATTTCTCAGGCCCGGAAATCCTTTTACCTTTTCCTGTATTTCCTGCATGCTGCCAAATCCCAATGGCTGAAGTTTGGCACCCCCTTGTCCACTGGAGTGAATGTGGTGAGGAGAGCAATAGCTCTGCCTTCACCCAGACACAGGAGCCTCTCGTGCCATTTGTTTCCTGGTTTGTGGCCTGGAACTTCATTTCCAATTACAATAAGCCCAGAAAGCCAAGTAGCACCCGGGATCATCTGAATAACAAAGCAAAAGTGCAAATTCTGTTTGATTTTATGATAGCAGCTGCGCCAGGCACTCAGCAACCACATGCAGAGAGGTTTACGGCTCCCAGGAATCCTTCACCCAGGGGAACAGCTGGCTACATGAATCATTTGGAGAGAGCTTTACCATTTCTCTTACGTTTGACCACCAACAAAAAAGCCAGTCCTGAAATAAACTGTTTTAACAGCCCCCTGGCTCTGGTCTCTCAGTAGGCTGCTTCTCTCCCTTTGTGCACTGCTGCTAGCTGGGATGAGGTAAACAAATAAATCGGGAGGGTTTGGGATGAGCAGTGGTCTATTCCACCTGCACAGTTAGCTCTGCTAGTGCAAGCCTGTAATCACAGGCATCAGAGCACACAGGGCTGGAAGGCACCGAGAGAGGGTGTTTGGATCATTCCCCTGGCCACCATAAGCACTGCTAATAGCCAAACCTCTCCCAAACAGGACCAATTATAAACAGTCCTGCATGGGATTAAAACTCCCTGCAAAAGTTGGTTTTTAATTTTGAAATACTCAACTCGGTCTTTATAATCTCATCAGGAGAACGTTTTGATTGCCCACACCTTTAGAAAACGAAGTGTGTGAAAAAGAAAAGCTTCCCTGACCTAGAAATATGCATTTGTAACCCCTTCACCTCGGAAATCACAGCAGCAGGCTCCTGCCTGGCTGCCTTGTTTGCATTTACAGTCAGGTGCCCATGGGTGTTCAGGTACTGGAATATGTGAATGCTCAGCTCTGCCTGACATCCTGGCTCAGGCTCTTCTACTCCCACCACGGCAGGACAGCACCTTTCCCCTCCTTTCCTATTTATCACTTCCCAGACAAACCTTCCGATCGGGCCAGTTGTACTTTTCAAACACAGCTTCGTAATCCTCCACGGCTCCGTCGGTGATCAGCATGATGGCTTGGTTACACAGACCTCCTTGGCCAGCATCTCTGAACTGCAAACAGGGAGGGAGAGCACTGCTTATCCCAGCACAGGCTGTTTCTGGCTGACTGCACTCTATTTATTCACCGTGGGCCACATCCCGACTGCCACTCGCAAACCTCATGCTGCTCAGACAGAGGATTGTGTTCGCACGCTGCATGTAAATTTTTTTATTTATACAGCCCTGCTTGGCACATGCAGACACAGGAGGCTTTGCAGAAGTAAAATAATGAGGAGAAAATAAGTGTTGTGGAGGAAGGGTGCGATTCCCTGCTTCTTCACATCTTGCACAGTCGCATTAGTTTATGCAAAACAAGTATAGATTGACCATAAACACGGCAATTCTGATCTGACAGCAACAACTGTCACTTTTTATGGCAAAAAATGTGAGAGGAGTGGGAAATCAGACTCATTATTTCAGGGTGAATCCATCAATCTGCCAAAGAATAGCAAAGGAAGGCAGGAGGGAATGAAAAAAGAAGGCTGCTGCCATCGGAGCTGGGAAAGGTTACGAACGTGCCAGATAGAGAGGCCATACACTGACATGACAGATGACCTGTTATCCACACAAAAGTGATATTTAAGGCAGAGCAGAAGTGCACCAGGACTCTGGTACAAACACTGACGTGCTCCCAAGGGCACCTGCAGAGGTGTTGGACAGATGTGCTCCTACAAGCAAGCCAGAGCCTGCCTGTCCAGCCAGGGAGAACCAGCCTTGGAATGCTGCCCATGCCCTGCTCCTGCAGAGCTGTGTGCCTCCCGTGCCCTCAGGTACCCGCTCTGGGAGCTGAGGGCCCAGTGCAGCACCTACAGAGTGTTAAAAGCCAGCAGAGGGGCAGCTGAGGACATCCCAGGGACAAAATCCAGCAGCCACTTTGCTGCAGCTCCCAGCTCGGTGGCACTCTGTGCTTCTCCTTGTCCTGCCTCTCACTGCTTCTGTGCCCTGAGCAAGGAAAAGCCTGATCAACAGAGGAGGGTGCAGAAACTGCTGCAGAGCTAAAACATCATGGGAAGAAGGAGACAGCTCTCCTGATAACAAAGATTAATGAGAGGCAATAGCAAGAGATGAAGAGCATACAGGAGACCAGCTGAAGGGTGAATAAGGTTACATCAAACAGCAGCAATTTTAAACTGGAGAGGATAGTTATAAATGAGGAAAAAGGTATCCAAGTGGCAAGATTAATTGCATAAAATGGAATTCCTGCATGGGGGAACAAGCGCACAGACCATGAACTGGGAGTTTTTTGATGTTTTAGGGTTCAATTTACAACTCCTTTTGGGTTTGGTAACGCTATGTTACAACAGAAAAATGCCTTTACCAGAGTGGCTGGTCCTGTGGTTCCACTGCAGATTAGCATCACAACCATGAATACCTCAAAGCCAGTTCTAAGCTGAGATCTCCCCAGTAATTTCACCACTCCTACAATTACATCCGTGCTTGTCCCTTATTATGAAATTACCAGGTTCAGTGAATATCACCCTAATGTCACCTTCTGCCACCATCTGTTTTATCAGTCCTGCCTCCTTCAACTTCACACTGCGCCTGTAACTATCCTGCAGGAAGCATGGATTCAACAGCTTCTAAATTTATATTATATATATTATACCTGAATGACCACAGGTATAAACCCCCCTCTGGCTGTGCCATTGCTTGTATCACTGACCAGAACCAGGAGAGATGACCACGAGAGAGCAGGGTGCTGGAATAGGGTCATTCCTAACGAGTTGTTGTTCTCAGGTGAAACATCTGTGGGAAATACCGAGTCAGGAGGAGGTGTTTGGACGTGCTCCTCCTCTCTCGTGTCCCCTCAGCAGCACATTCAGAGGGGAGACAGGCAGCAAAGGCTGAGGGTGTACAGCTGGAACAAGCACAGGATGCTCTTAGGAGCAAACCAGAGGAGAAAAGCAGGTGAGAGCCACATGGGATCCTGCTAAAGACCAGCAGGTAGGAAAAAACCAGAGCCTCAAGTGAGCTGTTTCTAGGACAGAGATCAGCTGGGTGCAGATTAGCAGAGAGAACAGACAGTGTGAGTGTCCACCAGGGAGGCTCAGGGTGCAGGAGATGCTGTCAGAATGAGGCTCAGATCACAGATATATGAACCTTGTTATGAAAGCAGCTTATTCCAAACTGTTGCAATCTACAACGTGTTTGTTTAGCTTATTATTAAATTAACACTTAATTAAGGTCACCCACCATTTCATCAAACTACTTAAGATCTCTTCATGAAGCTTACTTCAGAACTCATAATACTGAGATACTGAGAAATTAGATGTTGTATCAAAACCAGCAATCTCCTAATTACAGGAGTAGATGATATTTTCAACAGGGAAAATGAGATCATCAGTGTCATAGAAATGGAGATTAAAAAGACAGATTTAGAAAACAAACGAACAAGAGGTAATCCCTGGTTTTTAGGTCCTTTGTGACTGGCTGCAGCTGTAGCAAATGATCTGACAGCATTCACATCAAGCTCTGAGCATAATTCCCTGCTCTGACTGAAGTCTCAGGAGCGTGAAAGAAGGGGAGATGAGGAATAGCATGTCCACAGAAGAGATGTCTGAAGGAATGCAGGCCAGAGCTGGGTCAGTGAGGGAGGCACGGGGCTGTGTGTTCTCCCATATAACTTCAGTCACGTTGCCAGCACTAACAGGCATGATCTAATTAATTCAGGGTCACAGTCTCTTGTGCTCCCTTGTTTGCTCACTGCCTTTTGCTCTGCAGTTATAGGCTGGCACAGAGCTCCTCGTGAAGCAATAGGAACCATCAGCATCGCTCAGAGATGTGCAGGCACGCGTGCTGATTATGTGCACATCTGAGCAGGGCACTGAGCAGCCCCTCTCCAGCTCCTCCTGCCCCATTATTATGCAGACCTGCCTCTGGAATGGCCTCCAGAATTACTGAAAATTCAAACTTGGTGGAAAAGTGTCTCATGGGGGGAAAATCAGCATTAGACAAGAAAACAAAGCCAGTGAAGAAGAAACAAGAAAGGGCATTGAGCAAAATAGCAGGAACTGGTAAACAGGAAATTCTGATCTTTGCATATACTAAAAATCCAGCATATCCTTAGAATCCAGGTCCATAAAATGTGACTAGAATCAAGAAACAATTTATAAGTGTTCAGAGAAGAAGCAAGAAAGGGAGTAAAAATACTATGATGCCAGATGATAAAAACCAGAGGGAAATGGTCAGGCAGAGATGCTTTAGAGCCTCCACACTTTATCACCAAAAGGACAATATTGTAATGCCTGGGTATCCACTGAAGTGATAAGAAACAAAGAAAAGAATGAATGAATTAGAGGCAGGGTCACAAAATAGTAGGGTTAAAGAAAAAACTAATTGAAAGCATTTGAATAGTCTGTGCTCAGCATGAAGGGAAAGAATTGAAGAAGGTGTAGCTGAACTACTTGCCTCATGGGCTGAGACCTGACTGGGACTATACAAGATCGCAAAGGATGAAGAGGGAATCAACAGAAAACACAGAAAATAGATGGATAAATTGTTCTTAAACATCTAGCATGCTACTAGAAAAATTAGTAACACCTGCATCTTGTGAGTGTGTAAATGAAGTACTTCCCCACGCAAGCGGGATGTAAGAGGCCACAAACCTTTGTGTACTTCAATCAGCACACAGGTTCATTCTTTTCATGGCACCAGTTTGCTCAAGTTACTCAGAATTTTATGTCTCACTGAAATCCAGGCTGTTACCAGTTTCACCATCCTTTTTTCACCTGTAGTGATTTTGGAATGACCCACTGAAATAACTTCAACGCTTATGTGATTTCTGAGATCAGCAGTGAGTCCAGGCACGATAAAACCAGCCTGGTGGTAAGAGGAAACATCATTCCAAGGTGGCCTTGAAAAGCAGAACTCGGCTTTTCTTTCCCTCCACAGCGTGGGAAAAGCAACAGCTTTCAAAATCCTTGTTCTGAGCGCATCCTGAGAAAGGCGGACACATGCACATGGGAAAGGAGAGGCAGTGGCTCGAACGCACAAGAGGAGGGTGGATACTGCCTGGGGAGGGATGCTGCAGAGACACATCAGCTGGGAAGGAATTAGCAATGTGACAGTGCCTGAAAAAAACGGAGCTGTTGTCTTACGTCCTGTTAGGAGGACTGCGGTGTGTAAAACAGGGAGGGCAATTATTCTGCTCTGCTTAGCGCCTGATAGCTCTCAGCTGCAGCACTCACACGCTGCTGGGAGGGTGGTGTTTCAGGGGAGGCAGCCTGGAAGCAGAGCAGCAGCCAGAACAAAGGGGTATAAATCCTGCAGGAAAAAGGGGAGAGCACAAGACGGGTCAAGTTTGTTGAAACAAGGAAGAGAAGATAGCAGCGAGATAGATTAAAACTTCATAAATAAGGAAAGACCTCAAAAGATAGCACTTGACACCTGAGAGTTTTGAAGCACTTCATAAATGTGTGCTTAAGACCATGGTTTCCCTGGGATGCATATTTTACTGAAACCACTTGGTTTGTGGCTAAATTGAAATAGAGAGTTCGAGTGGTTTATTGAGCATGGCAGAGAGGGACGGGGGGGCTCTGGCTAGCTGTTCTCCTGAAACTGGTCTGCAAGTTGCATCACGGATTAAAACATGGCCTGTCTCCCCAGAAGATAACGGAGGAAAACAAAGACAGTGAGGGATTTGTGCTCCTCTTCAACCCCTCTTTGCTGCTCATACCTCACTCAGTAGGTCTCTGCTGGGCTATTAATTCTGTGAGCAATTGGACTGAGGAAAATTACCAGGGAAATTTTGCAGCCACTTTCATTACAGATATTATTACTGGCTGTCTGCTGTAATCAGCAAAGCCTGTTTCATCAGCGTGATGTCGCAATTTCCATTCTCTTGCGTGTGCTCCCGTGGACAATAACAGGAGAGGCTGCAAGGAACAGCTGGGAATACGAATTTTGGCTGATGAGAAGGGGGTGGTCCATTCCACAGAAGCTCCCCTTTCTCCTGCCTGCATGACTGCAGCAGCACAGATTTGTTTCAGGGCACACTGACAAAAACCCTTTTCCTTTGCTATCACCAATACAGATCTAAGAATCTCAAGGAGACTTCAGAGAGCCCTTAAACCCCATGAGCACTTGGCAGGTGGCACCCTTTTGCCTTCAGCTGAAGTACTTGCAGAGCCTGGGGTGCTCCAGCTGCTGATATTGAGGCACTCTGTAGATAAGCCTTATCAGGGAAGCTACAGTCTGGGGAAGGCTGCAGCAGGACATCAGGAACGTGTCCACACTTCCATGCCTACATATGTGCAGCCTCTGGAGCTGCCACGTGTGCACAGAGACAGTGTCTGTCTCTTCTGAATGCCACCAGAAATCCTGGCAGGAAGATGCAAAGTGACTTCCCAGAGGCCCTGCAGGTCTCCTGCTGCACGTGCAGCTGTCCCACAGCTGGCTGGCAACACAGCTCCCAGCTGATGGCCTCGGTGGCCTTGGGCTGAGGTCCCGTGGCACTGAAGGGCACACAGTCACAGCCCATGCTGCAGGAAGGCTGGAATCTGGGGAAGGAAAGCTGGCTGGAAGAGATACAGAGCCCAGTTTCACACATTTCTTTGATAAAGATACTGTTTTCATAAATAAACCACTGTTTTATGGTGTAAGCCATTCCCAAGGCCCAGGAAAGCATGGCACCTTTCCTCAGTACCTGAGCCAGATGCCTTCTCCCCGGATCCCAGGTGATAGGAAAAGGCACAAGGGAAACAGTGCTTCACCTTGTGGGTGAATAACAGCAGAAGGTTTTATCACCACTGGGTGCTGCACTGTCCAAGAACAATCGCAGAGCTGTTTTGAGCTCATTAAGCAAGAGAGATCAACAAGAATCAAGATAAGGGATGACTACTAAAACTGTTGACTGCACTTTTTAATGCTAAATAGAGAGAAAACATAAATTCTTTACCCACCAAGGGGTTTCTTCTCTATTACTGCAGTGGAGTCACATGAGTCCACTGGGGTGCTTGGGCAACACTCTCTCCCTGGAGGTATTTTTGGTTCAGCTATGTCAGTGGAGGACGTATTTTGTCTCAGCTTTTAAGGCCCCTTCCAACCCAAGCCCTTCCATGATTCACTGGCATCTTTAGGCCAACCCCACTACAAACAGTGCCATGAGGGGATAAGGGTATTCAGCTGGTTCTTGGTGCTTCTTCTTGTTACCACTCCTTAAGAAACAGAATTAAACTGTACATTTCCCTCCAGGCCACAGAATTTCCTATTCACACGAGGCAATGAATGATTTATGGTTCTCAGAGGGCATGATCAGAGTGATTAATCCTCCTGTACCTGTGATTTCTTCCCCAAGCACCGACACTCAGCAAAGTGACATTGAAATAAATCTGAAGAATAACCTCTCATGTCTTCATCATCATCTACTGCTCACTGATCACACTACTTACAGCCAGAATTGTGCCCCTCAGCTGATCAGTTATATTTTATTGCCACCATCTGTAGAGGTCCCTGGGCAATGTCCAGTTATGGGGCTCATTAAGAAAACCCAGGATTCCACAGCCTTGCTGGCTCCTGATCCTCCCTGGGCAGGGACTAGTGGCCATGGACATCATGCACAAACCAACACTTCCCCTGAGATGGGTGAGCCCTGCACACTGCTTGTCACAAATTTGGGATCCACAAGATCAGCTCCCTGCTGCAGCACCCCGAGGGATGTGCTGTCCCTGGCTGCAGGGGTGGGCAGGGACACTTGTGCCCCACACAAGCATCAGCACCAACTCTTACCTCTCTCAGGATTTTGAAGGACTCTGTCAAAGCCTTGCTCACAGTCCCCACTCCTTTTGCCTGCAGTTCCTCCACCAGCTGCTTGAAGTGCTGGCAAGAAGAGAGGAAAAAAAAACAACCCAGCAATGAGTTGCAGGCAGGGTGTTCCCTCTGACCAGGGGAGGAAAGAGGAGCCTGGAAAAGGCTGTGCCCATGCAGCTACAGCACGACTGCATTTCTCAGTCTCTGCACTGTGAACCACTGACAATCCATGTAAGATCATGGAAGGGGCAAAACTACTGGAAATCTGACTTTCCCTTATCTGCTCCTTCAGGAAAAAAAAACATCCTGTGCACCCAAAAGCAATAGGATGGGAAAAAAGAAAAAATCTGAATGTTTGTCTATGACTTAAGAGGCATTGATCTGCTTAAATTAAACTCTCTCTGCAAGGTAATGTCTAGAAGGTTTGGGAATCCTTTGGGAAACACTGCAGAAGACTTCACCCTCTGGAGTCATACTCTGACCTAGGGCTAAGCCAGGAAAGAAATCTGGTTGTGGGAGGCACAGAGGGATGTAGGAATACAAACTAAAAAAATTGAAAGAGGAAGGAAAAAAAAACCACAAAAAAAAACCAGGGAGAGAAGCTAAAAATACCAGTCAGCCCAGAGGGTGGTGGAGCAGCTGGACACAGGCTGGCCACCTCGGGGCTGCTGAACCCTCCTGGGTCAGAGCACAAAACCCCTCCTCAGTGGGGACACAGGGAAGCCTTTGCTGCTGCTCACCCCAGCAGCTGACAGCAGCTTGGTGTGAGCCAAGGTGAGCCACAGAGCCAGCACACACCACTGGACTGGTGCTGGCTTCTGAAATGCAAATCCTGCTGGGAGAGGGTTGTTCCTTGTCCCTGCAGCTTCATCCCACAGCATCTGAACCCCCCCATGCTCTGCTCACATGAAGAGAGCTACCTGAGTTACATTGAGAGTTACTCACCTCTCTGTTATCTCTGTCTGCTTGGACCAGGATACCCTTAAAACAGGGTTCAATAAAATGAACATAATCGTTGTACTGCAAAGAGAAAACAGAGAGAAAGGGGTTGTCACGGGAGAAAATTCACAAAATGGGTTCACATCCTAGGTGGATGTTCATAAAACAGTATGGAGAATTATGCCATTCGATACCTATTTCCCTTAAAAATTGTTTGTAGTGATCATGGAAAATCAGGATTTTGATGAATCTTCTGTTTGTTTGAATAACGCATTAATTCTGGTCTTTTCCTGAGTTCTAGCTGAGCATATCTACACCTACAAAGTTACTTTTTTTTTTTGTTTTCCACTCACACCATAAAATTTTTATCCACATTCTATGAACTTGCATCCCTGGCCTTGCTTCTAGCACTTTTTGCACACAGTTTTGACTTCTGGAGACTTTGTCAGTCCCCAGCCACCAGCTGAACCTTGCAACCTGAAGTCTGAAGCCTCTGGTGCACGGCTGAACAATAACAAACCAGGTTAGCACACATCCCCTGAGCTGGGATAATGAGGGGAGGGGATGATTCTTGGCTGTCACATGTGAGGTAAAGCTTGGTAATGCCCCTGTGAGCCTTTTCCTGCGAGGTTCAGGAGAGTGCAGCTCCTAAGAGGCCACTGGAGCTCAGCTGATCAATGGGAGCTTAGGTCAGGCTGTAATGTCTCTGAGCCAGTAGGTTCTTGGTGTGAGTGCAGTAAAGGAATACATACATATATATATATTAAAAAAAAAAATATATATATATAAAAAACATGGTATTTCTGGGATTGTTTTTGAAGAACAGATGATATTTCAAACTCCTTAATGACTCCCCTCCATTTTTCTGCCAACGCTGTTCACTCTTCCATCTGTCCAGTCATATAAAGACAGAATTGTTGCCACTGGAGTGTCTAATTAGCTAACATAAGAAGCTATCAACAGAAAGTAGAATTTATATCTCAGTGGCTGTGCCCTGGCTAGCTATCATAGAAAGAAGCCTGGGGAAAGGGATGGTGTTTGAATTGACTTTGAAAATTAGAAGGCAAGCTGCCTTTAACATGGCACCAGTCCTGGCATGAATCATGGAAAGAAGTTTTGCTTTCTGTGGTCAGTGGTGCTGGTTCTCTGCGGGTAACCAGCCCATCCCCACCCTGCCAGGGCTGAAAAAGGGAGAGAGGAACCCTGAGCCTTCCTGACCAAGCTCTGTGCAGGCCCAGCTGACTGACTCAGGACTGTAAGGGCACCCTTGCAGGATGCTGGTGCACAAGAAGGCAAACAGTGGTAGTTTTCTAGCCTGGAAGCATTATCCTGAGGGTCATACTGCTGCTGCTGGACCAAACACAGTGTTATGGCAAGCTGGGTGAATTTATTAGCTCAGCTCCCTCTCCACAGCCCTTTGTTATCTGCTGCAGTCACATCCCAAAGTAAGCAAAAGGACGCAGCTAACATCCTCTGTGGAGGAGGGATGAGGTGACCTGGCAGCCACCCTGCTGACCACACAAAGCTGCCTGCCCAAGGGTCATTTGGGTTAATCCCCCACCCAGCACAGGTGCTGCTGTAGGCAGGTCACTGTGATTTGCTGAGGGGAGGGTACAAGGCACAAGGGAGACAGCTCAGCTCTGCAATGGAGACAGACATACTGCAATGATGTTGACAAAGTCATTTTCTCCCAGAGTATCCAGAATGGTGACGATGGTGTGCTTGGCAATGGTCATCCTCAGGCCCTTCATGCTGCCACTGACATCCACAATGATGACAATGTCCTTGGGAGAGGTGGCTGCTTGGATGTACCTGCACAAGGAAGAACAGAGGGAAGCAGGGTGAGCAGCCAGGAAGGGGGAGTGCTGGACACGCTGCTGTCACACGGGGCCAGCCACAGCACAACCTGCACCATGGCCACAGCGACCCAGCAGCACCAGGCTGGCCCCAGCACCTCACCTCCCACAGCCTGAGTAAGCACACCACAACTCTGCAGCCTGAACACCCCCTTCTCCCAGGCACAGAAGTGTAATTTCCATGGGGCACATGTGAGATGCCACAGGGAATCAGAAACTCACCAAGGCACCACCTTGGAGAAAGGGGAGAGAGGAAGGATGGAAGGTGCTTTGGGCAAGGCTCTCCACAACTTACCAGCCACGGTTCCTGCAGTCAAAGGAGATGACTCCGTTCTCATCTGGTAACCACTTTATTCCTGAGGAGAGCAGCAAGAGGAGCAATCAGCACACACACCCAGGCAGGCAGGCATCTGCTCCTGCTCTCCTGCACTGCTGCTGCTCCCTGCTGAGACCTGGCTGCCCCAGGAGCACACCAGTCTGGCCAGCAACAGCAGTGGCCACTCTGCAGAAATACAAGCAGAGCTGCTCCGTCTTTGGCAGTTCTGACTAAACTCTTTATTTCTATTAAATCTATTTATTTTATTATTCCATTTCTATTTATTGTTTCCATTAAAAAAAACGTACCTAGGCATAGTCTGTTGGAATCTGGGAAGCAATTGTGTGTACTTTGAACTTTCTGTCACTTTGATGCTGTTCTCAACAACAGATTTTTTTTCTCCCAGAGGGTGGCTGAGAGCATAAAAAAGCAGCAGCAGTGACAGGGATGCATCCCAGATTCCCTGCTACAGGCTCTGCTCACAGTCCTCTCTGCTTCCACCTTCCCCAGCATGTGCCAGGTCACAGGAGAGGGCATGCAGCCAGCTGACCAAGTGGCCACCAGGGCAAGCTGCAGCTGAGAGCATCTCGTGGGTTCCTCCAAGCACAGTTCCCTCCTGTGCCATGACCTGATGTGCCACAGCTGGCGAGGGGACAGCCAGGCAAGGCTGGCCACTGCATCTGCCACGTGTGCCCTCAGAGACACAGAGGCTTTGGCCACCACTCAAACCCACAGGGGAGCCTCAGGCAGGGAGCCCTGCTATGGTGTTTTGGGGGGTTTTTGGGGGACCCCTGCCAGCAGGCTCCTCTGGGGCTGCATGGACAACATGCCTGAGGGACTGGTTCTAATGGGAGAAAGTGGTTTATGCCTGCTGGATCCTACTCCTTCAGCCTTATCAGTCCATGCAGCAGTACTTTGCTCACTGCACCCTGCCCTTCTCGGGGCTGTGATGCCCCCAGACTTCCCAGACTGGACCCTTCCCCTCCTGCAAAACTGTTGTGTTGCACTGAAAGAGCAAAGCCAATCTCCACTCTTTTACCTGGGTAGAGCCTGAAGAATCCAGTGGAGCTGCCAAAGTACTGCCAGGTCAGCGTGGGATCCCTTTCAAAGTTGTCCACAAAAATGGGATTCAGGGCTTCTGACATGTAAACTCCATTAAGGATGGCAGGGTCTGTGGCGGGAAAAGTGTGTAAAAGAAGGGAGGACATCCACCACCCCGATGGAGGAGAGGGATGGGGACACAGGCAGCTCCAGGAGGAATGCAACCTTGTCCAAAGCTTTTACATTGATGCATCCTGTTCCCTGCCCATCTGAGGGAATCCTGGAGGCCAGGCCAGGCCACCACTGGCCACTGCAGGTGATCTCAGCTTGGTCAGACACTATTAACCCCATTTCCCTTTCCAGCCTGGTCTGCCCTTGAGCCCTACATCTGGTTGGAATAATGCTCTCAGAGAGCCAGGGAGGCCACCACAGTGCTGAGCACAGCTGGCTCACCCTACAGGCAGGGCTCAGGGGACATGTGGCTCTTGAGAAGCAGCTGCCTGATGCATCACTGACAGCCTTTCCACAAAGACTGTCTAAATTTATGCTAGGTGTAATCACCTAGGAGAGAGGAGCCCTAGGATGTACACAGCTGCACTCTCTCTCCTCTTCTCCTCATCAAACCTTCCTTTTCTTCTTTGCCTGCCCTTTCCCTGACAAAGCCTGGGCTGTCCTACCATGCCCCCATCTCCTCAGAATCAATGGGAAGTTGCAGATTCCAGGAACTCCTAGGAGGCAGTGTGTATTTGGTGTCTGCGTTGAGTCACTGCCTCAGGAGACCAAAGAGAGCAGCAGTAGAAACAGGAAATCATGAGAAACTGGTCACTGTCTGATTAACTGTATTAGTGTTGAAAAGGGTGGGCCTCTGACCTACCACTTCCTCTTTAGACACTTTACTAAAGGCAGTTTTGGTCAAAATGAGGGAAAAACTGGATTGTGACTCCCCAGGGATGAGGCCAAAGCAAGTCCTGCAGGAAGGGAGAGCCAGAAATGCTGTGGAGAGCTAGGGTTGCTGCTGCTTGCAAGAGAGGGAGAGAGCACAGTGGGACACTGCTCCTGGAGGATCCGTGGGCATGGAAGCAACCCTCCTCCTCCTGCTCATCGTGCAGCCACAGCCAGAGGAGCTGGTTGGGTCACGGAGACGTGTAGAGACAAGAAATCAGCTGGCTGGGCAGTGCCTCTCTGCTGGCTGATACTTGACCACTCTCCATACTCTGCTGAGGGCAGCAGCCTGCTTTGCACAGTTCTGCTGCACCTAGCCACAGCCAGCTCTGCTGTATTGAGGGCAAGATTGTGGGGTCTGGGGCTGTCAGAGCAGATGGAACTGATTTAAAATCATGGGAGAAACAGAACTCCCTCTATTGTATCTCTAAATAACAGCAGTGGTGAGCACAGTCACCAACAAGATTCTTGACAACTAAAAGCCTTGACAGAGCCAACCCTCTATCCAGAGTGACAATTGCCAATGAAGTCTCATCGCAGCTGGGCTCACAGCGTCTTTGGTTGCACAGAGGAGCTGCAGGAGAACGCTCTGCCTGCCTGAGAGGGAGGCCTGCCCACCATAAGGGGTTTTCCAAGAGCAGATTGTACCTAAGCCCTGTCACAGCGACAGTACAGCACGGACACGACTGTCCCTTGGGACAGCACCTTTCCAACCCTGCTTTTTTTATTCCCCTGTCAGTTGTTCTTTTTCTATCTCATCCTTGTTTCCAGTATTTTGCTGGTACTTTCCACACAGACCTACCAGCAGCGAGGAAGCAGAGGCCATTACCTTTGTTGTAGACATTGGTGGGGAGCTGGATATCGCTGTAGGTCGTGTTCACCAGCAGGTTATTGAAATGCTCATTTGGCTCCAGAATGAATTCATCCCCAAGCTCCACGTAATTGTCATTTTCATCCTTATCATTAACCAGGAGAGAGTTGTAGTAATCAAACTGTTGATGGAAGACAATGGAAAAGAGAAAGACAGAGAATAGGACAGATTATTACCCATACTGCCAGGAAAAACACTCTTTAAAACAAAAAGGGGACATATGGAGAATCAGGGCTTCAAAGAGGATCAAAATGATCAACAAACAAGCTATTACCAACTGGAAGTGCCAAGCTGCCCAAAGGATGGTTTCTGGCCAGTTTCCTGTTGTCATGTGCCCGTGTGAATGAAAGCACTGCCAATGCCAGCAGCAGAAGAGCCACTTGGGAGCAAAGGGGCAGGGTGGCACACTCCTGTGGCCCCTCAGAGGTATTTAAGGGATCAGCTGGAAAGGTGAGGTGTCTCACGGGGGCTGGCTCCCAGGTTTAGCACAGGACACAGCAATGCTGACCTCCCCTGCCCTGTCTCTGCAGCTGTCACTTGCCGAGTTAACTCCTGATGCACATCCAGCCGGGATTATCCCCTCATCATCCTGCCACTCCAAGTAGCAGGCTCTCATCAAGAGCAAGGGATCAAGCAGAAGGTGCTCAAAGACAATGCAGTGTCCCCCCCGTGAAGGTCACTGGGCATTTACCATCTACAGTCACTTTAGTGCACTCAGGGCACTCTTTGTCCTTGGGTAACCTACATTTTTAAGATGTTTTTGCTGACTTTATCTGAGGTTACGTAAGGATTTATGTTCAAGCACCAACAGCACTCAGAGGGTGCAAATGGAGTGTGCAAACACGGAGCCACGTACCTCAGCTCACCCCGACCCTTCCTGTGAAGGCAGCTGACCCAACTAGCATGACTAATGGGATTCTTTTATAAAAAGGGGAAAAAAAAGGCGAGATGAAATTAGTAACTAGCTTGATTTCAAGGAGTGTTTTCATTGCCAGCCTTTCCCAGCACTGAGACATGTACTTGCAGGGGTAGCCTGTCCTTCTGCTGAGCTGCCTGTGCTTGTGCTGTGGACAGAGGAATTCCTTCCGCAGCCTTTTCCCTCCAGCTCCCCTCACCAGCATTAATCCCATAGCTTGGCCACAACAAACAGTCATTAACAGAAAGCCAATTATCCAAATTGCTTGGACAGCACCAAACTTTCACCTTAAGGGAAGTCCTGACGAGTGGGTGTCTGTCTGGTACAGAAAAGATGATGGGAGCTGTTAAGAAAGATGGTGAGAAACTCAGTTCATTTGGATTAACGGCTTGCTGTGGGTATTTGTAACAGCATCCTCCTCATTGTTCATTCACACTCAATTTTTAGCTCATTTTCCAGTCAAGTAACCCACAAAGTGCCAGCTAATTCGCACTAAAATGTCACCTAACACAGTGTTGGCTGTGCAGTGAAAGTAACACCAATGATATCACACAGCCCAATGTCTTCCCAAATCCTTCCCCTCCCAGAGCCAGAGGGACTAATCTGCTTGGTGTCACTGTGTTGGGAGCTGCCAAGGATGTCTCCTACTCGCAGCAGCCTCCTGACAAGCTGAGTGTCCTGAGGACAAGGCAGTTCCTGACCTGCCCAGGAACCTGAGGGGGGTGGGCTCCTGGCTGTGCCTGCTCTGTGTGTGCCACATCTTGTCACCGACCAGGATAAACTCACCTCCAGCGAGGAGTTGTACTCGTGGTTCAGATCTGCATCTTCTGCTGCTTCCACCAGCCTCTAAAGCAAGCACACAGAGAGGAAGGTGAGTGGGTGCTGGGGCAAAGCCCTCCAGAAGTTCTCCCAGCTGCATCAGTGACTGCCTCCTTCACTACAACCAAGTCTGGGGTTATAAACTTCCCTCTTTCCCTCCTTTCCTGCTGACCTGTCGTTCTGTGCTGCAGTTTTACAGCTTGGAAGGTATATTATTTGCAGCTATTTATTGCCAAGTGCACTCACACCTACTTACTCCAGAGTCCCCACTAAACCCCTGAGCAATTTTAGATATCACAGGACATATACAAACAGAAACAGGTCCATTTACAGAAACAACAGACAGATTTAATTTCATTTTCCATGAACCCTTCCAAAAAGCCATGGGAAAGGCATTTCAGCCCCAGCTTGATGTCAGTATCTCATCAAAGGAAAAGGTCTTGTGGGAGTCTCAGTCTGGTATTGTTACTGAGACAAAGACCACGACTGGATTTCGTAAAGGGCTCAGCGATGCTGTGGCCATCTATAAGCTCTTGACATTTATGGAAGGCAATAAAATCAGCCAGTTTTCTCCAGTATGATGCTTCAGGGCACTAATTCTCAATTGGTACAGACTGGAAAGGGATCCAGCTGAACACGTTCGTGTTTTCAGGGTTGCACAATCAGCAACAGTCTCAGCGAAATGACGCTTTGCTCCTTCACAAAGGATAAGGCAATCCAAACACTGGAAAAGTCTGGCTAAGAGTTCAGTGTCATGGGCCAAAGCTCTGGGACTAAATATGCCCACATTTCACTTGGAGATTCAAATGATGTGTTTCTGGATGACTTTTCCACATTAGAAACCTTAAACAGTCAAGGCTCTGTGACTACAGAAATATGCTTTTCATAGTAGGTAAATACACGGGAATATGATAAATCCTTAGATGCAGGAAGTAAGAGGGGCCAGAACGATTACCTGCTCTGATCTCCCGCACAGCGACAGCTACAGACCTTTTGCCACCTCCTCCACACTTCCCCATGTACACAGCTGGAAATCCAAGCACCTTCCTTGCAGCTTATGTTCGGGAGGTGCAGAAATTCCCCTCGAGCCACACACAGAGCTGAAACAAGCCCCTAGTCTTCAGCGGCCAGAGTGCATTATGGAAGGATGAACTCAATTTTTCACTCTTGAGAGGTTTTCTTCTCCCCCCCCCCCCCTTTAAACAGCTTGTCTCCTAAAAGAGGGTTCATTCCCTCATATTTATTCCTAGACTTTGTTTTTATCTGATTTTCTAATTTGAGCAGAGGGAGAAGCCAGCATCCCCTTGTCTGAACGCCCACATCCTCCCACCAGTGTCTGCTTAAAGCTCGGAGCGAGCAGCCAGCTGCACCAGCAGCCTCCTGCTCGGGCAGGGAAGTCCTCACGCAACCCCTGCGCCCACACACTCCTGGTGCAGGCAGGAGGCTGTGCCTGCTGCTCCGGGGCTCACAGGACACCAATTCCTTCCCAAAGCCCCAAACCCCAGGGGTCATACCTCAACAGCTTCCACCTTCCTGCGGAGCATGCTCTCCATCTGCTCCGAGAACTTCTTCACCAGCTCCAAGCCATCCACCTCCTTGATTTTCAGAGTGGGCTCCACATCTTTGTACTTCTACCCAAGGGAAAGCAGAAAATCCTGATGAGCAGGAGGTTCTTAAAGAGAGGGATGAATCTATTATTGCTAGCTGGGTATTGTCTTTGGTGAGGGAGGGTGTGTTGAAACAACTGCTCTGATTTTATCACCTTCTTCCATCTTTGCCTTTGCCACCCTGTAATTTGGAGTGTGCAGATCAGTGGCCATAACTCAAAGCACTTTGACCAAGCGGAAACAACTGACCCACTTGTGAGCTGGCGGCTGTTCAAAGCAGCAATGCACCTGAAGCTGTTAGTGACTACGAATCACAGAGAGAAGCAGAAGACCAACTTTAAAAACCTAAACCACGCAGTGTGATGACATCCACACCAGCATTGTACACATCACACACCTCCAGTCTGCTTAGGGCAGAGGGAAGAGCAAGGGAAGGGAGCTATGTGCTGTCATTGCAGCTCATCCTGTGTCACATGTGCTCTGGGGCACTGGTGGAGAGATGTCCTGCCCCAGTGCCACCACCTCTGTGAGGGAACTTGCCAGCTCTCCAGCAAGAAGGGTCTGCTCAGTGCTTACGTGGGAGACTGCCAAGGAAAGCTGAGACAGACAGTTATGATGCTGCTTATTGAGCACCCAGGAGCATAAATTAGGGCAAGCAATTCCCAGAAACTAGGAATTACGAGCATGGCTACTTGGTGCTGCCTCCATGGAGAGAGATGCTGTAATAAGGAGGATCTAGATCTGACAGCTTTAGAGATAACCAGTTTATTCTCACCATGTTTCACGTAACCTAGGAATTAAAAAAAACCCAAGAGGACATCTAAACTGTGTAACCATAATCTGCCCTTTTAAGACTGGATACAATGGCTTTTATTTCTCCTTTCCAGAAAATCCCACAGCTAACAGAGACAGCCAGAAAGAAAGAGTAAAAAAACCTGCAAAAGGACGCAGGATGATTAACTGATTTCAGAAAAGACAGTGCCTTATCTCCTGAGCAATGTGGAAACACAAAGGCAACCAATTGCAATTCCCTGGTCCCTGATCATCAGTTTTGTCTGCAGTGTGTACAGCCCCCCTCCATCTTCATATTGTGTTAGCATCACAGCAGCAACCTCAGCCAGGGCTGGGCTTCTTGTGCTGGGGAAAAACGAGGTGGTGAAAAGGTCAAGGAGATGGCAGGGGCTCTGGTGACACTTGTGAATCAGAGGGGAGCAGCAGGGAAAGGACTTTGCATTCTTTAGGGTGAGTGAGAGGAGCCCCTTTTGTTCAAGGAGCTCCTTGACCGTCTGGGAGTGTGGCTGGGCACAGGCAGAGGGAGAAATGCCTTGAGGATGGGGCAGGCTGAGGAGGTCAGACAGAAATAGCAGCAGCATCCAGCCTGCAGCAGGCATGGCAGGGAGGCTGCTCGCTCTGTCTGGCATGATTAACAGCGAGGGTTTTACTGGATTAAAAATGCCAGGCCTCGCATCCCCTCTACTGGGGAGCTGGGACAGGGAAGGAGGAGGAGGAGGAGGTGGGGCTGAGAGGAAGGCTGGGGTAACCACACTGCCAAAAGAGGAACGTGCAGCCACAAGCCCCGAGCGAGGTCCCTGGCTGGTGATGGGACCGCAGCACATCCCAGCCGGTGCCTGTCCCATTTAACTCCATGTCAGAAGTGATCTCTGCCAGGCTGGGCTTTAATCAGGCCCTGCTCAGGGGGAGGAGGGTAATCTCCCCTGGGAACGCTGGCAAAGGGGGGCACACACCAGCACGGGCAGGCACGTGCCTCACAAAGTGACCTGGCCCCGCTCACCCTGGGTCACAGCTGAAATTAAATCAACAGGGCTTTCCCCCTCTCAATTAATTTTTTTAATGTGCTTTTGACATACTCACAAGTAGATGTCACTGGGGTAAAAGTAATCATGAGAAATCACAAGCAGTCTGACACATCTCAACCCTGAGATCTAGCCAGAGCTGGAAAAAAAAAAACAAAACCAAACCCCAACACAAAACACCAAAATAAACTTTCTGCAAAGTTTCAGTTTGCTAAGGAACACACCAGGTTTGAGCTCAAATCCTAGCTGAGCTTTTTTCCTACACGTGAACTAGCAAACCACCACATATCTGTATTCCTGCCACTGAAATCTCTGGCTGTTGATGACTCTTAATCCCAGATTTCCCAGTGGTGGGCAAGGGAGTTGTGATTCCAATACTGCCACCAGACACCATGGCTGAAAGTCAGCTCAGGTGCTCGTATCTGGCCAAGATTATCCTGTACAACCTGTGCTTAGGGTTCAGGCCATCAGACCATTGTAAGTTACAGAACAGGACTCCGGCTTGGGAAAACTGGCTGAAAGGATGTGATGTTGAAAAGAGGCCAAAAAGTTAGCTCAGCTCTAACAGAAAATCTTTTCTTATTCATCTAGCACTTAGCATTCCTTTAAAACAGCAGGAGCAATTCATTAAGATTCCCCTTCTGCAGTGACGGGGGTGGCAATTTAAAAGTAGAATATCCAGAATTCAGTATCCTAAGTTTTATCTGTGAACAGAGATATGTCACCAAATATATATTCTTGTCCCCACCTCCATAAAATTCAGCCTATTGAAGTACACAGTGCTGCATTACTCACTGCTAGTGGAACTAAAATAAGAGTGTGAAAGACATTCCTTTCATCTTCACCCAGGAAAATGTCTTGACTGAACTTCTCAAGTTTGTCTGTTCTTTGCCACATTTTTTGGGCTTTCTAATAACTGCAGGGCAAAGCTGTCTGATGCAGGGTAAAAGCCTGCCCTTGGGGATTCAAGGGATGTCTGTTAGCTCACCAGGCCCCTGGGAATGACAAAGCCTGGTGGAAAGTCAACTACTTGGGTTTGCAACATGATATTAGGGTTCTTCTGGAGGAAACAAATAAAAAGTCCAAAGAAAAGCAAGCAAACTCAAAACCACAAAAGAAAGTTTATGCAAGCATTAAAGACAAGGTTTACATGCAAAGCATTCAGCAACTGAAATATTACGACTCTCAAAGCAACAATAAGCTGGTTACTGCAAGACTATTAGGCACAAGGGAGACATGAAATAAGATCTAAACTGAGATGACAGCACCTTCTGTATTTCCTCAAAGACAAAATGCCTGTTGGCTTAGACAAGCTCTGAGGAAAGAATCACCTGGACCTCTGCACTGTGCTCCCCACCCTTCTGCTGCTCTGGGCACACCATGCATGCAGAGAAATACTTGATGTGAAAAACAGGTGAGAGCCTAAGAAAGAGAAATGTGCCTGGGGGGCAGGCAAATCATGTGTTTGATTTCCAGGCTTTGGTGTGTTTGGCTGCCCACAATCTGTGCCAAAGAGATGATCTACACAAAGATGTTTGGGGTCTGCCAGGGTGCAGGAAAATGTTGCCCAATAGTCAAAGATCTGTCTGCATCCACTTGTAGTGCTGGAGGTGCCAGGGATGCAGTGGGAGCCCTTTGGAATGGTCCCTGCTTCAAGATGAGGAATTGTGAGAAGGTGCCCAAGCTACCTAAAGAAAAGGAGGCTGAGAGGACTGCAGAAGTGAGGGCTGCCTTAGTTCCTCTTGATATGAATACTAGATTTGATTCGGTTACATTCAGGCTTCTTTTTCACCAGGAAAGAGCTTTCTTTGCTTCCAATGAATCACACCAATGGCTGATAAGAGTTGTGAATTTTTGCTCAAGAAATAGTTGCTCTAACTTTGATTCTTAGTGGCACTATGAGCACCTGCAGGTCTCATTTAACCCCCATCCCAAAGGGATCAAGATCCGAAGGGACAGAACACGAAGTGGAGAAAGGCAGATGAAATGATCTGGTGCACCACATCCAGAGGGGCAGTATGGATACTAAAAAAGCTTCTGCAGGGAATTTCTCCAGCCCTCTGCAGCATTTTGTGAGAGCTCTGTCTTTCCCATGCAAATTATTTAAAACAATGCTACAGTTTGTAAACTTCTTGCACCTGCAGGCTTTTTACAGTATTGTTATGGTTTTAACTAGAGCAATATTTAGAAATGGGTGTCTTAGAACTTGGCCAATCCCCTCAAGGAGTGGATGGCCAAAGGACCAATTACCTTATGCCATTTAACACACTTTTGCGAGCTAACATATAAAAGCCTTTCAAAATGCTATTAAATTGCTTCCATTTATTCCTGAACCTGGACTCTGTGTCATCATTCTTCCTGTCCTCAGTACCACGGTGACAGGGCAGCACAGCACAGCTGTCATGGCATTCACCTCAGTGCCACGTGTGCCATTCCTGGCCTGCACTGACAACTTTCCCAGCACTGGTACTTCCAGGCTAACCCCAGCAACCCTTCCCCAGTCAGTCTCACTCACATTTGGGCCTCAAGGAACATGAGCTCCCTTAATCTGTCAGCAGAAGCAGTGCAAGTTGGCTGTGCTGGCTCACACCCACACAGCACCAGAGGGATGCCTGACTATCAAATAACCCCAATCTGCATCTCCCCCCACCCAGAGCTCCAGCACTCACCAGAGATGCTCATGTGTCACTTTGCCTCTGGCAGCTACTGCTTGGGGACCCCAGGGGACAACAGGCAACGCAGAAGCATCACCAAAACTGCTAAGAGCCAAATTTTGCCTGCATCTACGTCCTGCTGCTGCTGCCTCATGGCTAGTGCATGAAGTACCTTCATCAGTGCTGGCAGCTTCTCACTACATGGTGACTCTTTCCTCCCAAGAGGAGCTGATGACCAGCACAGACCTTGGTGATGGATGCTGAAAGTCTGTCTTGGCCAAACCCAGCAAAGTCAGGATATGATCCCTTACTCCAGGCAAAAAGCAGCACTCTGGGGACAGGGAAACAGGCAAGGAAAACGATATCCAAATCCTTTGTTCTGCACTGGGATGTGGGTGTGATTGCAGATATGAGGACAGAAGTCAGACATCTTGGAGGTCTAAAGGACAACCCATGGCTCATGTTGAAGAATCAGAGAAAGTGTAAAGAAAAAAGAACTGGATAGCCACAGAGTGGGGTCTGCACTCCTTTGGATGCAATCACCAGTCCCCCAGAGCAGCCCTTGGGAGGTGCAGAGCAGAGATCCCCAGGGCTGAAAGAGGAGCAGCCATTCACCACGGACTTAAGGAAGCTTCTCTACAGCTGCAAAAGGGACCACTTGTTTAAAGCCCCTGGAGCTACACCCTGGAATGCTGGCAGAGAGTTCACTGGCACAGTGCCTGTTTGGTGATCAAGCCAGGCAGAGGTCTGCACCTCTGGCTTCCAGGGAACCTGCCTGAAGCAGAGTCTTAAGGGCAAAATTCAAAGAGTTGATAAACAACTGTCTGGATACAGATGAGAAAGCAAAAAGAAATCAGTGTCAGCTGCAGAGCTGCAGGAGGGGATGATGGGGTGACAACGAGCAGGTGAGGGAGGAGTAGCAGAGGGACTTGGGGAAGGAGGAGTGAAGGGTCAGAACAAGAGAGCAGGAAGTGATCATGAGAATGGAAACATGAGGAGCGCTGTTAAAGAGGATTTTTAACAAAAAATGGTCCCATTGAGGTGGTGTGCAGCCATGGCTGAGGAAAGCAGGGAAGGTACTGAATGGATCTCCCTCTCCAGCTCATGGGGAGTGGCCACAGGCCATCACTCTGTGCTTGTGGACATGGGGCTCCATTATTTCAACAGAGCTGCACACCAGTGTCTTATTCCTTCCTCCGCCCTTGGGGAGCCTTGGAAGGGTACAAGGGGAGGTGACAGGAAGCAAAGGGAACCCCCACAGATTTCACCTACCTTCTGCAACAGGAGAGAGCCTGAATACTTAGTCACAATGGAGTACAGCTCCCCACCAAAGGCATCTGCCCAGGACTTCACCCTAAAGAAAGGCCAGAAAAAGAAAAATCAGTGTTAGTAATGCAGAGTCTGCAGAACTGGTTACTTCTTCAGACAGGCAAAGCTCCACATTTCTGAGCACAACCCCCCCTGTATTTCTCTAAGCCACTCTTCCAACAGTGGCATTGTTTTGTCCCCAGACTCGGGCCAGACAAGCAGTAAGGCAGGAGACAGTGCTGCTCTGGGACATTCTGCCCAGGACATTGTCAGCAGGGAGAAACACTGAGTTCTGCTGGTCTCAGCCACTGTGCCTCGAGTTGAATGTGTCCCACCTAACTTCAGACGTACAGATTTGGTCTTAGACAGCATCTGAGCTCTTTCTGTTGCTGGCAAAGTGAAATAAATTGCTTTGTGCAGACACCTATTTGTCTTCCCTGACAGGCCCTGGGGTGAAGGGCTAGACACCGAGTGGCAAATCTGCTGAAGAGAAATAGGTGTCAGAACTTAAGGAAGCTGTCACGATTCACCCCTTGGATTCAGCTCCTCCAGCAGAGCAGGCCAGAGACTGACCAGCCAGACAAATCCTCTGCTCTCACTGGTGCTGCTGCTGCTCGATGATGCCCAGCAGAGTGTGCATTGCCATTGGAAGCACCCCTCACACTTGTGCCACCCTGGAAATAATGGATGGCAGCGATCCCACATGGAGAACACACGGATGTCAAGGAGCTGCCTAAACACTGAGCCATCCAAACTGAAGTAGATGGCTCCCAAAATTGACAGAGCACTCCATCAGAGAGCCGCTACACGACCCACGTTAGGCAGTTCCAGCTCCATGGATTCATTTAAGAGAGATTTATTTAATGCAATAAATAGCCTTCTCCCCTCACCAGAGCACACACCTTATCTCTGGTGTGCAGAGTCTTACCTACAGCTTCCAGTGGATTTCTTCCAGTCCCGAGCAGGCTTTAACCCCAGGGCCTGATTTCCCAGGGCATTGCACCACAAATAATACACCAACACAGAGATGAACTCGGGGGCAAAGCCAGCACAGCAACGGTGGAATAATCACAGCAGCTCCCTTCAACCCAGAAAAGCCTGCTCAGACTCCCCTCCTGCACACAGGAACACACAGGCAGCTACAGGGGATGATCTGGAGCACACAAAAAGCTTCAGCTCCACACTGCACCCCTCTCCACTGCTATAAAAAAAGCATGAGGGAGTGGGTGCCTTTTTAAATCAATCCTTAATTGGCAAGGAGGCATTCATATTTAACCACTGAGTGTGAACTAGCACCAGCTGAAGTCAATTTGTTTTGTTTTTTTTTTTTTTTCTTGCATTGTGCTCTGCATCTTACTTTAAGAGCCAAAGCTTTTATCTCATCATTTCATCCTTAGAGGAAAAAGAATACAGGTATTTTCTAGGAGATCAGGATTTAGTGGGCTATATCAGAGTCATTCTAGCAAGCCTAGAATAAAAGAGGAAAGGAGAAACAGGGATCCCATGGGATGCTTTCCTGTTTGTTGTAGTGGTGACTAATGCATTCCCTTAGATGTGAGGATCTCTGGATCAATGTTTAACTTGATGCCCACCTGCTGCTGCTGGCTTTTTAAGTTTTATGTACGAGCTATTTTGTGCTGATATTAACTAATATTCTACTCACCTTTTATGGTAGGAAGAGAGAACCTAAATATGAAGGGATAGTAATTTTAGCAGGGATGTTTATTTTCACCCTGTTTCCCTCCCCCCACCTCTGTTTTGTGTCATGTGTATGCCCCTACTCCTTCCAGCCCTCATCATTTTCCAGCCCAGCAGGGTGGAAGAGTCTGTGATGTTAATTTCTGATTAGTGGGTGCAGCTGAGCATCTTCTTGAAAGTTCTTGAAACTTCCAGTAACAGCAGGACTTGAATAAAAAAGGGGTTTTTGTCATTTTGGGATGTCTGCTCTGGGACAGGGACTGGTATTTCTTCTCAAAGCAGATGAGGAACGAGGCACAAAGATGGGGGACCAAAATGAGGGGCAGAGAGGAATGAGAGGGCACAAAGGTGCCAAATCCCTGTGTTACAGGGCTAAAGATTGTGTCATTAAAAATATCTGGTGGCATTTCACGGAGGTTGAAAAGTAGGAAAGTGAAGAGGCAGAAATACACCGGAATTTACATATTTAAAAGACAATTATTTGCTAGGGAAATGAGCAGCCTTAGAGTGCTGGGAAACTAACAGCAGCCTGCTGAACTTGAACAGGTTTCCTTAATTTTTTCATAAACAAGTGAGAGAAAAAGTCAGTCTAAAATTCATCAGGTTGCAGAGAAATTCCTTCTAAGGTCTCTGGCTCTGTCCAACTCAGGAGCAGATGTACAAAGGCAATAGGAGCAGCCTATAGAGGCCATACCAGACTGATCTTTGCCTCTCCCACCAGCATTTCCCAGTGTTTCCATTACCCTGGGAAGAAGCCAGCCCCAGCTCCTCACCATCCTCACAGCTGCCAGCACTCCTGCCCATGCTGTGGCCAGAGGATGGCCAGAGCTGTGTCCAGAGAGCAAGCAGAGGTGGTTTGTGTGCTGAACTTGCACCCCAAAGCATCACTAGGAACTGACTGAGCAGATTTTTGCCCTGCTGGAGTTAAAGCTGAGTGAGCTGTGGGCTAAGCTGGCGCTGATCCAAGCACGATGCAGCAAAGCCAGGCACGGCACAGGCCCGGTGCCACTGCACCCTGATCACACCCAGCTGCTTGAAGGACTCTGCTTTTGTGTCCCCAAAATGTCCCCGTGTAACCCATGAAACAGATCCATTTTCTGCTGATTTACTCCCTTTGGGCCTCTGGCCAATGTGTTTCTCTACTGAAATTTCGTTTCAAAAGGGCGACTTTTGTGTTTTGGTAAAATTCATGCGTGGATTTGAAACACCAGGGATTAATTCAGCTGTTGGTCTGGTTTTAGTACCAGAGGAGAAAAGCTCTTTTTCTATTGTTTATTCTTCATTCTTGTAGAGGAGTAAGTTCCAAATTGTGCACAGTGACGTAAATATTTTTTTTTCAGTAGTAAAGGGCTATCACATTATAACGAAACACATCAGAAAAGGATTTGGTCAGAGATTGCCTGCCTCTAATCCCTGCTCTTGTATTCAGTGGCAAGAACAGCAGAAAAGACAGGCTGGCTTCTAAATGCCACAGGCTTCAACGCTGAAAGGTATCCCTATGCAGTATTTATCCTGGACGTGGAAAGATGATTTTCACGGTTTGAACTTAGCAGAAGTTGGATTTTATCTTGTGTAACCTCTGTGTCCTTTCTGTGAAACCCCAATCAAAGCACTTCTGCTGGGGAAGGGCTTGATAGTGCAAGGATAAAATCGGTAGCAAAGTTTTCTGAGCCCCTCCTGGATAATGTCAGTGCAGCTCCTGCTCAGATGGGCTGTATTGGTTGGTGGCACATCTGTGAGGGTGTGACTGGCAATTCCTGAATAAAAAACATTTCCCCAAAGGCAGGAAAGGGCTTAAGCTGACTTGAGTTGATTTTTCGGATGTATCTCCTTCTGAAACCGGCTGGCAGCGCTGTCTCCTCCCCAGCCCAAGCCGCTGTCCTGCACCCACAGACCTGTCCCAGCGCCCCACAGGCTGCCCCACAGCTTTTACCAACCGCGGTGCTGACATTTTTAATCCTTAAAGGATTTAACTGGTCTAAATCAGCTTACCAAGGTGAAGTTTTTATAACCTGGGGTTGCAGAGAGCTGTCGGGCTCCTGGGGGGCGGCCAGGGCTGTGTTTCTGGGGGCAGCTGTCCGGCAGTGACCGCGCCGGAGGAGCGCTCGTCTCACAGCACACGGGGGTGTGGGCACACTGCAAACCCACTCCCCAAAAACTGCACCGAGACCCCCTGCATGTGCAGTGCATGCACAAAACATTGCTGGACGTGCTCTGTATTGCAGCTCAGCCTCATTCCTTTGCTCCAGAGCTCTGGGAAGGGCCATGACGCCTTTTGTAGAGAGGTGGAGCAAGAACGAGCGAGAAGTGCTGTGGCCTCTCCCTCTATTTAGCCTGCTCTCATTACCATCCTCTGACGGCCGCACACGTGAATAACCACGCCTGTGTGTATCACCAGGCTCTTTTCAGCCACTAGTGATCCAGAACAAGACAAGGGACCAGAGCTCCGGAGCTGCAAAGCTCGCCCTGCGCAATCTGGGTCTTGTGCGTGGCGAGGAGATGCGTCTTCGCTCAAACACCCCGTGTGCATCCCCCACAGCCAGAACCAGTGCTGTGCATCCCTTGGCTCTTCCTGGCACACCGAAACCCAGCAGTGACTACTGAAACCACTCTGCTCAACTGGGAGCTGCCAAACTGGGGCCACTCTCGGTCTCCTCCACGGTGGGATGTCCTCAAGTTGCCGCAGCAGCAGCAGCAGCGGGATTTTACGAACGTGTCCTTAAACTGGTTTTGCCTTCTGCTGCCCAGTGCATTAAGCAGAGCATTAATAGCTGTCAAAGTACTTAACTAAAGCAGATGAGTATCACTGCTACTCTTGACGAATGGGGAAGGAGAGGTATTGCATTCTAGTCTCGACCTGGGCACCGAATTCGTGGCTCCCACGTCCGTGTCCTCTGCCAGGAGCCGAGGTACGGCAATGCCACCCCCCTGGAGGAGCCTGTCCCCGCCGTGCCTGCCCTGCCAGGGCGGCATTCCCACCCGCCTGTCCATCCGTGCCCTCGGCCACGCCAGCCTCGGAGAGCAACACTCACGTCTCCAGCGGGATCTTCGTCTGCGCCCTGGCAGCGGGCGGGAGGCAGAGCAGGCAGAGCATCATCCAGGGGACGGCCCCGGGCCCCATCCTGCGGGCACCGGCCATCAGCAGGGGCTCCGGCCGGGGGCGTGCGGGGGCTCCCCGCCGTTCCTGCTGCCCCGGGGGGGCTGCCCCGCCGCCCCAGCCATGGTACCGGGCTGCGAGCGCTCTTCGTGCGGGGCCCGGCCCCGGGGGCACCGCGGCCGCCTCCGCCCCGGGACCCGTCGGGGGTGTCCGGCCCAGGACAGCCGGCCCCGCAGCAGCTCCGGCCGGGGGTGTCCGGCACAGCTCCGGCCGGGGATGTCCAGCCCAGGACAGCCGGCCCGTGCAGCCCCGGCCGGGGGTGTCCGGCCCAGGACAGCCGGCCCCGGAGCAGCTCCGGCCGGGGGTGTCCGGCACAGCTCCGGCCGGGGGTGTCCGGCACAGCTCCGGCCGGGGGTGTCCGGCCCAGGACAGCCGGCCCGCGGCAGCTCCGGCCCCGGTGCGCACCCACAGGTGCGGAGGGCTCCGTGCCCCGGAGCGGCCGCGCCAGGAGGGAGCTCCGCGCTGGGAGCTGCAGTGGCTGCGTAATCCCCTGCCAGCCCTTAATCCCCTCGCCAAGCAGCAGCAGCCACAGATTTAGGGAAGTGGAGTGGGATAAAATCACCCGGGATTACTCTGATTTCTGAAGACGGGTCTTGGCTTCTCCAGCCGGAGGTCAGGCCGTGCCTGCTTTAAAGGGGTCGCATCCACATCCCCCAAACCTGTTGTTTTGTTTTGATCTCTGCCTAGCAGGGCCTCCCCGACCCGCAGGATGCTGGGCAGGTTGTCCCAGCATTATCTCCTGCCCAAAGGGGACGTGGGGCTGGCACCAGGGCAGTGGTGGAGTGCTGAAGGTACCAGCAGCGAGTTCGTGCTGGTTCACCACTGCTCCGTGCTGAGGTTGGCACAGCAGTGATGAGGCCGGGCAGAGCCTTGGCAGCGGCTCCGAGGCCATTGCCAAGGCAATCTCCGTCCAAGCCATGTCTGTGGGTCTCACACTGGCGAGGGGAGAGCAGGGAAAAGGAGCAGCAGAAAGCAAAAGCGGCATGAAAGAAAGGACTCTGCCAGTCTCAACTGATCACCTCCTAATGTGAATGATTATTTATTAATAGCCAGAGCTTTCCGTTTGGCCAACATTCAATTGAGATTGCCATCCCCTCGTCTGTGTCTGGAGACCAATGAATCAAAGGAGCCCAATTGCTGAGCTTGATGAATAGCAGGGAGCAGCAAACTGCTCGCCCGGATGAGGGACACGCTATGGAAGCTCATTATCATCATGAGAAGTATGAATTATAAATAACTACAGTCATGGCAGCAGAGAGAGCATAAATTACTACAGCAACCTGTTGAACAGCTTGGCTCTAGGGCTATGAATTAACCCATTTATTAGAGTATCTTCCAATCATCTTTTGCACGTTTACAAATGGCTTGTTTAATGTAAAATGCAAAGCCATTCTAGATTGTCAGGTTTCTCTCAGGACATGGAGGGGGACACTGGCTGCCAAAGCACTGAAATAAAATGAAGTAATGTACTATAGATGTGCTACTGAGTGCAGCACTGGCACCTGAGCCCCACACAGTCCCTTGATCACTCCCCCCCAGTGGGATGGGGGAGAGAATCAGAAGAATGGGAGAGAAAACTCATGGGCTGAGCTAAAGGCAGTTTAATAAGGAAAGTAAGAGCCATACACACAAGCAAAGCAGGAAGAATGGGAACTCATCCACCACTTCCCATGGGCAGGCAGGTGTTCAGCAGCAACCAGGACAGCAGGGCTCCATCACTGCCTTGGGAAGACAAACACCATCAGTCTGAATGTCCTCCCCTTTCTCCTTCCTCCCCCCAGTTCCATATGCTGCACAAGGTGCCGTAGGGTATGGAATATCCATCCCTTGGGTCAGCTGGAGTCAGCGATCCCAGCTTTGTTCCCCCACAGCTCCTCGTGCAGCCCCCTCGCTGGTCAGGTGGGGTGAGAGGCAGAAAAGGCCTTGGCTCTGCATGAACACTGCTCAGCAGCTACCAAAACACCCCTGTGGTACCAGCAGTTTTCAGCACAAATCTGAAACACAGCCCTGTACAAGCTACTATAAAGAAAATTAACTGTATCCCAGCCAAAAGCAGCATGGATGCACTTTACATGGGGTAACAGAAGTGACAGAGGAAATACTGAAAAGGGGATAAAACCAGGAGACATTGAATAGAGGTTAAATTGTACGATGAAGAGGCTGAAAGCCTGTGGTAAGGAATTAAGTAATTCCAGGAATAAATCACTTCAGGATAGGACGGTTTTGTCATTTATTACAATATTTACTCCAGACTGAATGTCTTATTGGAAGTTACAGTCTTCTTCGAGCAGAAGCTGTGGACCTGGAGGGCATAAATTTCTCTTACATTTTTAAGTCTCTGTAAAGGGTTACACAGGAAAGTTGAAATGGTTCTTTCTGACCTTAAAATCTACAAACAAATCAATTTCTACACAGCAAACGCTCCAGAGACAGTGCCTTCAGCACATCACATGGCTGCAGAGCAGCTGCCTGAGCCAGCTTTGGGAGGCAACAGGCAGAGCAGATCTGGGCCTGTGTAATTCACCTCTCTCAAATGGCCCAAGTGTGCTGCCTCCTCCTGCCCCTGCAGCTGGAAAAGAGGAGAAAATTGCTCTTAGAGGAGCTAGGAAGACTGACAACAAAAGCTTCATTTGCCTGTGCTTCCCAGGATTAAAACACAGGGGTGGCATCCAGGGTGACAGGCTTTCCCGTCTGGATACTTCAGGGAAGAGAGGATAAAAATTCACATTCTGAAATGAGATCTGAAGGCAGGAGCATCAGAATTTCAGACAGCATTTTCTCTCCACTTTCAAGGAGCCGTATAAATTGTTATTGTGAGTGATTTTTGCAGGATTTCTTCTCTTCACTAACGCTGTGTGCTGTTTGCAGCTGGGACCCAGTTTAATCCAGATGGGTTCTGGCAAGAGCCCTTGTCTGGGTGTGTTTGGTAACCCCTGAAACTCTGATAGAGAAGGCGATGAGACAGCAACATGCTAAACTGGGAGATCCAAATCCCTTTATTTGGATTTATCTCGTTTGCTGGGTATATCTCACTTAACCCCTTAATGATCTAAAATTGCAAGGAAGCAAGATTGGAAGATTAAATGAAAATAGCGTCGAAAACTGAAAACCCCAGGTGTCTGGAGGGCCCTTAATGGGATTAGTGTGCATCCCGTTGCTTCTGCAGAGCTCAGCCACCACAGTGTGTGAGCACAGTTGGAGCCAGGGAAGGAGATAACAGCAGGGTCTGACTGGGGAAAAAGAAAATGAAACCTGTGAGAAAGAATGAAAGCAAACACATAACAAGGAGTGAGAATTTAAGGCTGCAAGAGATATGAGGTGAGCAAGTGCAGCAATTTAGAGCTACATTTGCAAAACCATGAGGCAATTAAAAAAATAGCAGTGTGATTTTGTGCTGTAGACACAGGCAGGGGGGAGATTTACCTGCTCTGCTTCTTTCTGGTTTGGCTAAAACCAGAGTTCAGTTGGGATTATCGTGTTGTGAGAAGATACTGGCAAATGTTACAGCCAGCAAAAGAACAAATACCATCAAAACACTGGTTAAGAAGTGCAGTCTCACAGTGGGGTACAGAGGAGGAGAATGGGGCAAAATGAAGGAATGGGAACTGCACACACAGCTGTGCATGGAAAGGTTCCCCTGGCCCTGGAGACCGGGCTGGAGAGTGGCAGTGGTCACGAGGAGACCCTGGTATGATTCCCAGATCAGAACAGAAGTCTGTTCACCCCGGGAGTACACGGATAGCTGCTGGCCCGACACCTCCCTGGAGTCTGCAGGGCAGTACAGTGTTGTCTTGAGTTTTACATTCTTCGATGTTTTCATTTTCTGTAAGAGTTTCTCACGCACTTTCTGTAAACACAGCCACGCTCTGCTAACCGTGCTTTATTGTTTGCATTCCATTTCTCCTAGGCTGAGACGTTTGATAGATTTTCCCTTTGACCAGTGTGATTGAGAGGTGGTAATTTCTCCCTCCAATCCACGGTGCTTTCTAAGAACATATATAATAAAGGCTCGGGGTCATCGGGCCCCTCTCTTTTTCTACTTCTCTCTTGACAAGGATCTGTGTAGTTCTTTTCGTGTCCAAGTGCGACAGGACAGAGTCACCCCGGTGTGACACAGGGCTCACGGGGCTCCCTGACTGCACAGAGGCAGGCATCACACCCCTGCCTTCCCTCCAGGTGGCCTCAGGGGCAGTGAAGAATGGTGAATGTCGGGCCTGCAGAGCACCACCAGCCATCAGCAGGGTGCTTGGACCACACGTGTCCCCCCAGAGCCCACATCCCACCCGGGTGCTTGGTACCTTGCTGCCTGCAGACCCATTCCTCTGCCAGCCACATGCTCTCCCTGCAGTTTACAGAGGCAGCCACATAGGTGTCATATTAATTAATGCCTTCGGCTGGTTACTTTGCCTTTTTTCCTTTTTAGTTTTTTTCCACAGCTCCGCTCTAAATTTAGACTTGTTTAAATACTCCAAGATGAAATAAGCAATTTTTTTAAAATTTGTTTTTGCTAGCAGCATTTTAAGCCCTCATCAGACACAGTGTTCTAAGCAGCAGGAAATTCAGGGCACAGAGGGAGACACCGAGGGGGAGCAGAATGCACAGGAAACAAAGAGCACTGGAGCATCTTCCCACCACCTCTGAAGCCATGGCAAGAAAAAGAAGAATGAATTTTAAAAAAAAGAGAGAAAAAGGAAAGGAAAAGTGAGTGAAAGCAGATGCTCTGTTTGGGGAGAACTGTGAGCAGAATGCAGCTTTCCTGTGTGCTGCCACAAAAGCACCCAGAGTGAAAGTCAACTTTATCTTTCCCTCTCCACTATCAAAGGGTTAAACTTAATCTTTTACATTTCAAGTCCACCTGAAGCAACTTGATTAAGAGAAAGGGAAATCCCATTTTAAAAGAGATTAAAGCCTTCTGTGATAAACTGGCTGCACTAGGACAGCTTTCTCATGAGGGGAGGCTTTGCTTTGTGGGGAGCCCCAGGAATTGTGGTGCATCAAGGGAGTAAATAAATGCTGCCAGTCATTCTGCTGATCTGTGCTGCAGAGACACTTGACTCAGTGCTCATCTAGCAACATCATCTGTGCTGCCAAATCCTTTGTATTAAAGGCATGATGCAATGACCCTGTTCAGGAACACGCTGCAGATCCCTCCTCTCTGCCCCATGTGTTAGTGAGGATTCAGGATTCTGCAAGGTTATCAGGACAGAGGTATTTGGGCCAAATTAAAGTTGTTGCAGCCTGGCAGGGCTACAAAAAAGGAGGGTCCCTCCTCCATCTGTTCCACCGCCAGGGTCAGCAGGTGGGAAGCACAGAGATGAGTTACTTGCCTTTATGATCTGATGTTACTGGTTCAGCTATTTGCTGAAACCCTGATAAGGATTTATTAGGGTATGGCCATAGGGTATTTTGGATTCTCTGAGCTGTTGCAGGGGGATACAACAGAGCCTGCAGTGTCAAGGACCCTCTTCTGGCTTGGCAAGTGACCCACGGGGACAAAGCAGCAAAGTCCTCTGCTTCCCTGCCCTCCCCTGATGGATCTGGATCACACCATGAGCTCACCAGCGCTGGGACTGAGCCCACAGGGAGGTTTTCTCTGTTCCCTGTCAATAGGGGCAGGGCTGCAGCACTCTGCAGGGCGCTCTGCAGTGATCCAGGCGTGGAACATCTGCCTGTCAGGAGGGATGGCATCAGCACAGCTGAGCTGGCTGTCCCCAGCGCCGTGGCTGTGGGCACGGGCTCTCCATCTGTGGGCTGGCACAGCACGTACAGAGCTCCTGCCCCATCCTTGGGGAAGCTGCTGCACGCTACCACGGCATAAATAAAGGGCAATGTCTGGGCAGAAAGAGTTGTTTTTTTTTTTTTTAAATCTTTCAGAGGTTGAAAATCTTTGAATCTTTCCTGCTAATTTTGTTTTGTTGCTGATACTGGGTGTTCAGGCAAGAGCTGTTGTAGAAATGAGTATCAGAATTTCTGGAATGTTCAGAACTCAATTAAAAAAATCTTAAAAGTCTTATTATTTTTTTTCCCTTCCTTTTGATTTCACAGAAGGCAGCAGCTTTGCCAAAATTCTAGGTCACAAATTATAACATTTCATGCTTTTCTCCTTTGAAAACAAGACTACTTTTTTTCCCCCACAAAAATCAGAGGCGATCAGTTTCAGTGTGATTAGAGATAAAAGCTGGGCTTTGGATACATTTTACCACACACTGATGTAGGTGTAGATAAAAACAGTCCATTCTTTCATGAATATTAATGAAAACATGTTTTGTGATTTTAGGCAACCATCAATTGTTATTAAAAATACCCTGACAGTTTTGAAGAAGAGAAAGAGGTGGGGGAAGGCTCTACAAAGGGCTTTGCACATCCAATTAACACCGTTTTGTGTTTTGCTGTGGAATTACCCTGCGCTGAGTGTGAAAGGTGCTTCCCTGACCTCCAGCTGCTCGGCAGGGAATGCTGTTCACCCATCCAAGCATGGCACCGCTCCTTTTAAACTCCTTTAACCTCTGGTTACGATTCAAGTCACTTCCCGTCACCCGAAATTGCCTCCGAGTTGGTAATTAGCTCAGTCACCTGCCAGCTTCCATAGCACATACTCCTTCTTCCTCCCCTCGACATCTGACAGCAGCATCTCGCTCGGCGAGTGCCTTCCAGACAGATTCCCCTCCGCCCCAGGGGCTCCTGTGCTCTGAGCCTGCCCTGGAAGGATGGAGATACAAATCACGTCGTGCCCAGAAGGATCATTAAATGCCTGCTTTGATTTCCTTCAAGGAGCACAAACGAGCTGAGGAAGCGAACCGGCGCGTTCCTCGCCAGCATTTTTTGGGGATGTTTTTTAACCCCCCTCGGGGTCGGGTGATGGAGCCAGGCACCCCCTGTGCTGGGTGAGCTCACAGCCATCTCCTCCCCACATGGGTGCTGGCTAAGGACACGGTCAGCCCCCAGGAAAGAGTGGTTCCCAAGGATTTAGCCTGCTCTGGGCACAGATGTTACGAGAGAAAAGAATCTCTCTCACTGCTGGAGAGTGTAGCAGCGTGCAAAGTATATGTCTGAAAAAATCAGTTTCCAGCAGCCTGGCTCCTTCTGCTTCCCCCTGCTGTTGTCAGCATCTGGGCAGCACATGGGACAGGCAGGAGGGAGGCAGGGACAGCTCAGCAAACCATTGGGTCAGGGACACAGCAGTCTGCAGCACGCTGGAGATAAAACCCAGAACTGCATCCGCTGTCCGTGACAAAAAGTGGAGTGTAGGATTACAAGAGGTATAGACAAATAATATTTAATATATAGAAAATTTAAATATAAAATTTTAATAGAGTAAATATTTCTAAATTTTATGGTGCAAGAAAGAGAATTTCTATTCCAACTGGCGATGTCTGTCTAAAATCATCTTTCATTTGCCAAAGCTGCCTCCAGCTCCTGCCCTCTCGTTAGTGCGGCGTTGAGGCTGAAGTTTACATCTTTCTGAGCCAGAGGCTCCTGAAGTTTCAGACAGATGCCAAACAGTTGTGCCCTGAGGGATTCCTTCACAGGAAATCTGATGTGCATAAAGCAGGCAGAGCGGCACTGAACTCTCATTAGTGCTGCTTGCTTGCTGCAGCTCTGACCTTGGCTTAATTTGTTCAAGTGATGCTGGAGTTAATTGGCGTTCTGAGCTTGGAGCGATTCCCTTTTACAAGGGCAGTTTAAGCCTGGATTCACTCTGCTCGCCAGGCCTGCAACTCCCCTGGACAGGAAAAGCTTTACCTGGCTGTTCCTGTGCTCTCATGTACGGTGTCACACCCTGACAGCCACGATTCCACAAGTCCTTTCCTGGGCCACCTTCAAACTGTGCTGTTGTCACAAGTCCTCGGTTGCTGGTCAGCTTTGTCCCATCCTTTGTCCCATCTGTTTGCCTTCTAGAGTTTTTTTTTCCAGAGCTCTGCTGGTATTTTTTCCTAATATCTATTTTCACATCCACCACCAGCTGATTGTTTCTCATCTACCCAAGCAGAAACAGCAGCTGGAAAGGTTATTCCCTTCCAAAGCCTTCCCTCCAAGGATGGTCTGCAGCAGCAAAGAGCTGTGTGTTCTTCCTCACCTCGCTGACACACACACATTGAGGGTGATCAGGGAAGAAAGGAACTCTCTGCTTTCACAGTCCCCCCCAAATGCTGTGGGGACTCCAGCAGACTTCCAAATTCCACACCATGCTGGTCATACTCAGGCTAAAGATTAAAAAGGAATAACCTAACACATCCAGGATGGAATAAGATGGAAGCACAGAAGGTTGATGTGACTAGAACTCCTTAGAATTGGTTGTTCAGGAGGGCTGGGAAATTCAACAGGTTAAAATAGCCATGGAGCCCTTTTCCTGCTTTTTGGCAGGGAAGACACTGATTAGCTGGATTCAGCACGCTGCTGAACTTGTTAACCAAGGAGAAAATTGTTATTAGCTCCAGAAAATTGCCACTTGTGCCTGTGGCAGCTCAGGATGTGTAGAAACAAACGCAGAGAGCACAGAGCGAGCTCAGTCTCTGCACAGGGATTTTGTGGAGAAGATCCTGTGTCCAGGAGTCAGGAATGTTTCATCATGCACAGTGGGTTGTTTTCAGCATTGCTGAGCATGAAGACTGGGGTGGCAAAGGACAAGGGCAGAAACAGATCTCAACAGCTCAACAGCCCACCCCATTCTGGCACAGACATGTCTGTGGGGAAGTAGCTAACACAGGACCTTTTGCCTTTTCCTCTCCCAGTAAAAATGGACTTTTTGTAATTCCGGTCCTTTCTGAAACGACAGCAGCAATTGCTCACCTCTGGACAGAGCATCACAACCCTTTAAGACTCCCATTAAGCTGCTGCAGTCATCAGGCAAGGGAAAAAGATTTCTAAGGAAGAAGCACAACAGCAGCTTTGACAGCAGCACGTTGCAAATCACATCAGGGACTGAGCAAAGAGCGAGGGAGGAGCAGACACTAATGGGACAGGAAGGATAATGGGAAACTTGCACCAACTGGCCTCCTCAGCGTCCTCTTTACCACACAGCTGGAGAGAGCATTTATTGGAGCAGCTGTAATTTATTTTTTGATCAATACAGGAGCTGCATATGAAAATACCCTCACTATTCTGGTCGCTCCTGCTGGCTTTGTTCATTTGCCTGGCCTACAGCAGGCTCAGGGCACGCCAGGCTGCCACGTGCCAGCCACTGGGATGCTGCAGAGGAAGGGAGAGGGGAAGGGATTCCTGCTGGGTGATGTAGTACCTGCAAAGGGAAAGGAATATAATATCAGAAATCCCACATTTGTCAGGACTAGTTTTTGGTTGCTAGGCTGCTGCTGTTGCCTCTATCTGCTCCTTGCTTTTTCCAGGTTTCGCTGCCTACACAACACGCTGATATCTTATGGAGTGCTGGATCTGGGAAGCAGAGCAGTTTGGGCTGGACTGAGGGGTTTCTCAGTTGGCTGCAAACAAAAATGAAGCGTTGGGAGGGGAGTGAAGTCCCATTTAGGTGTGACTGAGCATCACTCTCTGCCTCTTGACTTCTTCTGTGACCTCCATACATCCATTATGGAGCTGCTCTTCGTGTCCATTTTAAGTGGGATAATATTTCCTTCTCTCTCCTACAGAGGGGTAATGTGTATAAAAAGCACTTCTAGACACTCCTATCTAGCTATTTATGTAAATGCACTTGGAGAGCAATGTCGGAGACTTAAAAAATATATGTAAGAAATAGAAATCCTTTAAAATCCTCTAAGAGTTCTCATCCAGAGATGTTTCAGGCAGTTATGAAATCATCCCTTCCAAAAAAGGAGCTGAGCACTTCAGGTTAAATACCCAGAGAGTGTTTGTGTCCCTCTGTTCTGTACCTGAACCTGCCCATGTTCCCCTCCCCACCTCCTGTGTGTCCAGGTCTGCCCTCTCAGCACAGTGTAATTCAGCAGGTTGTTACGGGGTGACGAGCAGAGCCCCACTTTGATCCTTCTGTCACCTCCGAAGCTGATATTTTATCCCTGAGATCTTCCCACTTCATAGCCTGGTTTCTTCAAGGTGAAGAAATATTTAGAAATATTTACTCTATTAAAATTTTATATTTAAATTTTTTATATATGAAATATTATTTATCTATACCTCTTGTAATCCTACGTTCCACAGCAGCCCTGGCAGAGGCACGAGGGCTTGTTGTCTTCATCTCTGGGTGTGTGACTGCTCCCTGCACTTGACCCTGGCGAGCCTTTGTCTGCTGGATTTAGCAGCCCCCCGCAGTGAGGGATTAGCTTAGTGCCCTCAAATTTAATGCTCTCTAAATTTCTGCTTTTATCCAAAGAAGTGAAAGTTTTCCTCAACAAAATCACATTTCGTTTGTGCTCTTCCATCTCCCTGGTCTCTTATTTCCACACCTTCACTTCTGCCCTTAAACGGGAGCTGAAAATTTCCAGTTTTCACTTCTACTTAGAATTATTCACTAATTTCAAACTCCTTACTGGATTTTCTTGAGTGCACAGACATCATTCCTTCATATCTCTCAGACAAAGGAGTTAACTGGAGACTCCTCAACTTTATGTTTCTACTCATTCCCTCTACCCTTCCCTTGATGAAGCTCCTGTTTTATGATCCCTGGAGGGACTTTTCTCAAAGACAACAATGCTTTTATTTGTCACAGGATTCATCACCTTCATCTGTGCTCCTGCTGACACTGCTGAGACATTCCTGAGTTGTGACACACTTTTGGTGGGACGTGAGGGACCTGAAAGGAGCCCGTGGTGATGGCCCGTGCTTGCTCATGGGGCAGGCAAGGGTTACAACATCTCGGAGGAACTGGAGGTGGGGATTATAGCAATTGGGGCAGGGGTAAGGAAGAGGGCACAGACTGCTTGAGGGTACAATCTCCATTTTGGCCTTCAGGGGTAAAACCAGGGGAATGGAAAGAGGGTGAGAGAGCAGAGACTGATCAGAGCAAGCTGGCTGATCCTGCTTGCAAACACACCTCTGACAGAGATGGGGATTGCACCTCTGCTGCCAAACTCCAAGCATTAAGTAGGTGATTCCTGAACTGTGTTACCACACTGCAGCTTGACAGCTCCCCTAATTCAAACTCCTGGCCACAGCTCACTGCATCCATGGAGAGCCAGGAGAGGCAGCAGTTCCCTGATAAGGATCCAAGAGGGGGGCCCGGGGAAACGCTGCTTGGCTGGATGTGAAATGCAGGGCTCTCACTCAGTGGTGGGTCTGGGGCTACTGCTCCAAGCAGAAAGCAGGCAGCTCTTGGTGAGCCAGACTGCAAAGCAGCAGTAAAAATGAAGGAAAACAGAGCTTTTGTTCCCAGCCCGAGTAGCCCTGCTCTGGGAGGGCTGCCAAGAGCCTGCACGCTCCTTTCCTCTCTGCCTCTCAACCTCCTATTTACAGGCAAGTGCTGAAGAAAAACCCACAGGTGGGTAGGGCCACCCTCTCTCCCTTCTAGGATGTTTGAGAAGCAGATTTCAGCTCTTGGTGAAGAAATCCAGGCCGAGTGGCTGTACCTGCAGACACAGGGTGTACCAAGAGATGTGTGGCAGCAGCATGTGGGCAAGAAAATGTAAATATTTCTGTAGGATCTAACCATGGGATTAGCATCTCTGTACACACACAGTAGCAGCTGTAGGAATGCCATCATTTTCCAGTTCCCTCATGGCTCTCCCTCTTGCTGATAGTGAGATATCATCCTTTCTATTTCTTGACTCTTGTTTAGTCACCACACACCAGAGGGTTTTTCCTTCTGCCTTTAGTGACTTGTGGTGTTTGTGCAGACACCTTGTGCTGAACTCAGAGATTACCTTGCTTTTTGTGGAATTTGTGTCCAAATAGAGAAAAAATGGATTTTAATTTATATATGCTCCAAATGGAGCATGTATCTTAAAAAATGTTGTGTGTGTTTTTTATTACCTGTTTGACTGAAGCTGCTGCTCTCAAAAAATGTGCAGTGACTTCCTATTGTGTACACCAGATGTTTATTCTAAATGAATTTATTGGGTTTTTTTATGTTGTTGCTCACCTATTGAAAGGAAGAAGCATGGAGATTACTTGCAATTTGAGTTCTTTCCACAACAGCTTTAAAGGAAAGGCATTCCTATATTAAACATATTTTCTCCAAAATCCATTCTTTAAAATGACCTAAAAATCTCTTTTTTCTCTCCCCTTTACCTTTCCAGTGCTTATTACCTGCTTGTTTCAGTAGTTTTTTCAGCTATGCATAAAGCAACGTGGTTCCTGCATTTCACATTCACTTCCATGCTGGGCAGATTTATATCTGAACACTGTTCTGGTTTGAGAGTACAATCTCCATTAAATAAAACCCCACAAATATGAAGGGAAGGTTCACCCCACCCTCAGAGGAGAGGCAGGGGCTGGCACTGGTGCCAGTGCTGGTTCAGCACAGGGTGCTGGTGCTGGGGAAGGTGTCTGCCCAGGCTAACTTTAGCTCAGACACTCTAATCCCCCATGCTAAATTAGGGTTGTACCGAGGCTTGCCCTCACAAAGATCCCCTCCTTCCGCTGGCTCTGGGCTCAGATTAGGCTGGGGATCAGCAGTTACCCTTCAGGAGGGTACCTGCACACGGTCTTGGGCTCCCAGTGATGCCTGAGGTGGCCACCTAAAACAGAGGCTGGACAGGAATAAAGGAATAAAGGCAGGGATTTATTTGAAAGGCCTTCAGAGGTACACCCTGGGCAGGCCAAAGGCTACACCCAAGATGGACCCCGAGTCACGAGTTCTTCACACTTTTATAAATTTGCTCCATTTGCATATCAGGGTTAATTCTCCAATTATAACTTCAGTTAATGATGTTAACTTTGGGCAAACTACCCAAAGTTTGCCCCTCCTCCGAGAGGCTTTTAGTTCACACATTTTGTGCCTGGAACAATCAAGGTGTCCTTGAAGTGCAAACCCAGAGGGGTTTGTTATGTGTAACCAGCATGAGAGAGCAGCAGCTCACAGGCCACACGAAACTTCAGAGTTACACACCATGCAATACAGAATTTGAAAAATGTAAAAGTTACAACCTGAGGCATCATTCCCCCTTTAGAGGGGAAGGCTCTACCTTGTCCAGACTCTATTCTAAGGTAGGGGATACAACAAAGTCACCTTTTGGTATTGGTGGCGTTTTCCAAGTCTTAATGTCAGCAGAGAGGCAGAGGCCTTTGGACCCCAGTCTCCCCAGTGCCTTGGACGAATTTAATGCAGAGCTGCAGCTCTGGTCTCCTGCCTCTCTTTGCTCTCCCCACATCCCACCCACCCCAGCACACCCCATCCATGCACTGAAACAGTGCCTGGGCTGCCACCTCTGAGCCCCGCTCCATCAAACCCAACCTTGGCATGCTGCCTCAATTCTGCTGCAAGACATTTCATCATGCAGCCATCTTAAAATAGAAAAGGAGGAAAATGAAGGGAAAAGGCAGGAAAACTGGTGTGGGTGCAGGGATGAGCAGCTAGGAGTGGGTGGCTGGGATGGGCTTCCTCTTCAGCAGCAAAGTATTTCTAAAGCCACAACCTTTGTTTCCTCATTTTCCACTGGTAGCTTGAATATGCCCAGCTCCCTGCTCCAGTATTCCCAACTGAGCTGTGCACAGATTTACATTTGAAGGCCAGAACAAGCTTGTTAGAGGTATTCACAGGAGTTCGGAAAAGGCAAGGACTTGTAAGAGTCTCTTAAAAGTCCTTAGAATTAGCAGTAAAGTTTACTGTAGGTTGACTGAGGATTAATTTTATTCATCTCCAGGAGCAGAATTTTGCCTTTCTCTAGGTTTCAGGGACCCCTCTGGGTAAAGCTGCCTTCTCATAACATTTTTTATATTAGAGCCTCAAATGCTTACTGAAAAATATCTTTTAATTTTGCCTTTTCCTCAGCCAAGGCTTCCAAGTTTGCTAAAATATTGAACCATGATTTTAATGTCCTAAAGGGACACTGGTATCTCCGATACCCACTGCTTTTATGACTGGAGTTCAAAGCCCAACATGTTCCAAACAGGCTGTCAGAGGAGGCAAAGCATCCTGCCTCCTCAGCTGCATCCTGCTCCTGGAAAATTTCATTTTGCTGCGCCATTTTAATTATCCCCATTGCAGCTACAACAAGCAGTAAATAGAGGAGCAACAGAGAACTAATGAATAAAAATCGAATTAAGGAGTGGAATGTTCTGGGAGAAAATATTTGGATGTCTTCACTGAATATTGTGGATTTCCATGGTAAGCACTGACAGAAATGATGCTTCAGTATTTCACTGACTTTCTACTCTGTGTCTTCTTACTCTAGTTTAATAGGTGTGGAATTTTCTAAGGAAGTGGACAGTGGTTAAGTGGAACTACACTGAAAACTAATATCAACTCAAGGCTGAGAATGGGATTAATGCATAAAAAACTGCTGCAACTGCTTCTGGAATCCTTGCTAGTCCCAAATGTACAAGTTATTTAATTCTACTGGAAGGCAAAAAACCCACCACACAACTCAAAGTGAGAGGTATCTTGAGAAATACACAGACAATAAAAAAAAATATTACACATGCACACTGTGAAATCATCTAAAGCAGAGTTAATGTGATCCTTACATACTTCATGATTTTCTACTTGCTCTCTTTTTTCCATATTCAGATTAAAAAACCCCAAAACAGGCCCAAAGAAAGGCAATTCTAACTGCTGCAGTAGTTTCTTCTCAAAAAGCCTCCTTAGCCTAAGAGCTCACAGCTCTAACAGTGTCTTAAAAAAATTAAATAAAATAAAGGAACCCAAATGTTCACAACCACCATATTCAGAGATAATCTACCAACCCCAAAACACCCTTTTTGAGTCATGCACAGACTTGGCTGCATAATGACACTCCCAGCTGATACAAAGCTGCTAAAAACCCACAATGCCAACAGGCAGAGATGAAGTTTTCAGTATGACATGGGAATCCTCCAGGTTTCCACAACACTGAATGCCTCCAACTGTATTTCCGGATAATGCCTTTTACTGAGACAGGTACTTCAGTTTGCAGCAGAAAGGGACACGGCTCAATTTTACACTCCAGGATGACTCCAAGCTCAGTCTCCAATTCCCAAATGCACCTGATAAAGCAGATCCTGCCCTCTGAGATGGAAATCTGGACAAGAAGTTTGGCTTCAGTTCTCAACAGCTTTCTCTTACTGCTTTTCTGCTCATTGTCATAAGACAGGGTTTCTTTCTGAGCTTGTTCTATCTGCTGTTCTTGGTAAGCAGGATAGAGATTAAAACAGCACCTCCCTTCTTTAGCAACAACTTTTCTTCACTCCACAAAAGGCAAGTTTATGCCTTCTGAATAATCCAAGAAATCCCTTACATTGCAACACAGTGCGAGAAATCCAATTCTTCCGGCATTACTTGGCGTAGATGTAAGCAGAGGAGAGGGCAGTGAAAAGAAACCCTGAATTAGCTCAATCCTTGTCTGCTTTAAGATAAGCCTCAGCTTGTCAAGCACAATGCCAATACTACAGTTTTCATAAGCATCAGGAGTTAACAGATGTTGTAAAAGATACGCCTGTAATTTTTGTAAATTCCTCTGACAAGCAATAAATAAGAATATTTTAAAAACTTCTACTTGCCTTTTTGCAAACAAAATATTTCCCCCATAACTAGAAAATCTATTACCAAGACAGCTTGAGATGCTCAAGGATTATTTTTATCCACCAATTACAGAACTTCTGCATGTCAAATGAGGTCTTAACTATGTGTCCCCATCATCTTTAAATTGCACTCTCAGATAATCCAACATCACAGACACCAATTATGCATGTATTTAGTTTCAAACTCTATTGTGTAGATTGCAATTTCTTCCACACCAGTTCATTCAGAAATAATACCAATTAACTTGGTAGAGTCCCATAAATTATAAAGGCTACATAAATTATGAAGGTTACAGGATTAGAATTTGCTGTCTTTAAAGTCTGCTTTTCCTGGTGTCTGCTCAACACATTCATTTCACTGAATCTGCAAGAATCATAAAGTAACAAAATGGAACCAGGGCATGACTTGCTGTCTAGCACTTACTTGTGTAGGGAAACTCCAGCAGTTTCTTGGGGTTATTTGCTTATGTGAATAAAGAAAGTAGCTCTTGAGTTTTTTTTTTTCTATTGATTTAGAGCCTTTCCCAAGAAATGCAAGCAAATTCCCCCGACCCTTGCATGGGCAGGAGCAATGTTTGACTCATGACAACTCTGCTAATTGAACCCTGCAGCCAAATTTACACTGAAGAACTTGCACCGATGAGGCTCCTGAGCTGTGCCTACATCAATGCCCACAGTAAAGAACATGGAATAATCATTTATGGAGTACAGTTTGGGTTCTCTGCGCCCACAGAAGAAATGCCTCCTCAGCAACAACTATGTATTCCCAAACTGTAGTAAACTGGCACTTCAGCAGCAGATGCTAATAAAAATATACATAAAAATTCTTTCAATCATTTATTCTAATTGATTTAAAGGCTCACGTATCTTCTGCCAAGCGTAAAAACATTTTAGAGTCATACAAACTAAATATATAGCCCATGGCACAATAAAATGAAAGCAGCACGTAGTAGGGATTATCCATTTTATTTTCTTTAGAAATGGATCAATGAAATCACTGTGCTCCAGGAACACCCTTTAAAAAAAAATCAATACACCAGGTAGCCTTCCCCTTAACAAATTTTCACATTGCTTATAATTATGCAGATTGGACCTGGAATAATAGAAACATGAATCCAGTGTCACCACAGAGCTATCTGACAGCAAGTACATTCACAAACCCACCCCCCCAATTCCTCAAACACCTGCAGAATCCCATTTCTACAGCTAGCTAAAAATATTTTTGTCAAAATAGAAAAAGATTTTCCTACAAAAATTTTGGGGGAAGTCATCACACTTCTTCTAAGTTGCTTTGCAGACGACTAAGTACGATGATCAATCTTCCCGAAACTTCCCGTTCCAAGGTTTCAGGTGGATTTTCGCGTTCCTAAAAACAGTCCAACATTGCCACCATGTGGTCAGGGACGGGCGCGTTCCCCGGGCCAGCTGCGCAGGACGGTTCAGGGAAAACCAGGGACAAATACCTCGGCCATGAGCAACCACGCTGCGAGTAAAAAAAGGAAAGTGCATCCTGAGAACTGAGTCCTTATGCCGGGAAACCAATTCTAAGTATGGACCAGGGTAAGAAAAATAATTTAAGATATTTTGTGATTAATTTTTCAGCGTCGTGACGCTCCCCTCGCTAAAGGCACAATCCATTTCTGCTCACTTTTTTCTCAGTACAGCATGTATTTGCCAACAAGTAAAATCTAAGTGTATGCAAAATGCCTAAGACCATTCATTTCTTCAAACATAATCATACTTGAAAATGTCAAAATCTTCTTCCTAAAGTTCAGGAAGCCACGGAAATTGAATTAAAAGATCATCTTTCACATAGACTTCTTCATCGCCGCCTTCCTCACACTGAAGAGATATGCTTCATAAATAATGTTTAGGAAGTTGTCATCATTCTGAAAAACAAAACGGGTAATTGTTAGCAGGATAGGCAGCTGGAGTAAAGAGATTAGAAGGTTATTCCATTTCATGGACCAGACACCTTTTTTTTAAAAGAGAGCAATAGCAAAGCCCTTTCCTTCACCAAAGATGTGTTTTATTTCCCATGACTGTACCTCAGTAAGGAGCAATGAGTATACAGAAAGAAGATTTTCTAAACTCACAGTGCATTTAAACTGAGTCCAGTATTTTTGCATAATAACTCAGTGACAATACTGAAGTTACAACCCTGTAATTTCTCTTCTTTGCCCTCTTTACCTAAACACTTCCTTAGGTCGTGCCCTCTATCAAGTCAGTGATAACCCCAAGCATGTCTGAAGGAATAAGGAAACACTCTGGATTTTGATCCTACACTAAAATCCTACCTGGGCAAATCCTTGCATCTTGTTTAGCTCTTTTAGGCTTAATGCTCCTAAGGGATGATGCTCCTTTTGCTCTGATGTTTAACTTCTTCCCTCTGAAGAACATTTTGCAAGAATGACTCAGCCCACATTAAGAAAGAATGTTATAAGTAGCTCACATAAACATATGAGGATAATTACAATCAAGATAATATTTAAGGAAAATTAGGCACATCCGAGATTGTAGTTTTATATAATGGAAAATGACAGCTAACAAATTGGCAGTGAAGAATTTCCAGGTAACTCAGTTAATCCTAACTACCACCAGGAATATCAGGGTTAAATATATATTTCACAAGTACAAAGTTACAGAGGGTAAACCCCAATCTTCCTTGACTAGTTTCCTCTTTACTTCATGTATGGTTTTAATAATATCCAGACACTCAAAGTATGTAAAGACAAGATAATGGGATATATTTTTCTTAATCCCAAAATACAAATATGGGAAAAATGAAAAAACCCTCTAACTTGTTAAAGATACTATTTCTTTTCTGAATTTATAACTTAAATAACATTTTAAGTAACTTAAAATAATGACTTTTAATTTTATTCCAAAGCCATGCAGGCACATAGTTTTGACCTACGAATTGGATGTGTTTCTCTGGTCCTTGTGTTCTGTAGCTAGGTCTTTAGTTCTGTAATCTCTCCTCAACTTCTACTCTTCAGATATTACTCACATGGAAAGTTAAGGAAAGAATATCCATAATTATGCATCATGCCAGAGCAGTAAACAATTATCTCATACAGAGCACTGTTAATGCTTTGTCACAATTAAACCTGAAAAAGTCCAGCAATTCTCCAGTTCCAATGCTAAACTGAATTAATATATTTATTCATGTTATCTAACCCATATTTTTAAGGTTGCTCACACTCATCCTGCAACTTTAATTTCCCATCTGAATTCCTCTTACTGCTTACACACATCTCTGAAATTTTTGGCAGCCAGGATAATCACCCATTATTTATCCTTAGCTAAAAATATAATAGATGTCTCTCTGGCTCATAGGCTGACCTTACAAAGCTTTCAGTCATCTTTGTTCTTTTCCACCAAATTTATTATCTTTCCTGAACCCCAAATCAGATGCATTAATCACAATGAAGTTGAGGCAGCAGTGTGCAAGGAGAGCCTATTGCAACCCCGGCCTGTGCCACGTGCAGCCACAAGCAGTGTAACTTCCAACACATATTTAATTATTCATTCTCCTTTAGACACATACAACAATTACAGGGTGCTGATACCAAAACGGGCAGCAGGATTTGCTATCTTTAAAGTCTGCTTTTCCTGGTGTCTGCTCAACACATTCATTTCACTGAATCTGCAAGAATCATAAAGTAACAAAATGGAACCAGGGCATGACTTGCTGTCTAGCACTTACTTGTGTAGGGAAACTCCAGCAGTTTCTTGGGGTTATTTGCTTATGTGAATAAAGAAGTGGGGGAACTCTTGGCCCTTTACCTGGATGAGGTGCAGCAGCGTTTCCTGCAGCTGCAGCTTGGTCATGGAGGTGCTGCTGCCCACGGCTGGCTCCGGGGTTGGCAGGGGCAGGAGCAGAGTGGCCGGGCTGGCAGCGGGCTCGGGGTTGGCTGCTGCCAAGCGCCCGCTCTCAGCAGCTTTTGGGGCAGCAGGAGTGGGCTGGGTGAACACCATCGGGGACATCAGCAGCGTGGGGGTCACAGTGGCAGGAATGCGCTGAGGTGAGATCACCTGTGCACAGACAAACACAGCATCAGTGAAAGCTGTCTGCTTAATTCTGTGGGAATGAGGGTGATGGGAACTGCAGAGAGATGGCAGCAGGCACAGAGACTGCTGGAGATTGACGCCGGGATGTGAAACTCCAGCTCAACACCACCTCTATGATCTGTTTCCACATTAAAAGGTCTTCATCCAATCTGAGATTGCAGCCATAGCCAAATGATCTTAGGACAAGAGGATTTTATTCCAGAAATCAGACTACTATTAAATATCAGCACTTAGAGAATGCAGCTGTAAAGTCTTCTACAGTAAGTCAGAAAGTTTAATCTTTGAGAACATGAGACATGCAAACATCACTGGTAAAGTTTAACCCCTGAACCTAACACTAGAAAGTATTTTCCAATTGTACCTTGCAAATTACTTTATAAACATCTATATATGTGTGTGTATTTTACCATCTCATTTTACTTAAGGAGAGAGAAAACAAAACCAGAGATTCAGTGATTTAGCTAAAGATCCATGCTGAGCTCATGGCACTGTCAGAAACAGACCAGACTCACTCACAACCATCACACTGTTGACAAAAATCAAGATGGCCCTCAAAAAGGGCCTTGATGCTGCAGCAGTTCTGCAAGTTCCCTCAGCATCCTAACCACACCAACCTGCATATCCGCCAAATAATTTTCACTTTCAAATTTTGCAGTGCATCTTAGAATTGTAGAACATGCGGGATTAGCAAATACTATCTGATATAATATTAGCAAATACTATCAGATGTAATATACAACATAGCAAAGTTAATTCACTCAGCTTGCAGACATCAGATCTCTCTCCAGGTGATTCCAATAAATCTTAACCTTAATCAGCCATCTTCTTGCTATTCAAGTATCCAATCTTTTTAAAGAACGTACAAAGGAATTGATACAAGCTTACCAAAGCTCCTCCCTTTTAGACTGGAGCATTATTTATTACTACCATATTAAGGTGAAAGGCTACTGAATCACTTCACTCTGTCCTGGATTACATTTCAATTTTGAAGAAAAATTAAGGTTAAGAAAATAGAACTGAGGTTGATCTCCTAGGTATGCAAAACCACACAGATTAGCATTAAAAAACAGTCACATTTTTTGTAGCTTGTCTTTCTCCTAGTTATGATTGTTCTACCCAAGACATTTCTGAACAATGTTCGTGAGACCACGATACAAAGAGAAATAGAAAGAAACAAAGAGGACTGAGATCTCATGCTGTTTTGTGGAAATTTAAGGAAGCAGAAAGACTAGGGGTCAGGAAAGAAAGCATGCAACTGACACCTAATGCAAAAATCTCCTTTTTTTTCCCCAATATTTACCCAGTTAGGTAAATATTGTGTCTGTTTCTCAAACACAGAGTACTACAAAACTCCTGACTACAGCTTTCTTCCAACCCCCCAGCAGGTAATCCAAACAGCAATCACCTGTGTTCCAAGGCTCTGACTGAGCAGAGGTATTACTAACTCACTGCAGGTTTGCACACCTACGCTTAGAAAACAACATTCATTGTAGAACAAAACCAGTGTGAGTCCAAAGTGACATCCCTCTGTGGAGTGAGACCTTCAGACTCTGCACAGATCTTCTCCTGCCTGTGGAACACCAACTACCCCCAGATATTTATCCCAACGTTTTTGCTCTACTCATCCATGCTGCTGGAGCAACTTCTCTTTAATTCACCTCCAGCGAAATTGGCAGCGTTTGCTTAAACAAGATGATTCTTCCTAATGTGATTTTAAGAATGCATATACAAACTGCTCTGCGAGGGCAGAAACCTCCTGCAAAGGGAAGGTTGGGAGCAGCTGGAGGAGATAAAGTGTCCCACTAACGCAGCTGAATCTGCAGCAGACTGTCAGACCCAGATAACGTGGCCCCCAAAATGAGAAGATGTTTTCCTCACTTGCCCAAGGCAAATAAACTAAACCTGAGACAAACTGTGCTCTTAATACCACCCAGCTCCTCCTGACAAACACATGTTGTGGTTTAAAAGACATATGAAGAATGATTTGTCTTGTGTGGATACAAAGGTCTGTTTGGTAGGACATGCCAAGCATATGGAAACTATATGGAATGAGCAATGTTGCCATCTACTGGTGACACAGCCAACAGCTACGGGGGACTGCACAACTTCAAATATTGTGTCACAAGAAGAATAGAGAGTGTATGTATCTTTTTTCGGGGCATAGCATTTGTATCAGTACCCACCATTAGAATGTATTTTTTCCTAACAGCTCAAGCTCAAAGCTCCTGCCATTTAACAAACCTTTACATGGAAAACATGGATTGTTTGGGGTTTGTTTTTAATATAAAGGAGAATTCTCATTTGAGATTCAGCTCAGATCACCTTGAGTCACCGGGACAACTGACACCCACCAGAAAACAAAATGCTCATCTTGGCATTACCAGTGCAATTCCTATAACACCATGCTTTTGCAGAAGGTACTGTAAATTCTCTGTAGGGACACTAACAGCCTTTGGACCAACCTTTTAGCTTTGAGCAACTTCTCACAAGTCACACCAGCCCTTCCAAAATTCTGTTGATCAACTTCTTACCCACAGAACCCGAGTTGCTTTTTCATCCATTATCTCCAGCTCTGTCAGGTCAACACTTAAATCTCTGAGTCACTAATAACAGAGTAGGAGTCTGCCGTCAGCTGGGCAGCAGTGAAGTAAGAACAATGAGAAATGTGCAAAACAACTGGTGCAGGATAGAGCATTCTTTCCCTGAAGCCCAAAATGCTCACTGAGATATCAGCTTGGTGCTCTGTGTGGCTGTGGGCAGCTGGATGACACCAGAGCTGGTAAATTCACATAACATGAACCAAGGAATGCACTGCCATGCAAACAGGCACCTTCTGTTGCTTCTGTGTGAACAGAATCCCAGGTGGATCAAGTGCTCCTCTGGAACATCAGCACCCAGTGGGTGCTGTGGGCCTAAACAGTTTTCAGTGGCATTGCTTAAAACAGAATATTTGTTCTAAGAATGGTTCAGGAACTTTAAAGGCAGTTAATTAAAATAAAGCTGGCTACAATGCTAACATTGCTCTGCCTTTCGAGTTTAATTTAGAATATTTTAATTGATGTTTAGCTACAGAAGCTGAAATTACTTTTTGAAACAAGTTTAATGCACCTATTTGCATTAGACAATTGCATGCTGGAACTGCAGTCAGGACAACAGAGAAGCAGTGCTGTGATGCTCCCACCACAGACACTGGGTTTCAAGCAAATACTCACAAGATGTAATATTATGTACAAAACACTTTCTTGAAGGAAAAATGCTCCAAGAAATGTGAAAAACGAGCTGCAAGATATGTGGCCTTCTGAAGAAAAGATAGATTTGTGTCTGGGTTATTGTAAGCACTCTTAAAAGCATAATTCTGATTAACATAAACACTTAAGCACGCATGTATCTATAACCAGGATAACACATGCCTAACACTAAACATATCCCTAAAAGCCCACTGTAGATGAATGCTTTTTCATTGTATCCTAAGCACACGTTACTCACTGTCTGCATAAGGAATATTTCACAAAACAGGGTTGGCACCAGACCAGACCGAATGCTTCCAAGTATTATTCTTCGGCTTTTGCTTTTTTCCTTCATCTCTCTTTATTTTTTTTCCCCATTTTTTTGGTAACTGGTCTCTTCCTTTCCATGTGGGAGATCACAGTTCTTATACCATATGGAGATGCAGCAGAAGCCAATTTAAACTTGGACTTGTAATGTGTCAGTTGTGGAAAGGACTACTGCTTACATTTTCTTAGTGCTGGTGATGGATTTAGGGTGTTCCTTTAATATGATTTTTGCAGCAACAGACACTGTTGAGCTATCTCTCTATTCCTGTCAGACTTTTGCTTTTTCTGTATGCTGAAGCGTAGTAGAAGAGGCAATACCAAAAGACAAATAATTACAGAGAACAAACCTTTTGCTGCACTTGTTGTCAGAATCTGCTTTGATCAATTTTGCATGAGCATGTGCAGATATATTTGTGCCAATTCAATTTCTCTCAAATATCTACTCTGCAGGCATGGCAGCACTTGAAGCCTCTGGTCTACTGCAAGGATAATGTTATAAAAAGATTAATGTTGGTTTGAAAAGTTGTTTTTTACCTTCCAGAGTTTTTTTTTGTTTCAAAAGTAGGGATGTTTTGTGTGGCTAATTCATGGCTTCCAGAGGAACCGAGTCCTCCCTTCGTTTTTAGCCTCCTTGCTTTAGCTTTTGTGGCAATCTGCTGCACGAGAAAGAGGCTGTTCCTCCCAGACTGCAGAGCTTTAGGTGTCCCAAACAACAATTAGTCACACTTTCATTATCATTTTTGGTCGAAGCATGAAATCTCCAAAGCAATACTGAACGTGTGGAAAGAACTGCATCAATGCTGTGTCCACAGCAGCTGTGGCTGTGGCAGCCTGGGAAGCCACTCCTGGACAGCCTCAGTCTCTTTGGGCTGCTCCCAGGGAGACTGAGAATCTCAGTTCCTTTTTTTTTTTTTTTAAGGCAAACTTGCAGCAATAATCACAGTGAATGAGACTTGTTCCAGAGCAGGCTTTTCTTTCCTCACAATCTGGTGTGTTATCCCCACTCAAGAAGGAAAACTGTTGCAATTGCATTAGGCCAGACCTCAGGAACTGCCTTCCCACTGCCTTTTTCATGTATACAACATTAAAGTCATTGGCCATAGCAGCATCTACAGGCATTTTTCACCTGAAAAATATATCAGCATATTTCTTTATTTTTTATTCATGCATACTGACTTACAACGTATAGCCTGGACTTGCCTCACTTCACTTTTACCTTCAAGGCAGGAATGCCTTCGTTATGTCCTCACGCCATCAGTACATGTACCAGTGAATCAGACAATTTCATACATTTAAAGCAGGCAAGCTCCATTGCCAGTGAAAACAAATCAATTTTTTTGACTCTGGATCCTCCTTTTATTCTTTAGCTCTCCACTGGAAAGTCAAAGTTACCATCTGTAAGCAACTGATCCTGAATAATTTCAATGACTAATCCCCAAAAAACTCTTTCACACAGATTCAAATCCTTCTGCATTAATTAAAAGAACAAAAATAATGATGGCTATTTGCTGTATCAAATTCATATTCCTCCTACCTCTCTCATGGAATTAGAAAACTTGACCTGTCACAGACTTAGTGACAGATGTGGCCCTTACATTATTAAATGACTGTTTCAGCCTCTTCATGTATGGGAGAACTTTCTAGCATATTGAAATATTCTGTGGTTTTTCATTCAGGTTTTGATAGAAACAGAGAAACAGAATAAAATAGAAAAATGGAATAGTTGCAATAGAAAAGCAGCTTCTGAACTTTACCCTGGAAAGGGGAATGCTTGGGATCAGTAACTTCCAGACTCCAATACAAGTCAGACTCCAGCACAACACAGCCTATCCACATAAAGGAAGCTGAAAGGGGCTTAGGAGCATCCCCAAACAGGACATGTAAAGACATTCTAGTGTAGAAAATCCTACAGGAAATGAAGTTGTTAAAGACAGCAGTTGTTTTGGATGGGTCATTTTGTAATTACACATGTTGCTTTTCTGAAGAACATAAAAATGTACTCACAAGAGAGATACAGTCTCTTAATATCTCCTGAATTTTTTAAGACACCAAACTGACTTCTAGCATCAAAATAAACAGAATTTTTTGGTGTCACTCAGGCACAAGACCCTTTTTCAAAATACTACACAGCAAATTAAAGAAAGATAGCTAATGAATACCTAGAAGTAGCAGGTGTGGTACATTATAACTAACTGACCAATATACAAATACTTCAAAAAGCTGCTGTTAGAGAACAAGGGACCTTTTAAATATCTTTAGCAATTGGCATAACAAAATAATGTGTATTCACACAGAGAAAACTGTGACTAATTTTGCGGAAAAAGTTATTAAATATTACCCTCAGTAGCCAGCAATTACATATAACAGCCTAAGAATGGCAAGTGAAAACTAGGGGACTTTTCAAAGGGCCTCTGGAAAAACCCAACACTGCTGTATTTCTGGTCATCATTGATGTGCAAGAGATGTGGCCTTCAGGATTTACAGAATAAATAAGTAAAAATATCAGAACTTACTCGATGTTGGGAAAGTATCACCTGCAAAATGAATGATGTGCCACATGCAGCAGGACAGTGAAGCCAAGACTAACCCAACAAAACATCAAGTTTAAAAGCTTGCTAGATTTGTATTTATTTCTGCTGCAGAAGTTCCCCATTTACCTGGAGGAGAGCGCTCTGTTTCTCCGTGCCCGGCGCCTTTTCTATCCAGGAATCCAGTGGTTTCAGGCTGTTGGTGTTCTGGGTAACAACAGGGAACTTAGCTGCCAGCGTTGGCCTGCTGGATACATGGAGCTGCTGTTCTTGTTGCACTATCTGGAGCTTTTTCAATAATTCTTGAGGTGAAATCACCCCAGAGTTGGCCGCTTGATTGCCAGAGAGAGGAAGTGGCTGTCTGGGAAGTTTGGATTGTTCTTTACCGAGTGTCTGAGCCTCTAAAGTCTGGCCCGGTAGGGACCCGTTGAAGTACACCAAAGGGGGCTGGCTGATGTTATTTACTGGTGCTGCTGGTGCTCCCACGGGAGCAGGAGTCCTGCTGAACACGGGAGCTGTGGAGCTCACAGGCCCTGTGCCACTGGGGTCCATTTTAGTCACCGGCCCTGACTGGCTTTGCAATTTCTGCAGCAAGCTCTGAGTGCCAGCAGTGTCCTGAGCCCCGTGAGATGTTGCAATCCCGTGGGAAGTCACAGGCTGGAAGAGCCCTGTGAAGGTCTCTCCTGCAGGGGGGACATTGCCATTTTCACAGAGGCGGCTCTCGGGGAACTCGGCGAGGGGATGGAGGTCTGTGCCACGCACCATCAGCTTCTGGATGGCAGGGCACAGCTGCTTCTCTGCACAGGGAGAGTGCCTGCTGGGCTCCTCGTAGGACAGCGAGCGAACCACGCCCTGCCTCACGGGCAGGTTCTCTGCATGCTGCTTGTTAACTGGTTCTGAGACATCCTGCTTGTCCTGTTTGCCAAACAACGCTGTCAAAGACAAGTGCTGGGGTTCAGGATCCGCATTCTGTCAGGGGACAAAGGAAAAGAGTAAACTCAGCTCCCTCATGCACGAGTTACATTAAGTGGCGACAATATTTAGCCAGCAGTATTCAATGAAAAGCTGAGAAAACTGCTATGCTCTTTTTTCCCCCAAGAGGATTTTTAATAGTTTTGTCACATAGGAAGGGCAAGAAGACTGTTGTCAAGCTGCTAATGTGGGAGAAAATCAGCGAATCTAAGATCTAGCAGTGGCTTTGCTTTAAATAACATGAAAGAGCATCTTCTCTTACAGCCATCAGTACAATATTAGTAAGAGACAGAAATCTGCCTGTGTATGAAGTAGAGCCACTTCTTGTGCATCTGCTGGTCACAGCTGAATTCAGCTTTTAGGACTTTGCAGTGTGATTTGGCTTGAGGATGTACCAAGAGACTTTTCTTTATTTAGATTAAATGATTTCCCCTGAAAAAAAACCCAAACAGAACGCCACAAAAAGTGTGGTCCAGCAATTGACTAGATCAGCTGGTGATCAAAACAGCATCTGAAATTTGAAGGAGTAGTATTTCTTTGTTGCATCAGGATAGTATGTCTGCAGTTTACATGTTCCCACATCATACAGTGGGGTTGGGGAGCTTTTACAAAACAGATTAGTTGTGCTTTAAAATCATTCCTTACAGTGGTTCCATCTCAAATTCTGGCAGTGACCTTCCAGCTGCAATCAATGCTCCTGTTACTCTGTGACAGCAGCAGCAGGAAGAAAACACCACCCATTTTACCTTGCTCTGCTGGGAGATTCTCTGATGCTGATTTTCACTCGGCTTCACCGGGATGGGTTTGATCAGGTTGGGGTTGTTGTAGATTGCAGAGGAACTGGTGATTTGTTTTGGCTCTGAGCAGGTCTTGCACTGCAACAGGAAAAATGGATTTCTTAGTACGTGTGACAGTATCTTCTCCCCCAGTTCCCAACCACAGTAAAACACAGACGTAGCCAGGTATTCAATAACCAAAAATACTAATTGCAGCACTGATGGTGAAGTGTTCTGCTATTAGAAGAACTGTAGCAACTGCAACCTAATTTTCTAAAGCCACAAGACATATGTAAAACTGAACACTTGATTCCAAGACCTCCCTAGTATGAGGCTTCCCTCTAATTTAAATCTCAGTGCTGTTTTCTGCCTTCTGCTTTTCCTGCACTTAAAAAACATAAAATACTTTTTAAAAGCACCTTAGAAACCAGGCAACAGACATGCTTTTCCTGCATCAACAGGCAGCTAGAAGTAGTTTAGATCCATGAAGGATTAATGTGCCCATACAAGTAATTTAAAATGCTTTTGTCAAAAAGTAGAATTGTAACTCAAACTCTTTTGCGTAAATCTTCATATGGTGGGAACTTGCAGGATGCATATACAGGCACAGAAAAGTAATTAAAGATTTAATCAATTTGTAGAATCAGTAGGATTTCTTATTAAATATGACTATTATTAACAATATTTATAAGAAAGATGGTCAGAGACAGATAACTGAAAGTGAACAGGGACAAAAAATGTCATGTGGAGAGAGAAGGGCATGATTTAATTCAGAAAAAAGTACATTAAATGCTCCATGAAAGAGAAATAGTAAATGGAAAAGGAAACTGTGAATAAGATGCTATATATAAGAATATAGTCAATGAAACTAAAAAAGCATTGGGTATACATGGAATGCTACTGTCAGTAGAAAAGAAGACAGGATATTTGAAGTCATTGGCACCTGATACAGTTGAAACCAAGAAACTGGAAAGATTTTTAAAAGGATTATTTAACAACAAGTTAATTCTATCCAACAATAATACTCTTAGTTCATTATGTGAATTTGATGGGCTCAAAATTTTATGCCCCAGGACAAATGGTTGGGGAAGGATGACCAATTTTGGTTTCTCCTGCCCTCCAAAATCCAGTCTTGTGCTTTCCTGGGGCCAGAATTCCAGACTGGGCAGACTGCACGGCAGAGCCACTGCTTTGGGACCAGGAAAATATCAGTGTCCTTTCCAGAACTTTCTGAGAAACTCCTCAGAATGCAAATGTGCCAGGTGAGAAAATGACCCCCGCTCTCAAATGCACAAAACTGATCACTTCACCCATTTCTGACTCCTGCTGCAACAAGAAACAGAGACATGCTGGTTCCAGGGCTGCCCAGTAAAGCAGAACTTGAGTTCTACTGGGGACTTAAGGGGCTTTAGTTGGTCCTGAATACTTTCAGTTGTTTTGTCAGATTGGACAGATTCTACATGGACCAAAACTGCACTTCAGTGAGATTAAATAATTTTTTTTTTCTCCCAAACTGTTCTCTTTCTAATGATGCTGCCTTTTCTTCAACATATCTTCTTCTCATTGCTATTTTTCAGCATAACTTTTTGGGCAAAAAGCATATCAGCTCTTTATTGAACATGATGGATAACATCCTCTTGAATATTTCACAGTGAGTTCTGCAGAATTTAAATAATACCCTTATTTCCTCAGGATATTTTAATAGGCTGAATTCTTCAGAAACCTTAAAAGTACCTTAGATTCCACTGTCATACCCTGCAGGAGCACAGAACTAAGCACATAAAAATGAGGTGAGAAGCAGTAGTGTTTAACAGACTTATCACTATATGAGCATTTTTTAGACCAAATTCCTCAGCAAAATGAGCATCAGTACACACAAAGGCCTACAGAGAATGACATTGACCTGACTTGGTATCATTGCTGTGATTTGATAACAAGGCTGGCAGGCTGCTATCAAACACAGGAGCACATGGAAGAGAAAAGAAGCCTGTGATGATTTCAGAAGGCTCTGTAACTATTGGAGCACAGAATATAAAGCCATTTTGGCAGATGGGGAGCACGGCCTTGCTGATGAGTGAATTGGGAGCACTTGCATGACATTTGAAGCAGCTGTCAGGTAGACAGGTAAAGAAGATATCAGATGCTATCATCAACAAACAGCAAAAAGCAGCATGAAAGAAATGTCACCATGCTCTTTAGTGACAGAGCCAGAGCCCTCACCAGCTACAACATTTGGCAATTACTACATCTTGCCCCACAGGTCTGTCCTTTATTCACGTGTCCTATTCAAAGCTCTGCTGCTGCAAAAGATGCCTAAGTAATCAAAAGGTTCTGAGATCAAGTCAAAGAAAGGCTCAGCAACGCTGGAACAAACCTAGACACACATGGTGAATGAGGATCAAAAAGAGCAAGAAAATCACTGAGGGGGTTTTGGCAAGTTTGGTATAGTCAGAGATATTTGAGGCAAACAACTCTCTGTGTTGTGAGATTCACAGTCTACCTGTACAATATGAAGCTGAAAATGCTGAATGCTGGGAGAAGAACTGTGCAGCACAGAGCTGAACCCAGAGCTTGTCCTGCAGTACACGACAAGGCACAGTGGTTAAAGAGAAATCCATTGTCTCAGGCTTTGTTCTGTACCCTTGCAGCTCTTCAGCTCTTTTTCTCCCTGGCTGTCATTGAGGCCAGCTTTTTCTCACCAGAGATCAAGAGAAGGCAAGTGGATAAGAAGCACATTTAAAAAAAACAACTCAGTGGTTTAGCATCTTAAAGCTCTATTAATTTAAAAAGCAAGAGGGAACCTGTGTTTTTTATTTCTCATGTAACCTCTAAATGTGTAACAATTTGGAAACAAGATAAACCCTTCAAAATTAGTTACACTCTTAAAATTGAGCAGAATTCCTTAAAACTTTGGAAAAATTGATGTTCTTATTCTACAGCTTCCAACACTTTAAAACCCTCTCCACTGAATAAACACAGAATTCAAAGAAGAGAACAACATACTTCATAACTAATTTCAGCACATCAGATTGTGAGCAATAAAACGTACACTGACAAGAAAGTAGATGTCATAAACCAGTCAAAAAGCACGACTGCTCTGAAACATATTGACATTAAATAGAAAAATGGTTGTCATTGCCTTTATTTATCACACTCTTTTGAAATTTATATTACTAGTGATACAAGAAATCACACATATCCTGTTCTTAAGAGGTCAGGCATTCCTAGCACTCATGTCCCAGATGAGGAGGAAGTTTTCATGTTATTTTTTATTTCCTTGGCAATCCCTTAAATGCAGAAAGATTAAAGATAAAGTAAGAAGCAACTTTGGAAAATATTCTAAAGGGAAAAGAGTCCTAAAAGCTATTATTTAAACAACAGAATTTCCTCTCCTTTGTCTTGGTTTCTATGTGCTAATGCAGAAATGGAAGGTAACATCTTTTAGATTTATCACCCTCTTTTCACAGAATCTGAAGACAGCCTAATATTTTTCCAATTTTCCATTTGCAGTATTTTTAAGGTTATCTAATGAAAACCTCTTAAACATTTCAGAACATCTCAAATCATATTCTCTGATGCCAAGATTAGATACTGATTCGGTATTAAAATATGGAAAAGATAGCAAGTTTTGGAAGTGTTTGCCCACTACAATACATTAAATCTCTACTACAGAAAATACAAAGGCCCCAAGCTTCAACAGAAACTATACACAATAAAAAGGGTTACATTTCACCACAGCTCAAATAGTTTGCTATCATCTTCCTGAGGATTTTATTAGTAGCTACATTTCAGAAAAAAATAAACACGAGAAATGTAAGGAGAGGAAAAGTTAAGCTATGTGTATATTTCCAGACTCTTGTGGAACACTTAAGAGCTCCATTATAGCATGACAGCACATAAGCAATACAGGAAACAGCAGCAGGAACCTGCAGGCTCTGTAACAATTTGCAGCTTATATATGGATAGTTAAAATTATTAGATTTTTATTCCCCAAAGTAAAACGTTTTTGATTGCTCAATAATAGAGAACATTATTAGTCCATTAGTTACTTCTTTATTTAGAAGCCTCAGAAGACCAAAGCAGCACACGGGCTGAAATCATACTACATTTCAACCTTTTCATTTCCTTCCATTAGTGTCTGAAAGTAGCTAACAACCACAATTAAAAGCAGTAACTTCACTGTCAAAAGTCTCCTGAAGCAAGTTCTTTGCACAAACCACAGAAACTATTATCAGCTAAATACTTCAGCCAGAAAGAGGGCACAGCTTCCAGGTGCTACTCAATAGCCACAGGAGCTCTGAGGGTCACAATGAAAGGCAATTTATACTTGCTTTTAGCCTCCACCATTCAACAAATAATCAGTCCTACACACATTCTCCTTCCAGAACTTTCTATTGACAGCATTAATTTCTTTTGAATCTCTAGCAAATTCAGTCAAAACTTTTTTACCAGCCACTTCCACACAAAATGAGAGAGCACACTGCCCAAAATCACTTTCACTTTGAGCAGAACTGTTCAAACCCCAAAAAGCCCAAAATCTAACCTTTTATGTTTCATAATTTAAAGCGGGAGCATGTCTCACCTTGGTATACTCATCTTTGGCCTTGGTAAGCATCCGTAGGATATCCACTTCTTTGTTATTGGCAGAATTCATGATCATGGGGGACACCCCTGCTCCTGTGCCCTGCTGTGCCTTGAACTGTTCCTGCTGAGTCAAGCTGAAAGGTGGGGAATAAAGTGACAAAAAGTACAGATAAAATATAAACATTTAACCACAATTATTAAGCAATACTTAATTGAAACTCAAATGTTTGTCTTCCCCCATCTACATTAAAACATGCATTAAAAAAGTCGCTATTGAAAGATCTCTATAAAATCACAATTTGACACGAGATTAATTTTCTCCAATCTTGAATACACTAGACCCCGGAATAAAATTTCCATAACTGAGTCACAATTTCTATACCCAGAAGGAGCAGGGAATTTATAGCGTTATTCAGTTCTGCTGGTGGTGGAGGATGGCAAACACACACAAATCAGGCATTAACTACTAGCAAATGACCAATTTCCTGCCCCAGCTGTTTTATTATTATTGTAGAATGCTGAGAATTAAAACACACAGCCAATTGGCTGAGCAACAGGGTATTTTTTATCTATATGAAATACTGCTATTATAAACCACTACACGTGGTTTACATTTGCATGAATCCTCTGAAAACTAGGTTTTATTGTAGTAAATTACCAGTTTGAGAGCACCTAATCACCACCAACTGAAACTTGAGCTAGTTAACTAAAATGAGCCGTCAAAAACCTGGGTTTCCTAGGGTTCATTGTTTATTTCTGTAAATTCATCCCCATCAATTATTTCTTGGGCCACAACTGACTCATTTTAGAGCTGCAGGATATACAGCAAAACCAACAAACCCCACAGAACAAAACCCCACTGCTGTCACAGTCTGCATTTCACACTGTTTTGTCAGTGCAAAATGAAAAGCAGCAGGTATTACTTTAAAAAAAGGCTCTATAGAGGAAAGATGACTACCTTCCCATCCAGGATTTTATCACAAATCCTATCTGGAACATAGTGGTAGGAGAGTTAAAGCAGTTTGCTGTGAATTGGGATGTGTGAGGATGTGTCTTGTGGGGATTTTTACTGCAGGGCACAGAAATGGGCTTTGGGGCACTCGGCAACTTCGGCAATCAAACTTGATGTCACTGCTCAGCAACTTCTGGCTACAGAAGCTGTTAGACTGAGACAGATGAGCTGCAGAGGAGATTCACACCTCTGACAGGGCCTTTGCACTGTGCTCTGGTAGTACCTAATGCCGTGGGCTCGACTGCATCCGCTTCCCGTGGGTTCCTTGGGGTGCCAAAGGCTGGCTCGACACCATCCCTGTGTCCGTGACAGGATTTGTGACACAGTGCTGTGTCTAACTCTCTGTACCACAGGCAACTGGAATATCCAATCACTGCCTACTCTCACCGAGCCCCTTTACTGCATCCTCCACATTACAGCTCTAAAAAACATAGATTGAGTATGTTGATAAAGTCTGCATGACTTCAGCTCCTTCCTCCTGCAAGCAGATGTCAAAACCTGCAGAACACAGTCCTAAGGAATGGGGCCCTGCAAACAGTGCACAAGAATGAGCCCTGTCCATCCTGGACACGTGAAGAAAAGAGTGATACTGAAAAAACTACCCATATAATATAGATATACATATAGATATATATATAAACTACCCATACTACCCATACAAAACAACCCATTCTTAGGTTAAAATACAGCTGAGAACACAGCTCTGTGCGAAATCTTCACCTCTGGCTGGACTGCAAAATTAAAGTTTGTGTAACGTGTATAAAACCACATTTTTATGTGTATGAAAGCAATGACTTTCAAGCTAATTGAAGTCTTGCTTTAAATGCCAAAACCAAAGTGGATTTTGTATATATTGGTAAGAAATGAGGAAGCAGGAATTCAGCCATGATGTACAAACAGGACAACCCACAGAAACTGGATTAGCACAGTATGCCCTCATGATATCCTGCACTTACCTTGATATAAGAAAAAAAAAGAAAGATAACAGTATTAAAAAATAAAATCTCCCCAGATTGAAAAATATATTAAACCCCCAAAGAATACAATTCTTCAAAATAGATCTCTGAGTCATCAGGAAATAAATCATATCAACTGTTACACTCTGATGTAGCTGGAGAGCTGCACTACAAATCAGGAAAAATTACTGCAATACAGTGACTTATTTCTGATTTCATGAAATGCAGGCTTGACACTTGCAACAAAGTTAATATTTACTAATACAAATATATTAATGTAATTATTATAAGCTAATTATAATTTCTACAAGCTTAAAGTAGAAAGGTATGATCATCCTAAAAACATAAAATGTGCAGGTATGTACAGAAATACATACATAAAAAAGCACAGGAGTCTTGTTTACCCGTCACTTACTTTTTCATGAGCTCTGCAATTCTTTGGCATTCCTCCTTGTCATAAAACCAAATCCCATATATGGACACTGTAAATGCACATCAAACACAAACTATGAGCGTCTTCTCAAACAGCAATTCTACCTGGTAGATATTTAAATGTGACCTCTAAAATTGATTTCCATCTTATGGTTTCCCCATCTAGAAACACAAAATGACACCTCAGATCCTATAAAATCAAAAAAGATCAAAGGCACATCTCCAAGCATGTAAATTACAAGCTCTTAAACATTCAATTAAGGCAAAGTATTTGATCCTTTTCTTCAGAACACTAAACCAGTGGGGTTTTTTTCTTTAAAATCTTTTTCTCTGTCCTTTATTTCAGTTGTCATATCATATCCATTAGAGTCCAGTCCCAGCACACTGCAGGGAGCATTACATGCCTATGGAAGTAGGAAAATCTGTTTAGTTTTCAAACAATGTTTAGATCTATCTTATATAGATAGCACCAAAGTTGGTGGAGTAGTATGAACATACTTCTGCCTCCCTGTAGATCTGCTATAATTCTGCCCACTATTTTCAACAGCAAATAAGTAATTATCTGTAGCCAACCCCAGTATTAGAAACCTGTATTTAAGTTCAGATTTCCACTGAAGTGCCTGTAGCAATGAGAGATTTGAATTTCCTGGTAGCTCAAGTTTCTCAGACGCACACCACGAATGAAAACATCATGATGGTAAGAACCATAAGGGGACTGGAGTTAGTGCAGGTTCCACAATCGTTCCAAACAGGGTGATGCCTGAGCTGGCCACCTAAAAACAGAGACTAGACAGGAGTAAGGGAATAAAGGTAGGTATTTATTTGAAGGGCCTTCAAAGGTACACCCTGGGGAGTCCAGAGGCTACTGCCAAGATGGACCCCAAGATGGACCCCGAGTCACGAGTTCTTCACACTTTTATAAGTTTGGGTCATTTGCATATCAGGGTTAATTCTCCAATTAAAGCTTCAGTTAATGATGTCATTTTCCCAAGCTTGCCTCCCTCTCAGACGCTTTTGGTTTACAGACTTTGGGCTTAGGACAATCTGGGCATCCTTGGAGAGCAGGCCTGGAGAGGCTTTGTTATGTCTAACCAGCATGAGAGAGCAGCAGCTCACAGGCCACATGAAACTTCAGAGTTACACTCTAGGCAGTACGGGATTTGAAAAATATAAAAGTTAAAACTTTTTTCCACTCACACCCCTGTTACACTGCTTTGGAAGACAGCCTGGGAATCAATCCCCAACACTGTCCCCAAACAATCTGTCCACATTTGGCAGCGTAACTGTCCCAGTTTTAACCTCAGGCATCTGTGATAGGAAGGGGAGACAGAAGCACGGAAAGGCTTAATGGGGATCTTTCCCTCTCCAGCACCACAGCCTGGGGCAACGTCCGTGTTCCCAGGAACAAACAGGGAGATCCTGGCTGTCCTCCTCCTTCCCTCCCCACCCTACTGCAGGCAAGAGTTGTCTCTCAGCCTCGCTAAGAATTGGCAGCTCCTAACATGTCTTCAAACCTAGTAGTGGCTACATTTCATTTGAAAATGGATTTCATTTGAAATGGCTTGAGCACCTGTTAAAAAACAATTGCAACACTGACCCTGATGATGTAATATTTCCTAATATTAAGAGAGTCCAAAAGCAATAACTCCTTCAATTCCACAGAGCCAGACCCGTGGCATGTGAAATGTACCTTGGCTTTGTTAATGTTTGGAAAGAAAACGAAAGTACAGCTGCTTGCAGGACACAAGTATAATATTTTCTCCCTTCCCCCCAAATTTTCAGCTGTGTGTTGTCTTCTATAGAACTAAAAATGGTTCCAACTCTTTAATACAGCACATTGGCAAAAAGTCTAAAATATCCCACAAACCAGACATCCTGTAGACATACAAAAATTAACTTTTAAAATATATACTGTCCTTTTTGTGATTATTGAAAAGTGTGATGATTTCTATTATTCACCTAAAAAAGGCGAGTAACATAATATGCACCAGTGGTTCTACAAATGTGCAATGTGAGAGCTGAACTGCACAAGTAATCTCAGGTTTTTTAACATAAATATTAATACATTCAATTCAAATACACATTAATATTCTAGCATATTCCAATGGGCATCCAATAATAAACTGTGAACAACTCTTGAGGTTCCAGAACACCGACCTGTGTTCTTCACATCCTTCTGATGAAACACATTTGAAAACTTGTCCGAATCACAAGTTACTCCATATTCTTCAGTGAAACAGCACAGCAAGCAAACTGAGAACCCCAGACAAATCAAATTCGTTTTAATCAAGATTCTTCTTTTTCATAAAAGAATCTCCAATGGTGAAGAGTTTTGATGAGATTTTGGCCATCTGCTCCATCTTCTCAATTTTTTTTATGTCTGCCACAGCTGGTGGCATCATCAATATGCAACATGGGTTGGACAGCTTCACCTTTGGCCAACGGGACAGACATGTCATAGACTATTTATGAATATCTAATAAATCTGAAAGCTGACAGTCCCTTGGAAATGCTGCACTGCTTCTGGCCATTAGAAGCTGAAAGACTCAAACCAACAGCAGTTTACCTCAACTGAGAGACGAACACAAGTAAAGTGAGAACCAGAATAAAAGACCATTTCAGATTTTCCAGAACTACAACTAATATTTTGAAATACAATTGCAACAAATACAAACCTATTTTGGGTCACACAACAAGGACACTGGGTCTGTGCCACCAAACCACACCACCAACGCAACAACATATCCCATCTTAACTCCAGTTTTAAGTCAGGATACTGCAGATCCAGAGACCTTTAGCCCAGACTTTAGCTGAGCTTCAAACCCACCCACAATTACTTTCCCACCTTCGTTAAATGGTATTTTCAACCCAAATTAGGAAGCACAGCTGAAAGCAAGCTAAGACCAAAGCCTAACATCCTCTGAGCTTAGAGGTCACCCAGTCAGTGGCAAAATCTTTGAGAAGTGGACAGTCCTGCTGTTCTTCCTTCCACACTGCTCCCATCTGTCCAGAACAGATGAACACTTCAGAAATCCACTGAGAAACAATCACTCAGCCTGTGGCAGCACAACACACCCCGAGCTCTTTCATGCACGTGAGAATGAGGGACCAGTGAGAACACAGTAACTTGTGGAGAGCTGAGATACCTGGAGTAACCACGGCATAAATTCACATTATAGTAGTATATTCTGCTATAATCTGTATTTGAGAGAAAAAAGTATAAATAGCAGTAGTAAAAAATAAATAATAATGGCCTCCATCGTGATTAATGATGAAGACAAAATGGCAAAAAAAAATTCTTATGTGTGTGACAACACATCAAACCCCACAACCAGAAAGAGAACCTAAGATGATAACAGACCATAATTGTCAGGGAACCTCGTCCACACACAATACAATCTCACTGCAAGCTTTCTACCAGCAGGAAAACACTGCGGCTCTTATCAGGATTAAACATAAACAGATTACTTTTATCTGCCTTCCCACTCCATCAGACTGCTTGACAAAATAGAATTCCAGATCTAAGTATCATCTGTAGAGTGGTAATTTCATGTTCATGTTAACAATGAATCACGAAACATCAGAGGCACAAAGCAAATTTTTCTACTGCCACACAGAAGAGGAAATGTTAAGTCACTTTTAGGCCCAGCTTCAACCATAAAGTTATGTAAGAAGAGATTACTGTAAAAACCAGAAAAAAATAAAATCAAACTCAAGTAATGAATTGATGACATTAAAAGAAAAAAAAGGTGCCAAAATTACGATGTTGTTAACAAGATCACACAAGACTATGACATAATGCAGCTATGAAATCAAGAAGATCCAATTAATATTGAATGGGAAGCTAAATAAATTACTTAAACTGACAGAAATTATTAATTAGTAAGGTGTATCAGTCTTTAGAATTTTTAGAATTTGAAAAAGGCAGGCTACTCATAAATTGAAACTGAAAAATTTTACCAAAATCTGTGAAGTTCCTTTAATAGCTCAGTGATTGAATTTCAGGAAGGACACTATTTAAGTTTTAGATCACGACTTCAGAGCCAATTTGAAAGCTTCCGCCTTACAATTTTCATTTTTTGGCTACGGATTTCTCCTGTCCTCACAAACACTAGAACACTTGATACTATTTATAAGCAGAAGCTGACAGCTGCTATCTCCCAGAATTACAGATAACAATTTCTAACCTCTCAATATTTGAAACATTAATTTAGTTATTATGATAATATGGAATTTCTTATCAACTTCCATCATTCGTGTTAAGTATTCTGTTAAGAAGAAAGGCATTCTCCAGGATTATTTTTTTCCTCTTCATTATGCCAGCGATTAGATTTTTGTCTTCTGGATAGACATTTCCATTATCAAAGCTTTTGTTTCAGTGTGCCTGCAACGCGTGATTTTTCAGCTATTCCTCCACAGACTGCATGACGTCTTTAAGCTTGGTAAAAATGAATACAGAAATAATTCCTGACTAGAGATTCCCCTGTACCTAGAAGCTGTTTTATACTTGCTGGTATTAAAAATAAATAAATTAAAAATCCAATTCTTAAATGTTTGTGTTTTAATCTTTATTTCATGCTTCTTGAGGTATTTTACTCCATGTATAGTCTAGACTCTTGCTCCTGAATATGTAAATCCACACTTGGCTATGCTAAAAAGAGGTTTCTGTATCCATGTCTTGCAAGGCAGGCAGCCACCTTTATGTTGCTCATTTTTCTCTCTGCTGTCTACCATCCATGGAATATCTGACCCTTCAGCAAACTATCAATGCTTGCATTTCTTTCTCCACTATTTTTTAAACTGCTGCAGCCTCCAATGGCAGGACCTATTGAAAAAATAACCAAAGTGGGTTATATCCACTATAAATGGTTTTCAATCTAGGAGTTTGCCATTTAAAAAAGGAACTAAAGCATGCCATGCTCATTTTGCGCTCTTCTGCTCCAGTATGAGCGTGTTCCTCTCATCCATGACGTTTTACAATCACAATACAAGGATAGGAGGTTCCTGCTCCTTTGCTCAGGCTCAAGTGGTACAGGAGAGCTGCCTGTTGAAGCTCTGCATCCTGCTCTGCAGCATCATGCAAGAGAGGACTGCAACAACTCAAAGAAAATACAAGAAACCTGCAGCTAAGACAGCTGCACACTATCCTGGAAAGCTGAATTCCATCCCAGAGATGTTATGCAATGATACACAAGCTGTGAAATGTCATCTGAAGTGGCTGCACTGGCTGGGTGTGCTTCATTTCCCAGGGGCTGAGTCGAGATCCTAGACCTGGGTGCAAGATTTAGTGCAAAAACACCAAGCATGCCAATGCAAGTCTGTAAGAAGTGGTTTTGAACATATGAATAATAAAGACACTGGGAAAATTTGGTTTGAGTATTTAAAGTCAGACACTCCATATTTAATTGGTCTCTAATTGTAACTACTCTGTCCTAGGATCCCAATTTGTGAAATGGGAAGAATAACATTTCTCATCTCAGCAAGGTAAAACTGTTTGGTTTGTTCAAGAATTATCAGCTATTATAGTGATGATCATTGGAGAAAACAACAAGAAAACCCAATAATTCTGTCTCTAGTAGAATTCTGTCTCACAGAACTTCAGTGGCACATAACAAAGCACGTGACCCACGCATCAGTAATGAGAAAAAACCAGAATACTGAGTAGCCCTCGATGTGAACATCACATTTGATAACTGAAACAAAGTCCTTACTGCAAAAGAAGACAATCACACAATATAAAATTCCATAAACAGAGAGATTGCACAACCAACCTTAATTCTGGTATTTCCTAGTTTAAGAGCCTTAAAGTTCTTTTAGCTCTAAACAGGCTTTAAGTTCTTTCAAATGGAAAATTTTGCTATTTAAATAATTAAACCCAAAACACTAGGAAAAAAAAAAAATCAGTTGTATCCTATTATACTGTATTGATAGAAAAGTGGCTCATCAACAGGACTGGAATTTTTAGGCCTCTTGCTTCTCAATACTGTGCAAAGCTGCACAATACAAAATAGGTATTAGGTAAATGTATCTGTTTCTAAATAATGGAAATTCCTCTCTGGCTATATCCTGTTATTTCTGGAAGTTTCTAAAGATAAGTCAAAATTTTAATGATTTCTCAGGCACAAAAATTTTGATAAATTGAAGTAAGGTAAGAATTTTTCAAACAACAAAAACGTATATTTTGATATGAGCTTAACCTAAATTCCTAAAAAGCTCTGAAAATGCCCTACCTGTTAAAATTATCAGACACTTGTTATTTCATTTAAAGGTTGATAAAGCTCCTGATCCGCTTATTTGGAGAACTGTTAACAAAGACAGGGAAAAGGACTTGGTATTTCCATTATGTCAAATGTTTAAAATACTATACATGAACAAGCAAGCAAGAAAAGAACCTAAAAACCACTTTTTAAAGGAAAAAGAATCCTACTCAGAGACATGTTAATGCCAAGCAATGATTACACATGGCCATTTTTCAGCTTCACCCGTGAAATTCAAGAGAGGAGGGAACTGTTTAAGTAATTTTATTTAAAAAAACCAAACAAAACAAACAAAAAAAACCAACACAAAATATGCAACAACAAAACTTCCAACAAAATGAAAAAGCCCCTCCAGACCCCTTCCCCCAAAAGCAAAAGGTTTAAGAGTGGGCAATGATTGGCACCACTACTCAAGTCAAGAATAAGTTCCTCACTGCCATCTGTTTGTGCTTGGAACTATGCCTTAAAAATCAAGACAAAATTTTTGTTAATAGCATGGACCCTGAAATATTCCTGCCATCATCTACCAGTCCATGAAAGTTGGGGGACCAATTTGCAGACTTCCAGATAGAGCCAGCAAATATTTCTGGTTTCGTGAGGCAAAAAAAAGGGACAGCACAGACATGGTGGATTGTTTAATAAATCATGTCTGTGGCTCTACTATGAGAGACTGACTTCAGGCAGATTTTGAATCCAAATTTATCAGGATTTTTTTAATGAAGAAAAATCAACTGTATAGCAGTCAAACAAAACAGGGTCACTGGAAAGCCCCCTAAATGGCCTCAAAGCTGAAGTTCTGTTAGCATGCAGGAGAATGTAAAGCCCATTGATCCGTTTATTTCCATAATGCTCAGCAGATGTAAGAGTCCATCAGCATGTTCTTTACTTTTTTTGGAAAAGAGCCCAAATGCAAACTGTATTTGCAAGATTTCCCTTAAATATGCCTTCTGTTGATGCTACAAGAAATTTTTAGTCATGACACAGGAATAGCATCTATGTTATGATCCATCTGGCTTAGAGAATTTATTTTTTCCCCCCACACCACTGGTTTTCCAGTCACCTCCTGCCATTGCATCATCAGTTCCAAATAATTTTTAAATCCTGATGGTGCGTGACACTGAAATTACGGCAGGAAGGCTGTGGATGCCAGGCTATCAATTTCTTAAATAACAAGATATTCTTAATAAATATTTTTTCTTATAAATAGGCTCTGTTAAATAACAAGTGGTTCTCCTTACTATTTCACAGTAGACTTCCAAAATGTCCCCATCAGACTAGAGCTCCACTGCCTTTTGTAATGGAAATGTTGAAGAGTCTCACTCAAGGAGTGTAAAAGGTAAGTGAAGAGGTACTAAGAGAAGCAAATGGTGGGTGAAAGTGCTGTTCTAGTTTTGCTAGAAAAAAATTATAGACACTGACTTCAGAAAGGTAAGTGAAAAAGTCTGCAGCAAAGCTAAAAACTCCATCCAAATATCCTCAGTCAACACAAGCATGGTTCCTGTGAAATTAAAATCCATCAGAGAAAGGCTTATTGAAAAACAAATGCAACTCCTCAACATGTGAAACTATTATCCTTTTTAGCTTACCTGTGCTCTGTATTCTCTGCTAACTTTCTAAAGCAAACAATAAAACATGTCTTCAACACACCAGAATGAAGCCAGGCCCTGATCTACAGTAATCATCTGAACACAACACAAAAATGCCTCACACAAATCTGGGCTAAACATAAATCCTCACCTTCCATCAGCAGAAAGGCTCACACTAACAGAACCCTGTCACAAGTGGAAGAGGTTAAACTAGAAACCTTTCCTTGGTTCTGTGCACTTCACTCCTACCTAGTAAAAAAAACAAAGAGAACTCTCCTCAATCCAGAAGGGGACAACACAGCTTTTCCAACCTGGGGACAACAGAAAAATTGCTTTTATTGGAAAGAACAGAAAGGAGAGCTACCTTCAGTGTCTCAGTTTCCAGCCTTTTCCTTCCCACCCTGCCTTCCACTGTGTTGAGCAAAGCAGCAGCTTCCGTATGTTCCTTGTGGAGTATCTGGGCTTCCAGTCCCACGGGGAAAAGCTGCTCTGCTGTGTGACACACACAGCTGCTAGAGGACTCACCAGGATCCTCACATCAACGTTTTCATTTATAATTTAGTCCAATCTAAGAATATGTTCCCAATTATTTTTAAAGTGCATCTCTGAGGTACCTGCCAAAGGTACGCCTCTAATTCCACAGCTAGAGTTAAGTTCAAGGTCAAATTGTTTTCCAAACTCTGACGATGCCATTTTCCAGTATATTAGAAGAGAGGGGAAAAAAGAGAAGACTATTTTAACCTCAAATAGGTGTTCAATAGCATGTCATTTTTTCTTGAAACCTGAATTTTTACTATAATCAGTATGATGAGCTGTCACTCCAAATGGTTTAACTCCCACAAAACAATGAACAACTTCAAAAAGGGCTTCATGAGGGAAATAAGCAACCTTAACTATAGATGATGTTTCTAATTCTGACTGTTGTGATCTCATCTCTTATTTCTTCACTGCATACCTTCAGATCCTAAGTAATGGAAATACATTTGCAGATCCGGACTAAGTTCTTAGCCTGCAACAATAAAAGTCTAAGTTACTTGTATATACTTGTTCTTGTAAGAAGAAACACGTAAGAAATTCCCTAAGATCAAGAGAATTTAAACCCCCCTATTTCTGTATTTTTCCATTTGTATACTCTGTACACAGCATCATTTTGGAGGCAGACAATTGTTTCATTTTTCCTACACCATCTCTAGTTCTAAAATGGTTAGAAAAAGAATTAAAAATCCACCTAGAAATAGGCAAAAGTCAACTACTCCTCCTGAGATCTCCAACAGTTAGTTCATATTTACAGCAAATCTTATGTATTCCCTTTTATTGCTTTGCCACAGCCTGTTAACAGGTTATACTCAACAAATTAAGGAGTTCTCTGCTATTCTGTAGCCCTTCCTTCTCTTGCAGTCAGCTGTTACACTGCCTTCAGTAACATCTGCTTGTCTGTAGAGCTGCAGACAGAAACTTTTCTGTACAATTTTTAGCAATATAATACAATTTCCAAGGCATAGAAAGGACTTGCACTGTTCTCACAGAGTGACAGGCAAACAGTAATAAGATTACACCAGTTGTGGGTAGGTTCACACCGTGTTCACAAGCTAAATTTCACCCTGAACCCTTTATCAGTCACCTGTGGTCACTGTATTTTTACTTGCTTGAAAGGTGAAGGATCATTAAAGTATTAATATAAGTGTTTCACCTGCATTTTTCTTGTGAAATTGCAATTTAGTAACTTCTTTCATGAAGATACAAATACCACCCCTTTGAAGTACCTTGTTGCTTTTTTTCTTTTGATTACTGTAATTCTATTTCATATTTGTATATATTTCAAAATTTTATTTTACCTATTGAAGTTAGTGTTCAGATTACTCAGAAGTTTACTGACTTTTCTCTATTCTTGCACACAAGACATTTTATGTGCAAGAATACAGAATGTTCTGTGTATATGCACAGAGAGAAACAATGCACCCCTGAGATCAAGTTTGTCACCGAGAAAATGTAATTTAAGTAGTAAACAGTTTCTTATTTAACCTGTCAATTCAACAGAAAAGAAACCCCTCACATTTATCAAATTCATTTTATATTAGCAGCTAGATATTTCACAACAGCAGCACTGGGAGCTACCCTGCAACTTTGAATCCCTGATTATAGAGATAGTCATATTTAAATACAAATTTTGGATTTTTGCATTGGATTATTTCCACACAAAGGAAAAATGCTTATTTCATTTTGCTTCAGAAGTCAGCAGTGTTTTACTAGCTTATGCATAATCCTTTAGGAATAAAACTTAACAGTAATCATCATGTGCTTCCTCAGTCTCTCCCATCCTTCAGCTTTTAACTCTCTGTGCAAATTTGAACATCTACTTTGCTTTCTGTTAAACAGTGTTAGAGAGAGAGAAATATCCACATGAGAGAAACCAGAATAAAAACAACAGGTAACAATAACCAATAAGTAGCAAAGCCCTGCAGGAAGACATACCATACTTCACAAAAAAATTCCAATGTTATTTCTCTCCTTTTCCTAATAATGATGAAATTTCATGAGCTTGTTAATTGCGAGATGCTACACATTCCTGTACAGAGGATTTAACACTGCATGTTGTTCAGGAAAAGATACTGAAATTTTACAGAAGGGCAGTTTGTTTGACAGAGCCAAAGGGATTGGTACAGCTCATCAAACAGAAAGTCCATATCCTGTCTAAGACAATGGCCAGCACCAGATGATTCACAGAAAGAATCTTCTTAGTCCCTTTATTGTTGACTTCTGACCTGAAGCATGTGTCTTACATCACTTACTTTTTTTTTTTTCTTTTTTTTTTTCTTTCCCCCGGCTACAGAATCTCTCTGGTTGGTTTTATGCACGTAAATAATACCTCTGTTATGCAAAGGGATTACTAAAACAGGCTCCAAAAGTCCTAGGCATATGTACGTCCAAAATAATGAAGCCAGCATGAAAAACCCACCGGGGTATTTCTGCAGATTGATTTTAAGCCAGGCACTGTGACAGGAAGATTTTGTATTTTATTAAAGGAAGCTCCACTGCAAACCCAGCGCCTGGGCTGCAGCCACAGGCAGGAAAGCAGAGCAGGCAGCAGGCACCCAGCCCAGTGCTGGTACTGGTTTGTGTGCCAGTTCAGACAAAAAAGCAACGCTGCACTTGCAGCCCGAGTGGATTCCACTGGAGCACTCGCACCGTGTTTCTGTATGTAACACATTCCTTGTCCTTTAAAGGGTATGCTATCTTACACTCGGGAAGGGTTCCTTCCCTTTTCCCTCCTGTAATTGAGGAGTATTCTTTACTGCCGATTTAAGGCTTGTTTTGACAAAGAGAGCGCTGATGAGGCACTCAAGAGCTTGTATTAAATCAAAGTTAGACAGAAGTGAGCAGCTTGTATATGTGCTGTGGGATACACTTGCTCACATATTTATCTTCCATGTTTTGAGAGAAGGTTACAAATATTTTTATATATATACATACACATATAAAAGAGTGTGAGTAAGCAAGCTCACATTCCAAGAGAAGTTTTCTGGCTATGTCAGGAGTGTAGTCCACCCTCTGCTAAGCAAACCTATTTTTTTCCAAGCACAAGAGGATATTATCAGAGGAGCCCGTGTGGATATGCAGAAACCAGAGATCGTCATGGCTCGCTGAGGTGATGAGCTGACGGGTGGATGGCGCCCATTATCTTCACTCCTCAATCCAAGTTTTCCTGAAAAACGGACAGGGGGAGGAGAAGGCTCCAACTGAGCATAAGGCACAGAGGACAAGCAAAGGATTAGGAGTGAACAGCAAGGAAAGGAAGGAGAATGCAAAAGACATTGAAAAAGTTTCAAAGAGCCAGAAAATAGTTCCTAGATTAGAAGATCCAGTTGTCAGCAATTTAAAACAATATTCAGGTTTTAACTTCTGTACAAGGCTACTACGTGAAATAACTCTGAAGCAAGGAAATTAACCAAAAGGGATGTGCCTTTACTATCTCTAGAAAATACACTTAAGTTCAGCTGCTTCAGCGCTCCTTGGAATTTAAAAATGTTTCAAGCCTTGGTTCGGCAAGCGTATCACCCCCTGCCCAGCCACCAGCCGGGGGAACCCGACACGAAGTACAAGGGGAAGCTGGTGCACGAAACTCAGCTGAACTGCTTCTACATCAAGCCTGGAGGTAAGAGACACCAGCACCCACTCGTGTGCACACAAACTGTACTGCTAGCTGCCGTGAGTGCTGCCTTCCTGTTTAAATAGAGCAATCTGTGTGATGTAGGAGAGTACCCTAATACCTCGCGGCAGTATTCGGTGATAATGCACTGTGAAGCCCTGAATGTGTGATCACACCGCCACAGGATTTAGATAATTCTGGTAATTCTCAGATCTGGGGAGTTAAGTAGACGGACGGCTTCTCTTGGTTTTATGTTGTATTTTGAGCATCTAATGAACATTGCTTCCCCACTTCCACTGTGATGTGGTTAAAAAATAGGAATGCAAGTACAAGGAAAAATAAATAAACGGGGGTTTTTTTGTAGACAAAGAGGCTAAGAAGTTTAAAACATACGGGAGCTGGAAATACTAAATACATGTGTGCGTATGTGAGGGGATTAAGCTGCAAAGGCGGTTACACAAGGGATTTGTGAAAAGCAACCAGCTCTGTAATATCCTTGTTTGCAGGAGAAATATGCAGGCACTCATTTTCGTATTTCCCCCTGTCCTCAAACACCTACCATTTCATGCTGTACAAGGAGGGAGGTGTGAAGTAGAGGGTACACAGGTAGTCACATGAAAATAACCCCTCGGAAAAAAATCATTATCTGCTGCAAGCCAAACTCTTGAGCATTACTGCATCATATGCCTATCTTATCTCGAAAAGACGTCAGGAATGCCCAGCTCTGGCACCACACTCTCCACAGTAAACCTCCAGACAAGCTAATTTGTTGCTTATATGCTGACATCCATAAATGGGAAACAAAGACTGTGTCTAGCAGATATATGCAGTATTACTCTCCTGCCATGCCATACAGAAACTCACCACAAAGGTGGGATGCTTGATTCATGGTTCTAACTCTATTCCATATCCTTTTCCTACTGATTTGTTTGCCCAGGCAGAGCTACAGCTCCACCATGCACAAAATAATTACCAGCCATCAAAAACCTACAGAGCTTTTTTACCTGAGCTCCTTGGCCTGTTCCTTCTCACAGGGCATTTGGCTGCTCTGACTTCCAGATTGGGCTGGAACTGAAAACCTGCATTAGGATTTCTGCACTTCTTTTCCTTACACTTTTCTTTAAGCACCTTCAACACACAACAGGAACACATCATTAGAGCAAGAAGATGGCTGCAGTCATTATAGTTACAGCTGCAAATAGCCCCTTGACAAAAGAAAACCGTTCTTAACTGTTTGCTTTGTTCAGCCAAAGGCTCCCACAATTGGCACCAAATCCTCAGGGTAGGAAAGGTGAGGAAGAAACAACTAAAACATCCTTTTTCAAAAGTCTGGATAGAAATATCTGTGCTGACATGGGCGGCGTGACGAGGGACGTGGTGTCACGCATCAAAAATTAAAACTTAAGGCCTTCAGAAGTGGTGTCTACAAATTCCACTGAAAACATAAATTGTATTTCGTTTAAAGGAAAATATGAATAATAAGGCAGCCCTGGAAAAACTAAATGTAGAAATACTTATTAGTACAAACTATTTTGCTTTAAAAACAACAAACCAAAAGTAATTCTGTAGTTCCTCCTTTTTTTTCTTTATATGAACCATAAAAACCTAAATCATAGAACATTTACTCTCCACAATACACAGAAAAAAAACCTCCAAACACCCTAAAGCTGAATTAACTAAGACCTGCTAATCCTAGAATCACAATAATAATTTAGTTTGGTTGGGGCCTCTGCAGCTCACTTAGCCCAGCCTTCTGCTCAGAATAATGGCAGCTTCAGTCTGAGAGACACAGAGAAAGAAGAAATCACAATAACTACAATTTTCCATAAAAAACTATATTCTATGGCACTTTTTCACTTAATTCATTTGTAATTAATATTCTTGTTCACCCCCCTACGTTAAAAATCCACTCTTCCTTCCATAGATCTAAGCAGAGTTTAGTTACAGGTTTCAAAACCTGTAGTTTTTGCACTCTAGAACAGGCAAGGCAAATAACCAGACTGCAAAGCCACAATTCCTGATGTTAAAACCCATTTCCCTTGAGCCAGCATTCCCTGCTGCATGTCCATCCACCCCCGAGTGCAGTATTAACTTATGCCATCAAGTTATGATAATATTTTTTATATCTCAGCAGGCAGGCAGTAAAGATTTTCAGGTATCCTTGAAAATTAAAATGAGACAGAAAGCCCAAAAATCTAATATATAAATGCACATATTTTATGGTTCTAGTGATAAAAATGTAAATTGGTATCTATACTGTTTCCAAGGGGCAGTTTGTTATTTTTCCTGACATTTTGAAGTAATTTTTACCATTTTCTAAGCACATTAAAATCATTGGTTAGTTGAAGTATAGACCACAGAGGCAGGAACTATATGTGAAATGTAGTAGAAAATTAGTAATGCCTTTATCTATGCTTTTATAAACTGCTTTATGAACAGATAATTTCTGAGTGTAGGTACAAGGAAGTCAATAAACTGAGTGCTAGAGGCCACCTCGCATGAAAAAAAAATTATCAGCACTATGAATCCAATAAACAGAGGCAGTAAGAAACTTGCTTGCTTCTCTCAAGAAAATTTGCAGATGACAAACTATAAAACAGTTAAGTTGGACAGAAACTTAAACAGGTTTTCAAAAAACAATGCATGCAACATGACAAAGCTCATGCTGCATCCTTCATCTTCTGAGTTTAGAATTAACTCTTATGAAAACATTCATTATTTTCAGTGTGTGTGTTTTCTTTGGAAATTTAAAAGAGGAAAATAATGCCTATGCTGAAGAGTGTTAGCATTCCAACACTCTCAGCAAAAGTGAGGTTTCACTTTAAAGTCAGGAACATCCAGGGAAGATAATCATGACCTCTGCTGTTGTTCTGTCTTGCTGGATACACGATGAATTTTTAAAACGCTGATCAAAGGAGAGAAACCGGAATGGAAAGGAGGAGAGATTTGTTTGTATCTCTGAGACTAAAATGTCTCCAAGGACAGAACCTCAGGTAAACCACACTCATTTGTATTCTGAACAAATGGCAGTAGTCAGTTCAGGCAGACTTTTTAAAAAGAGCTTTACCCAAAAGTGTTTAGCAAAAAAATAGGCTGAGAAGAATACATCCCTAAAAAGGGCAAGGCCCTTCTGCCAAAATTCCTTTGCATTTCTACAGTTTGAGTTCACACTTTTGTTTCAAATTGACAAACACTTTTCAAAGAGTTTTAAACTACAGAAATATTTTCTTCAACAAAACATGCAGGTTGTAGCAGGATGGAATAATAATTCTGCAAACAAACTTAACCTTAAAAAAATTGGTTTTAAGTTATTCAATTGTGACAAAAACACCACATTTTGCTTAATGATGCAGCAACAGAAAGCCATTTCTAAATCAGTAGACCACTGAGTTTAGAGAAAAAAATAATACAAATTGGACGAAGTTAAAAACATTTACAGGTATTTGTTTCAAAATTCTGAAAGATGAATGAGCATTTGAGGAATAATCAATTGAATACATGTTTCAGTTTCCTGCATTTTTCCTGCTGGGGTTTTGATATTGGATCTGATACTGTATGTTGGCAGGGAGGAGGCTGATAAATAAGGCTCTCCTTTCTAAACTGACATTTTTACCCAAACCAAAAACATTAAACAGAAACTCTATTACATCATAAAGACAAAGGCTGGGTTATCTATTTTGCCTGTCTCAACTGAGCAAGCAGTAGTTTATTGGTCAATATGCAGAAGGCCAAGTACATACACAAGTAAATTTAACCACCAAATGCTGGTTTCATTCTCAAATTAAAAAAAAAAAAAAATCCGAAGAAAGAATAGGTTTAAAATATTGTATTACACAATAATGTAGTATAGACTATGAACACATTTCAAGGGGAAAAAGACACTATGGTTGCCAAAAGAAGAGTGTTTTTCACCATAAATTCTTTTTTACGTATCACTCAGATTCTCTTCTTGTTGCCTCCTCCCTTTTCCCTTCAGAAGTAAACTTTTTAAGTCTTCAAGCTAAGATGTTTTTTACAAGAGAAATGCTACTTGCAGGGTCCCTGCAGAGGTGGGACACTTATTACCCGTTTGTATTTTTACCAGGACGTATCTCCTTAGACAGGTGAACTAAAATGAGCCATGATCAGTCTCAAAAGAAGCTGAGTTGTTCTATTTGAGAGGGCTCGTGGATGCTGTAACACAATCTAAGAAAGAAAAATAATAGTTTGAGGAAAATATGCACTGTTACCTTTCCCTAAACATTTTACAATCACTTGCCCCCAGGCATATATTTGGAAAAACTTTCATACATTATTATGAACTACAGGGGAAGGAAAAAAAAAAACAAACCAGAAACCACAGATAAAACCTACAACATTTCTTTAGACAGCTAGCAAACTTCCCCCTCCCTCCTATCCCAATTACCAGATGTGTTTGCAGTGTAGGAATCTGGGAAAATATTACCAAATTTCCAGGGTTCTGATAGACATATGGTGGCAGGTTAAACTGAAAACTGAACCAGGTGTGAGGTTATGTACACAGCACGTGTGCTTGCACAGCTCTGCCCAAACCAGGCATCCCTGCTCTGCCTTTGTACCACCTGCTGAGCCTCTGCAAAAGCCCAAATTCAGCAGACTAGAAGGCTTTATTTATTCCATTTCAAGCTAAGGAGATGACAGGAACAAAGCCCTTGCTACAATGTGGCACAGAAGTGAAAAGTAACTTCTGTGTCCAAACAGGTACAGAGACTGCCAGAGAAAGAATATTGGTTGACGTGTCACACAATTTTTCTCCACTCAATATAGCAGAAAAGCACCCAATTAACCTGTATCAGATCACTGTCACAATTAGCATACTATTTTAAGGTAGGATCTTGTGTTCTTGGCAGCTGAAATGCTCAAGGTGAAGCCAGCTCTGAGATAAGCAACTTAATATTCCCCAAATTCTCTGTTTCCTATAAGCATCAAACCGAGTGTTCAGCGATGAAAAGGTAAATGAGGGAAAACAAGAAATAATTCACTGACCCAGCACACAGACATAAACATCTGCTACACTACAGAGTGGGGAATAGCTGTAATTATTACATAGCTGCTAAAGGGAGAAAATTAAGCTAATTTAATCAATAATTTACTGCTATGTATTTCTTCTGAACTCTAGGAAATCAATCAGCATCGAGGCTTAGGCAGCAGGCTCTAAACATTGGTTTTCCCAATAACTACTACCAAAAAATAATGAAAAAAAAGCAGTAATTATGTAGTTAAGATTAGTCAAATACACAACAATGAGATACTAAAAAATCTTTAAAACTGTTAGATCATCTAAACAAAACCAGAACTATTGTCTTGCTCTCAGAAAGCAAGCATCTAAAATTGCAGTTAACTATGTAAGTTTAAAGGTCACATTGCAAATTGCCTGTTTGATCCATAAACCTTCTGTTCCTCGGTGGACAAAGATTTCTGCTGGCATTAAAAACTGTAATTTGAGCTTCCCTCCTGGCTTTGAAATGAATAACCCCAGCTCTACCCTAACAGATTCCCCAAACAAAACTTTTCTGTGAAACAGTGGATCAGTGCAAACATTAACTGGCATGGATCCCAAATCCAGCCTGAAAAGTCATGGGATTAGACTGTGTCTCCAACGTGGTGTTTAGACAATATTTCAACTTAAGGTGACCAGGATCATATGAAACAATGAAAGAAATATGAAAAAATAAAGTAAAAGGACAAAATATAGCTTTTTTATTTTAAGCATTTCTAAAATTTAGATTTCTTGTGTATAATTTTGGAAGATTTTTGTCTATTGTAATCATATATTGGATACAAAGCAAGCTTTACAAAAGGATGGCTGTTACATGACAAAATGTTGTTGGGCTTGTCCAGTATACAAGTACCACCTTCTGCTGCCAAGAGGATTTATTTTAGACCGTGTGATACAACCAGCCACAGATATTCAGCTGTGCAACATGAATTTTGAATATTGGAAGCAACAAAACAACGGGCAGGGCCAGCAATTAGAAACACAGAGGAAATTGTTAGTTTTGTTAGATCTAATAAGAAGACATGCATGAAAAACAGCATAAGAAGTCAGCAAGTCAAACAACACGTTAGAAAAAGATAATTTGTTTCCAGATACTGTTAAGTATTACTGCCAAACTGTCCACTGTTCTGCCAAGTAAACAGCTATTACCGAGTACTCCTTATTAGTATGTGAAAGCAGGAGATAAAAATAATATTACAATATAAGGGCCTGAACCCCCCAGTTCTGTATGAAAACTTCATTTAACAAAGAACAAGCCTCAAGCCTTAGTTTTGCAAAAAACCATAAAGACAAGTTGTACAATAAGGCAAAACAGCAGGAAAATATTCATATAGAAATTCAAGGGGATATTCAGAATTGTGTTTGGATAAGACCCTTGTGAAAACACACACTTAATGTTGAAGAGATTCCTTTATTTTATGTTGCAAAGGCTTAGAAAAACAAAGTAAGGAAGAAAGGGCAAGAGGTATCTGCAACTCAGTGATGAAATCAGCACAGGAACTATTTGTAGGGACCAAAGAAAACCTGGAAAAGTCAAGTGAGTTGGTAAAAGTTGTCTTCCAATTTGCTCTGGAAACAGATGTTTTCATGAAAATCTGAGAAATCAACAGCTTTTCCTTTGAAGTAGCAAAAACTTCAGTTTTCTTTAAGAAATAATGAAGCCTTTGTAAGAATATTTTAGGAAGATAAACAGCTAGGGGTAACATATCCTTATACCAGAACTCACCTGATACTGATAGAATTTATAGGGTTTTTTTAGTAAAACAAACATGAATCTTCTCTCAGACAACCAAATTCTCAATTCAGTTGAGAGGTATAGATTTACCCCTGCTTAGATCAAACAGCTAACCCTGGTAAAAATCAGATTCACAGACCCAGGCATCCTGCTCAGAAGCATAGCCTTCTTATATTTGAGACTTATATTTGAGACCGTGCAAATCTAAAATTTTGACATCTCTCAGTGAAAAGACAGCTCACATCCCCCAACCCCTGATCCTTCTCCTAGTAAAAAAATAAACAAATTATAGTTTATGGGCACTAATCAGACTAAAAACTTATTTTCTGTCACCACAGAATTGTGACAACCTCTAATTACTCTTTATACCAATTGTCTCAACAAAAAGGAAAAATTAATAGATCAGGTTTCAAAAGGTAGATATCAGTATATACACACATAAACTCCTATGGATTTTCAAAATGAGATTACACCTACTTAAGAAAAACCCTTCAAAATCAGAGGGAATAAAGAGGTGTCACAATACTTCAAATCCTAATCTGGTCCAGTCTAGGTTAGCCTGGAGATGTCTGCAATTCTTTTCAGTTTCTTCCTGAATTCCAATTCTTTGTCAACCTAGCAAATACTCTCAAAAATAGCAGTTTCATTTAGGCTATTTAGAATGTTCTTTCTCTATTGTTTCTACCACATAGTGTGTGTGAACAACAGGATTCCCTCTTGAAATATTTTCCAACTCCAAATTAGCTCATGAAATAAAAAGGTCTAGCAGATTATCAAACTGGGCTGCTTTGCAAGCCACGGATTGCTTTTGCCTTTCCTTCATCCAGAGGGAACACTTGAGCATCACAGTTCACATAAAGCATTTCTGCAATCTGCTTTTATGCATAAAGGACAAAGCCCAGATCATGTACTACAGCTCTGCCTCAAGCACAGCCACAAACTGTGGATTTACAACTGCTCCCTGCACATTGTAACAGTCTGTGTGCAGAGCTGCATGCACAAGTGAGCTTCCTCACATCTTCCACTCATTTCTGAGCTTGCCTGACACTTGCTAATTCTTGTGCAAAGATAATCATGCAATATAAACAGAAAGCCCAAAGTAATAACTTTGTCTTTCAGCGGGGTTTAAATTAGACTCAGCATTACGCTGTCAAGAGTTGCACCTAATAGTTGAGAAGCAACCTGCTTCAACGTGCTCTAAGAACAGTATTTTGGAGCTGGAGCAGAACACAGGGTTTGAATTGGCTGCATTTGTCTATTTTTATGCAGAAAATCAAGACTACAAATATTACACTGAGACTTCCCAGCACTGACTGGGGTATATTCAGAGAACATACACACACTTTTTCTCTCTCTCTCAGCCCATCACATACACACAACTATAAACATCCAAATTTGTCAATTAAATGAGATCACTCCTAAGCACATTCTAGTACTTTCTTTTGCAGAGTGGCATTTTAGGGAGCACTGAGCAATACTTCTCGTTCAGCACATCAGAAAAGCAAAATGCATTCCTTCAATTTCAACCCCTGAAAGCTGCAGTCTAAGCACTTGGACTACCTCAACCAAGAACAGACTGAAGAGAACCTGACTCCAGAATTTAACCCAACGTGTCACATACTTACATCTGGCATTTCTGTAGAGCAGGAAAGGGTCCTGCAGCTGGAAATCGAGGTCTTTAGTAATAGGTTCAGTTCGATTCTCCATGCTCAGTCTGTTCATGATTGTGAAACCGTGTCTTGGAGAAGCTGATCTGAAAAGGAACAAGCAGAAATCCCATCAAGTCGAGGAAAAATCAGGAGAATTTCTTTGTTGGGTAGTGCTCCAAATTCATTATTTATTTATTTATTTCTAAGAGATGCTACAAAAATCTAATTTTGTTGCCAAGGAAATAACAATTGACTCTTGCAGTTTCATTAATCCTTTTAATTATGGCAAAGCCCTACATTATGCATGAGAAATAAACAGACCATCAGTATCACGTGATCCAGTGCCACCATCTACCCTGTAGCTCCTCACTGGACTAGAAAGCAGCAATTAAAACAAGTCAGAGCAAGCAAACTTTTCAGCACCCAGGTTAACAATTGCAGATGCTATTGCATCCATCAAAGAGAGGATTTTCCATACCACCTGAAACATAAGGACAAAAGTGACCATTTGAGAAACTGAAGGAGGTTGCCCCAGAGCAGCTGTGAATCCTCCCCCATGCTGAATGATCCCTGGTAAATGATGAACCTAAACAATTCTGTGACTCTAAATCATTCTGCTCATTCATGGGGATTACACTTCAAGCCTCTTAGATAAAAAGGAACTGTTAAACCTATCATGATCCTGACAGGAAATACTCCTTTCAAACCAAGTTTGGCAATAAAAGAAAATATGATGGCTAAACATTTGGGAAAAGTGCTACCTCTGCTTAATTGCTGGTGTGTGGATTTCTCTATGAAACCAAAACACAGGAACCTGTATTACAGGATTGGAGTCGAGCAAAAAATAAACAATAGGGAAATCCTTGACAAGAATCCTTGTTTGCAAGGGTCAATATTTCACCTAAAACAAACAAACAGTGCACTTCCACTGGTATTAACCCAATTGGAAGTCTGGCTTTTTAACTGTTCCTTGGAATTCCCAAAGATGAGCTGGGCAGTAAATAAGTCAGCCCAAGTAAAATGGTAACATCATTTTACATTGTGACTAAGGTCATGAGAAGCAACAAAAGCAACACCAGTGGTCTCCAAGCTATCTGTTGGCAATGCCTTTTCCATGGGACTTTGTAAATTTGTTTGAAGTCACAGAAATTAAAGTTAAAACTGATGATGAGGGCAATGCATGACGTTTCTCACAGTTCACAACCTCTTCCACACTGCTGCCTAAAGGGCAGCCAGGCAGCAACCTCTGCCCTAAATGGGAACTTCCTCAGGCAACAAAAACAACAGTGAAAGATAACAAACATAGAAGTAGGAGGTTTCATGTTGTCAGCTCTTGAGCTTTGAAACCAACACACCAGGAAATGCTGCTTCTGTGTTGCAGCACACAAGTCACCACAACACAGGGCTGCTGCTTTCCTCTTGTGGTGGTCATTTTACAGCACCTGATCTCCACTCACCTGAGAGCAGCTTAGAAAAATTACTGATGAGCACTGCCACTGCTGGAGAGCTGGAAAGATTGAAACCAGCATTCCCACTTCCCACGAAGCTCACAGGCTGTTGGGCCTCTCTGTCACCTCACACACACAGCCCTCTCACCTTCTCAAAACCATCTCTTGCTTTCTCAGCTCTCCTACCAGATCCTCTTTGATAGAAAAGCTGAAAAAGTAACTTTCTGCTTTGGTGTTACACCTCAGCAGCTACTGATTGCTGAATGTTTACACCTGCTCAATGTTTAACTTTCTGATTTTAACAACAGTCACAGAGAAATGCTGGGGCACCAGCATGGAAACCCCAGCATAGGGCAGGCTTCACAACAGAACAAACATACATGCTAGAACAAATGGTGTAAAAAATGGTGCTCTGAAAGCCACAACCAGAGGTGCTGCTAAAAGAAAGCATTAAAACCATCCAAAATGTTGGATGAAATATGCAGACACAAGTAGTATGAAAGTTGCCTAAGTAGGAAACACAGTATTTCAAAAGCTCTGGCATTCCCTTCCTTTAAGCAGTATCATTATTTATTCCACTCTTTTTTGTTCGGACACTTTTAAACTGCAAATCCTATTTAAAGCGACACAAAAGATTCCTACAGTTCACCCATACCGAGATTTAAATCACATTTGGAAGTCTTATCAAAATACAAGGCAACGTCTCCTTCAGAGTGCTTTCCTTCCCCCATTTGCTTCTGCCAGTTTCAGTTTCTTTTCACCCTTGAACAAGGGGGAGCATTTAACTTCATTCCAGCCAGCTTTTCCATACCCACAGGTTTCACGTGTATATATTAAAATGTAGTGTCCTCACCTCGTGTAAACAAACAGCGTTCCCTCCACATCTGTCTTCTCCTGCAGGAATGGAACATTAAGAAAGTTGAAAACAGGGCAGCATTTTGCTCACCACCAGTGAGCCCCCTTGTCTCTGCTTTACCAGTACCATCAGTCACATCTCTCTCACCCAAGCCATGAAAATATAACCAAACCCAGCTTCATGGGTTGGTGGTGAGAGGCTGCAGCTAGCACAGGTCACCAGAAATGCTGCCCGGGGTTTGGGGTAAGATATGAAAATGTTAAAGGCACAACCCCATGACATTAAACATTGCACTGGGTTAGTTCTAGGCTACACCTGAGCACAACGCACAGGCAAGGGGCAGACAGAGGATTTTCCAAAGGGCACTTGCCCTTGGGGCTGATGTTTGGGACAGAAATGGGGGAAAACAACACAAAAGGCAGATTAGGCAGGCTTTTCAAACACAGGCCCTGAGTCTCACCATTACAGCAAGCCAAGCACCACCTGTAAAGAGCCTAAATATTCTATTACCTAAAGTTTCCCCAAGATAATTACGTTTGTACATCTTACAACACTGCTTTTAGCACTGGTAACTCCACCACTCCTTTGCACACGTTTGGGTTGTTATAGGGGTTGGAAGAGCAGAGGAGTGCCTGAGGCCCACAGCCTTGGGTTAAACCCTGGCCCTGGCTTAAACCCCAGTCATCCATGGCCTTGGGTTAGAAACCAGCCCTGGCTTAAACCCCAGTCTTCCAAGGCCTTGGGTTAAAACCCAGCCCTGGCTTAAACCCCAGTCTTCCAAGGCCTTGGGTAAAAAACCAGGCCTGGCTTAAACCCTGGTCTTCCACGGCCTTGGACTGAACTCCAGCCTCTACAGCTCTAAGTAAAACCCCAGTCCTCCATGGCCTCAGGCTAAACTCCAGCCTCCACAGCCCTACATTAAACCCCAGGCTCCCATGGCCCAAGGTTAAACCTTTTCTCCCATTGCGCCAGGTTAAACCCCAGCCTCCGCAGCCCCTGCTGCACATGGCAGAGCTCCTCCATTCCCGGGCACCCCGGGGCTCCTCAGGGCGCCCAGAGGGGCTGCAGGAGTCACACGGCCAGGGAACACCGGGAACACCGGGAAATACCGACAGCCCCTCTGCTCCCCCACCCTCACACCTCCGCCATGGCGGGGGGCGGNGCGGGGGGCGGGGCGCGCACGTACCCACTGGCTGGCGCGGTGCCCGAAGGTGTAGAGCGCCACCTGGCTGGCCACGTCCACGATGCCGCTGATGTAGGGGTCGTGCTGCCGCAGCGCCGCCAGGCTGATGTCCAGCCCCCGGCCCAGCGCCGCCGCCATCTTGCGCCCGCCGCGCAGCCGCGACCAATCCACCGCCGAGCCGCGCCGCGCCGAGCCGGCTCCCGCCCGAGAGCAAGCCGCCGCAATCGAGCGCCGAGCGCTGGCCGCTGAGGATTGCGGGCGGTGGCGAGGGGCGGGCAGGCGACAGCGGGGATGGCGGGACACGGGGGCACTTGGAGGGACACGGGGTCACTTGGAGTGTCCGCGGCTGGACACAGCAGCACCCACACACGACACAGTGTGCCGGGCTGAGGCTGGTGGGTGCAGCTCCGCCTCGCTGTGTGCCTCCCTATCCTCCTGGTGCTCCCGCTCCGGCTGGGCTCATCCCTTAGGAGGGACGTGCGGGAGCTGCACCCGTTTAGTCCAGGAGGGAAAAAGCTAAGCGGGATCTCAACCATGTATATAAATATCTCCAGGGGTGCCAAGAGGAAAGTGCCAGGCTTAGTGGTGCCCAGCGGCAGGACGAGGAGCTGTGGACACAAACTAAAGCACAAGGAGTTCCACCTCAACATGTAGGAGAACTTTACACTGAGCGTGGCAGATGTCAGGAAAATTAATCCACAGACGCCAGAGGTTTATGTCCAAAAAGGAGACAGAGGAGTCCCGTTACTTTATTTGAATAAAGGGAGAGACCATGGGGCATTCCCCTGGGGTCTCTCAAATTTTTGGAGGGCGCAGCCTCCTTTTTATCCTAATTTCGCAGCCCCATTTCCCTTCTCTTTCCCCTTTAGCTTAGGTTCCTAAGAGGTACAGACTCCCCGGAACACCTAATACCTAAGGTTCCCTTCTAATGTGCAACCCCCCTTTATTTTTTATTAATCCTTACGGATTTTACGGTTCTTGCCATTGTTTCTTTCATCTCTCACTATCCAATTTCATTTATTTGCAGACCTACGGTTTATTTGTAAGGACAAATCTCTTTCTTTCCAGGGAGGGACAAGGACAGGGACAGGGACAGGATCGGGGTGGGATCGCTGAGCACACTCAGTCCGTGTTTGCTGGCACACCCAGCACTGCAAACGAAACCAGCACACACCCCTCGTGTGGATATATATACACATACATATAAATATATAAATATATATATATATATACACTCGTACATGCGACAAGCAGCTGAAACCTAAACAAGCATACTATAATATGGAGTTACACAAACAGCAAAGCAACAGATGGACAAGACCAAGGATTCAGTTGCCACATTTTGCCGTCAGACACACATATTTATTATTAATCTATTGGTACCAACAGTTTGCAGCAAATACATGAGCTTTGTGAGGCATGCAGATGAGCTCAGTACATACTTACATTGAAGAGATTTGCTTAAACCTCCTGCCTGAACCCCCTGCAAGAGCAAATTATTTTTACTTCATCACCTCAGACTGATGGAGCCGTTCTGGAGGCAGCTACCACCTTCCCCATACAGAAGCAGCAGGGTGATATATTTACTTCCAGAGAACAGGATACCCTGGAAGAACCAAGGTGGTGGTGCTGGATGCTGTCTTAATTGTTTGCAATATTCCTGACAGAATATTTTTGAAAGGACAGTAGCTGGACAGAGGAGATGAGGTCTGCTATCGTGTTTTCTTCCCTTTTTCTCTCTCCAGGCCAGATGGAGCCTGTGGGATAGAGTGAGCAGCAGCACCTGTGCCAAGAGCAAATGGGCAAGCCTGGGGAAAAGACTCCCGTAGTGTGAAGTGGGGATAGGAGAGAATTGAGGGACAGCAAGCTGGGAATTCATGGTATTAAATGTAGTGAGGCTCTTGAGCGGGGTTAGGAATGGCCATGTTGCCAAAAAGGACAGAAAGAAAGGCTGTTTTTTGGGATTTAGGAGAGGTTCTATAGGTTTGATTGTATCCCAGAACGCCACTAAAAATTGCATCACTAAGAATAAGGACCTCCAGCTTGCTCTGCAAGCATCTATTAGGAGAGGAAACATCTGAGCATACTCTAGTTACAGTCTGTCTCACTCTCACTTCCTCCTTGTCTGAAGCCACCTTATTTCATTTGGGGCTGTAATGAAACAGAGTTTAGAATTTTATGTGTTTTTTGTGATACTTGTGGTAGGAAAATGGCTCTAAGCAGTTTCAGTGCAAAGCTCTGGCTGACCTACAGATCCTGTAACAGCAAGGAAGATACATGGGCTCATGGTGGACAAGGAAAACTGCTGTCCTTGGTCTGGACATGATCAGAGTAGAAAGGGAAAAAAAGGGGGAAAGTAGGAAGTTGGAGAGAAAAGTCAGATGTTGCTTAAATAATTAACAGATGCACATTAATTTCTTTTTGCTGATGAAATAGTTCTCAATTCACAGTTTCCAGGCACCCTTAGACACATTCCTCCTCATGTGCTGGGGCTTCTCTTTACCATCATCTTCAATTCTTTGGCAATTCTCCTGCTTACACAGAGTCCAAACTTGTCACCAAGGCTCAGAAGTGTGAAACTCTGGGAGTCCCACTCCTGGACTTTTCCTTTACAGATGCTTTTCCTATCTTCAACAATAATACTTAAAAAAAGTTCCCTGCTTTCTTTTTCTTAGTGTTGTTTTTGCCTTTTTTTTTTTGGTGATGGCTGGGTGGGTTGCATATTGAAAAAGTCCCATAAGGAAGAGTGCGCTGTAGAAATTGTATTTGAAAGGCTATTTATTTGAATTTTAAAAGCTACTGTCACAGTGTAGGAGAAAGCAGTATACAGATTGTACAAGATATATTGCAGCCCTGGAAAAAAAAAAAAGTTTGAGGCAGAAATAAGGTGCCTTTCGGCTGTCACAACTTACCCTGTTTCTGTTGTTGCCTCTTTTGTCAGGCCAAGCAGTAAGCAATACTCAAGCCTTGCACATTTGTTGTGTTAGAGAGACTGACTGGCTCCAGGTTATCTCCTGTGCCCTTCTCTTGCCATAGGGAGGCTG
>VWZT01005779.1:640911-662731 GCA_013397055.1 Pachycephala philippinensis | reverse complement strand
AGGGACAGGGACAGGATCGGGGTGGGATCGCTGAGCACACTCAGTCCGTGTTTGCTGGCACACCCAGCACTGCAAACGAAACCAGCACACACCCCTCGTGTGGATATATATACACATACATATAAATATATAAATATATATATATATATACACTCGTACATGCGACAAGCAGCTGAAACCTAAACAAGCATACTATAATATGGAGTTACACAAACAGCAAAGCAACAGATGGACAAGACCAAGGATTCAGTTGCCACATTTTGCCGTCAGACACACATATTTATTATTAATCTATTGGTACCAACAGTTTGCAGCAAATACATGAGCTTTGTGAGGCATGCAGATGAGCTCAGTACATACTTACATTGAAGAGATTTGCTTAAACCTCCTGCCTGAACCCCCTGCAAGAGCAAATTATTTTTACTTCATCACCTCAGACTGATGGAGCCGTTCTGGAGGCAGCTACCACCTTCCCCATACAGAAGCAGCAGGGTGATATATTTACTTCCAGAGAACAGGATACCCTGGAAGAACCAAGGTGGTGGTGCTGGATGCTGTCTTAATTGTTTGCAATATTCCTGACAGAATATTTTTGAAAGGACAGTAGCTGGACAGAGGAGATGAGGTCTGCTATCGTGTTTTCTTCCCTTTTTCTCTCTCCAGGCCAGATGGAGCCTGTGGGATAGAGTGAGCAGCAGCACCTGTGCCAAGAGCAAATGGGCAAGCCTGGGGAAAAGACTCCCGTAGTGTGAAGTGGGGATAGGAGAGAATTGAGGGACAGCAAGCTGGGAATTCATGGTATTAAATGTAGTGAGGCTCTTGAGCGGGGTTAGGAATGGCCATGTTGCCAAAAAGGACAGAAAGAAAGGCTGTTTTTTGGGATTTAGGAGAGGTTCTATAGGTTTGATTGTATCCCAGAACGCCACTAAAAATTGCATCACTAAGAATAAGGACCTCCAGCTTGCTCTGCAAGCATCTATTAGGAGAGGAAACATCTGAGCATACTCTAGTTACAGTCTGTCTCACTCTCACTTCCTCCTTATCTGAAGCCACCTTATTTCATTTGGGGCTGTAATGAAACAGAGTTTAGAATTTTATGTGTTTTTTGTGATACTTGTGGTAGGAAAATGGCTCTAAGCAGTTCCAGTGCAAAGCTCTGGCTGACCTACAGATCCTGTAACAGCAAGGAAGATACATGGGCTCATGGTGGACAAGGAAAACTGCTGTCCTTGGTCTGGACATGATCAGAGTAGAAAGGGAAAAAAAGGGGGAAAGTAGGAAGTTGGAGAGAAAAGTCAGATGTTGCTTAAATAATTAACAGATGCACATTAATTTCTTTTTGCTGATGAAATAGTTCTCAATTCACAGTTTCCAGGCACCCTTAGACACATTCCTCCTCATGTGCTGGGGCTTCTCTTTACCATCATCTTCAATTCTTTGGCAATTCTCCTGCTTACACAGAGTCCAAACTTGTCACCAAGGCTCAGAAGTGTGAAACTCTGGGAGTCCCACTCCTGGACTTTTCCTTTACAGATGCTTTTCCTATCTTCAACAATAATACTTAAAAAAAGTTCCCTGCTTTCTTTTTCTTAGTGTTGTTTTTGCCTTTTTTTTTTTGGTGATGGCTGGGTGGGTTGCATATTGAAAAAGTCCCATAAGGAAGAGTGCACTGTAGAAATTGTATTTGAAAGGCTATTTATTTGAATTTTAAAAGCTACTGTCACCGTGTAGGAGAAAGCAGTATACAGATTGTACAAGATATATTGCAGCCCTGAAAAAAAAAAAAAGTTTGAGGCAGAAATAAGGTGCCTTTCGGCTGTCACAACTTACTCTGTTTCTGTTGTTGCCTCTTTTGTCAGGCCAAGCAGTAAGCAATACTCAAGCCTTGCACATTTGTTGTGTTAGAGAGACTGACTGGCTCCAGGTTATCTCCTGTGCCCTTCTCTTGCCATAGGGAGGCTGCAGAGTGTCCTGTTTCCCTGAGGTCCCTGGAAGAAAATCCGGCTGTGAGGTTAAGTATCTTGGAGCAGACCTGTCAGATATTTTGCCTGCGTGTCTCTGGTGCCCTGTTTGTAGCTGCTTTTTGCCACCTCCCTGCCAGGTCCCCGTGCCCCTTTGTCACACAGCTGGACAGGCAGTTCCCTAACGCTGTGTTTTGAGTCAGAGGACCTGTCAAGCTTCTGATCTGGCCTTTTTATATTTTCTGTTGTGCCCTGAGGCACCTTCGGCTGGTTCCAGCTGTTTTCCTGTATAAGTGAGATGTAATTGCTCCTTCCATTTAGCCTGAAGTAAATATACTTAATAAAGCCATTAGTTCTGCCCTGCTTTATGGGATCACTTGATAGTAGACTAAAAATTTTCCAATGAAACAAGGCGCTGTTAAGAAGAGAAACACTGTGAATTCTCACTGCGGCTAAAACCTTGAGGATGTTTTAGCAAAAATGTCACAGCTTAAAAACATTGATTCTTTAAACTATGGTTCTTTTTCTTACAGTCAGTAATCCAGTAGTTCATAATAACTATAAAATCGAGTCTGAGTGATTTTGCTGTAATTTTGTTTATGAAACAAAGTAATTTTCTAGCTTTCAAAATGTCATAATTTCATGAAGTATATAATTAAAATGTCACTTTTTTGTCTTCTACCTACCTGGATACTGTTCTCTTAAAAAAACCCAAACTACATCTTGCTTTTGATGTGGTATGGAAAGGATTTTGTGTAGGTAATATTCAGACCAATTTAAGGCGAATTCCATGCAGCATGACATTTGGAAGGTCTCCTTTAATAACAAATGTGGAGATGGTTAGGCCAAACCTTTTCACGAGGGTTGTTCAAGCAGCTGTTAAACCTTCACATTCAGGAATCTGTGACACTTGTAAAGATCCAGGCTTGCTTCCTCCAGCAAATCACTGGCACGGAGCGTGTGATTTTCTGTGGATGTATTTGGTGGCACTGCTGAGCATGTGCCAGCCCTGCCCCAGCTCCCAGGCCTTCAACCCTGCCGTGCTGGCACCTTGGTGCTGGCACCTTGGTGCTGGGCTGGCACAGGTGTGTCCATGTCCTCGGTGTGAACCAGACAGATGGGGGAAGTGAACTGTGTGAGAAACAAGTGTTCCCAGCACTCACCGCTGAGCTCACAGCCTCCCCTGGCTGCCTGCCTCCCTGCCCACACTCCCTTCTCTGAGCTGCACCTTCTTCTGATAAACAGCAGAAATCACTCCAGCCGATGTAGTGCTAAGCACCTAGTTTGCCTCTCTTCCTCTTCTCCAGCCCCTTTGGAGTTGTTATTGCGTGGTAGTTGCCTTTTCATTTTCATTCCTTCCCAAACGCTGCCATAATTTCCTTCTCGCTCGGACTGGCGGCACCACTGCTGCCCCTGCTAGAGGAGAGAGGGCTGGGGCAGCACTAATAAGTTCCCCTTACTCATCCAGGGCCACTTAAACATATTTGTGTGATGCCTTCCAGCCCACTGGTTTCCTGGGAGCAGCAGGTTGCTGTGGTGGAGCCAGAATGATCCAACAAGGCTCGGTTACCTGTGCTCCACTTTTCCTGGGCACGCGTCTTCTGTGCTGCAGCATGGCACCTCTCCCCCTGTGGGAACCTGTGCTTTGTGCTGGAGCCTGGCTGCATCCCTTTGATGCCTTACGTTTTAGCTTTTATATTTTTCAAATTTTGTATTCCCAGTGTGTAACTCTGCAGTGTCCTGTAGCCTGTGAGCTGCTGCTCTCTCATGCTGAGACAGACAGAACAAAGCCTCTCCAGGCTGCTCTCCAAGGACACCCAGCCCGGCCTAGGCCCAAAATGTGTAACCCAGCATCTTGAGAAGGGGGACAAGCTGAGGGGAAATTACACCATTAGCTAAAGTTTAATTAGCGAATTTATGCTGATATGCAAATGGACCAAAGCTATAAAAGTGTGAAGAACTCGTGACTCGGGGTCCATCTTGGGTGTAGCCTTTGGCCTGCCCAGGGTGTGCCTCTGAAGGCCTTTCAAATAAATATCCACCTTTATTCCCTTACTCCTGTCTAGTCTCTGTTTCTAGGTTGGCCTCTTTAGGCACCACCTTCCCAGGCACAGCTGAAATATGTGCTCTTTTCAGCCCACATTTATTAAGGCTCTCAGTAGCTTGCACTGGAATACTCATGCTTGAAAGTTGAAATTCTCAGTCGTACTCCAAGACCCCTTCTTCACTCCAGCCCTAATGGTTAAAACAATTTCAGTCTTTTTGTTAGGAATTTATTGCTTGCTGAAGATTCCTTCATGAGTGTAGGGTCAGACTGTTATAGTTTCATCTGCTGCTGTTATTAAAATACTCTCTCTCTGCACTAAAACTGAATCTGGCTGCTTTCATTGCAATTCTAAACAGCTCCCTTCCTGCCCCCAGATAAACCCCAGCACGAGGTTCTTAGCAGGCACGTGTTTGTCTGCAATGTGGATCCCTGGTGAAGTTTATGGGATGGTTTTGAGAATTTCTGCAAATGTTAGTCCACACAGGAATGGGAGAGTGTTCTTTGGCATCGTTGGATTTGGAATTCTGATATTATACATACTGTGTCTGAAATAATTAACTATCATTTACTATGATTTTCAGCTGAGGGTTGCATTTTTCCTGCATGTAAGAGCCTGGGTTTTTACCAAAGGACTTTTTTTTCTTGGACTGACTTACTCTCAGAATCGCTTAGCAAAATGTAACTCTTTACTTCCTCTTTTGCTATGCATTTATTTGCAAGGTTCTGAGCTTTACCTTTTTTATAGGCCCAGTTTCTGCCAGTGGCCTAGCTTGAGCAGAGCTAGAAGAAAGTTACCTACTATCATTAGTAGAGCTATATTTTTTTCTTTCTAACTTCCTATGTACATATTATACTTGTGGAGTGAAAAATTCCTTTTGATTTACCTTTAGTCACTTTTCAGAGGGCACAATCTGAGCTGAAAAAACGAATTGAACACCGGGAAAAGACTTATTTCAGGAGGAGGAAGGGAGAGTCTATACCAACATAATTGCGTTGAATTCTAGTGTTATTCCGGAAAAGAAAAAATCTTCCTTGTGTGCAATTAATCAGTAAAAATTTTTATTTTTATCAGTGTTGGGTTTTCAGTGTTTTAAGTGACTATGTGATTTCAGCGTCTTGTCTTTAGATAAGCAGAAATGAGAATATGATAAACCTAAAGAAGATCTGTGGAATATTTTGTGTGTGGAATATTTTTCCTGGTTGCGTTGCCTTTATCCCCAAAATTTGCCTGACTTCTATAGCTATACATTTGTGAGCATGATTCTGTCAGATCTCTTAATAAAATTCTAGATTTCATCCTCCAGTCTCTCTCTAATTCCTGATAATAGCAAATAAAAAATACTGTCAAAACTTACAGAAGGCTTTTTCCTCCTCCTTTATTTATTTAATGCAACAGAATACACTGACTTCAGTAGCATTTCTCATAAGGTTTAACTTTGCAAATCTCTTTACTTCCACCCCCATACCACTTTAATTGCAGTTAAAATTTAACACTAGATTCTATCATGAGAAGGCAACCATTTGGAGCCAGTATGTGATTTTTTTTCTGTGATTTTGTTACCACGACTGTATGTGCTGAAGTTCAATAAAATGTTATTGATAGCCATTACTTTATTGTTGTCCTGATAAACTGACATAAACTGCTTTGAGTTTCATTCTTTGCTCAGTTGATTGGCTAGACAAGCCACCAAAATATTGAAGAGGATCAGGCAGTCCTGCTATTTCCCATAGGTTAATAAGATTCGGTAGCAATTATATCTTCCCTAAGATAATACCTTTCCAACCACATCTCCCTGGTAATCCCCATTTAATTTGGAAGAATCAAACACCTGTTGCTCTAAAAGAGCAACCGGTTACAGAGGAGATGGCCCCATTTAATTAATTCCTGGTATGGAAAGTTCCATTAGATAATTACATTAAGTCAGGACCTCATTTTTCTGCCTCACCTGGCATAGCAGCTCCTGCCCTACGAAGGGAATGGAGTCATCACAGAGCCACTGTTGCTGCTGCAGAGAGTCTGACAGTGCTGGGGACCTGTGCCTGGGGTGCCAAAATATCTTGGTATGAGTTCTGAACATTCACACCAGCTTTTGTTTGAGCTAATTGAGGACGTAGAAGGAGAAAGTCTGAATAACTTGGTGCTTTTAGCTGTTACAGTGTTACTTTGTTAAGAGAATTTGCATTATTTCCTTCTCAAGTGACAGAAGTATCTTCTTGGGCTTTGTTGTCGTGATTGTTTGTTTTTTAAGTGAAGAATGTTGATGTTAGAGACTGATACACCATTTCATAGCTTTAGACATAAGCAAATGAAGAGTGTTTTAACAACACTGAATTTCAGAGAGCAGATAAATGATGATATAAGGAAGGATCCCCAAAGTTAAAGCAACCAAGCAAATAAAGGGAAGTTTCTGTCTTAAATATTCCCCCAGTGCTTCTGTATTTTTGATGGCTGCCCATGGATATTGCTGTGGGGAAATTCTTGTGCTGCTAATGGCTGTTTCAGCTCCGCTCCTCCAGCTGGGCAGAGCTGCTGAAGGCTCTCACGAATACACCTTCTCTAGTTAAAGTTAGCCTTAAAAGCTATTTTAAGTGTCTTTTAAGGTGAGATCACCTCAACTATAATAGCATGATCTTTAGATTTTGGCACAACACCTTGGGTGATCATTTTTATTTGTTACTGGCTTTATTTGGCTAGAAAATATGAGGGAGAGATTTGTTTTAGAGTAAGCTTCCTTCCAAACTGAAAATTGACTTTTTTTTCTTTCGTTATGCAGCATGTTGCAATAAGGATCCGCAATTACCTCTATGCTTTAAATGCAATTACTTGCAGCTTCCTGAAGAGTAAAAATGTTTCATTTTTATTTTAAACCTCCATTTTGGTCATTATTTGTGTTACTTCAAGGTTTGTGGGTATGAGAAGAAAGGCCTGGGTAGAAAAAGGAGTTCAGATTTGTGTAACTGTACCAGAAAATAAAACTTGGTAACATTTGAAGGGTTGCCCTTGGAAACAATAAAAGCAGTCTATCCATGGTTTTTAGAAGGGTTGGATTTGGGCGAAGGCACCTTCCATCAGGCAACCAATAGAAGATTTAAGCACTTTTGAATGAGATTTTGAAGTGGGAACTAAAGGTATTAGCACCACAAACCTCCAGTGAGTGTCTGAGTCTGGGTTTATTACAGTTGTGTGAATTTGTTTCCCTCGGTGGATTCTGAGAGCTGTGAAGGCATTTGGCCGTCCCTCTCTTACAATCTGATTTTGTCATTTTCTGGTGATGCTGTGCTGCTTCTACTGTCAGATTAAATTTACAGGCATATTACCTCGCCTGACAGAAACATGAACTGCATGGATTTTTCGAAGGAAAGCTTCCATGAGGAGTAACAGGACAGGGTTTCTTCTTCTTTTTTTTTTTTTTTTCCCCCTCTTATTCCCCCCCCCCCCTCATTTTTCATGCTGGATTGCCCAAATCTGTTAATTTTATTATCGTCCCAAATTAATCTTATAATATTCAGCTGAGCTTGCTTTCTTATCTACAATGAAATTGCTGTATCATTGAGGCACAAGTAAACCTCCCAAGACTGTGTAAAACTAAATCAGGTTCAGGACATTTTTGCGGGGGGTTTTTGTTATTTAGTTTTGCCTTGCTACTCAGCTTTAGGAAAGGATCCTTCTGCAACTGTTTTACGCGGCTTCTGAGGGAGTTTTGTTATTAAAAAGTCAGCTAATACAGCATTTCACGGTGCTCTCAGAAGGGTTCAGGTTGAAAGGGGCATCTGAAGGTTGTGTTGTTTAATGTGATTGTGAAGGAGAGGTGAGGGTTGGAAGAAAATTAGTGAGAGTGTTGTGTCATTGTTGGTACAAGACAGGAACGTCCGGGCTGGGCAGGTGGGATGCAGGAATCACAGCTGGTGCCATGAGAGGACACGAGGAGCAGGGAGCTGGGGATGGACTGCAGGAGGCAGAGCCGAGGTGGAGCAAGGCTTGCTGTGCCAGGATTAGCATGCAGGCAAAACTGAACGAGATTTGCAGCCAGAATAGGACACCTGCTAGGAGCAAAATGAAATGGAAAGGACAGAGCTGTGTGGGTCTCGGGGCAGGAAAATTCACAGATTTTTAGATTTTACAACTGGAAATGGAGTAAGAGGAGTGTTTTGATGGAAGGAAAGTCACTTCACACAAGGATGGGTAAACAGTGTGCTGTCATTACCAAGAACTGTCCTTCTGCCACGACCATTTTTTAGGTCGCTTTAATTGCTGGTTGTGACGTGACCTAGTTGGAAGTGGCTGCTGCTACGGAACAGAACCTATGGAGAGTCTCCTCTCACGCAGCACTGAGCAATTGGAAAGCAGATACAGCATCACATACATTTTCTGTCTCTTTGTCTCCGAGGGGTTTCTGAGAGATAAAGACCAACATTTTCTCTCGAGGAAGAAAGAGATGTAGACTTAACAATTGCAGGAGGAGTTGATTGACCACCAAGAAAAATGCTGTAATGATTGAGGAAGCATTTATGAAATGATAAAGCCTGCTAGGAAGCGTCTCTGTTTTCCCTACTACTTGGCAACAGTTGCCACAAGATGTAGAAGCCCTCTGTACAGTTCCAAGAGAGATGATGCGGTCTAACATTTTCAAATGTCTAAGTATCATTAACTCCAGCTGACAAATAGCAGTTACATTTTATCCTAAAAGTCATACTTATCCTAGAAGTATGTCAATAGAGACTGTGGTTTGAAATGTGGTGTAGGATACAGAGGGAGGAAAAGGCGTGGGGTACTATTTTTAACATTCTATCTTCGATATTGCTGTTTGCAAAAATTATATAAACCAAGCTGTTTTGTCTGAGCTTTAGGTAGTTTGTGTATGTGTGATTGTATGCAAAAAAACACAGGCCCAAAAAGAGAGAGAGGCTCATTTTACTTATCACTAAAAATTTCAAGCAATGAAATGATGTAAAGCTTTCCTGAAGTTTGATTTCCTCTTATGTGCATTAACTGCATCAGCAATGACTCCATTTTCATTCGGTGTAAGTGAATAAGGTTGCCTGACTTACAGGTTTTTCCTTTCATGTGGCAAATCCATCTTGCAATGCTGGGAGAGAATGATAACCACATTGGTTTTGTAGTTGCATTGATTCTGAGCTGTCCTGTGGTACTGAGGAATATGATCTTTGTTCTGTGAATGACAGTATTGTACTTCAACTGCTACAGTAACAGGAAAAAAGATCCCAAATTTGCCTTTTCTGTAAAAATTATCTTTTGTGTAAAAAAAAGATTTGAATGGATCTTTGGCTTAAACTAAAGTAGTAGCAACAGGAATGGAGATTCCAGAGCATTTCAGGGCAACCTACTCCAGTGTTTTATTACCCTCATAATAAAAATTATTTTCCTTGTATCTAATTGGAGTTTCTACCTTTATCACTTGTCTGCTGCCTCTCATCCTTTTGTTCTGCACCTCTGATAAGAGGCAGGCACCAACTGCTCTCTACCCTCCTCTTGAACCCCTGAAGACAGCAATAAGGTCTATCTAAGTCATCTCTTCTTCAAGCTTAGCCCAGTTCTCTCAGCCTGTACTCACACACTCTGTGCCTCAGCCCCCTAATCCTCTTAGAGGCTCTGAACTTGTTCTTATTGCAGTGTCTTGTACTGAGCAGCCCCAAACTAGGTGGGGATTCCAGTCGTGGTCTCACAGACTGACTTCCCTGTGACCTGCTGGCAACATCCTTGTTGAGTAATTCCAGGGTGTGGTTGGCCCCCTTCACAGCCGGGGCATGCTTCTTGCTCATGTTCAGCTTTTTGTCTACCAGGACACCTGGCTCTTTTCTGCAAAGCTGCTTCCCAGCCTCTGCTGGTGCATGGGATTATTCCATCCCAGGGGCAGGGTTTGGCGTTTGTGGTTTGTGCCAGTCCAGGGAAATTTTCATCTTTCTTCCATACCTACTCTCCAGCTCTGCAATCGAGCCACAAAGTTGTATGGGAGACTGCCAAAGGCCTTGCTAAGGTCAGGATAAGTGGCACCCACTACCCTCCCCTTGTGCACAGAGGCAGTGATCTTGCCCTAGAATAGTCAGGTTGGTGTGGCATTGTGTGCTTTTGGTAATTCACATTCATTTTTATACTTTGTGTGCTTGGATGTGGCTTCTAAGATGACTTACTCCATGATCTTTCCAGGAACTGAAGTTAGGTCGACTTCCCTACAGCTCCCTGGCTCTTCCTTCTTGGAGATGGATATGGTGTTTGTCTTGCTGCTCATGAAAAACCTCCCCTGACAGTCATGACCTTTCAAAAATGAGAGGACAGCTTTACAGTGACACCAGCCTCCTTTCTCCACACCTTCAGATAAAACTCGTGTTGTTCCAAGGATCTGGATACGTCCAACTGGCTTAAGTGCTCCGTTCCCACAGACTGACACTGGGCTTGGAGACTCTGAAGGCCTAAAGACAAACCTTATCAAGAACTAAACCTCTGCCCCACAAAAAAAACCAAACGGCTGCCCTAAACCCCAAAATAAACAGAAAAAGATGTAAGGCAAAGCAGTCATTGAGTACCCGAGCCTTACCCATGTCCTCTCTCCCTGCTTTCCCTGCCAGACTGAGCTGTGGGGCCATATTCCTCCCAGCCTTCCCTTTGCTGCCGTTGTACTTACAGAAGCCCTTCTTCCCTTTAATCCCTCAGTTTTTCCAGCTACATCTGAGCTTTGGCATTGGCCTTCCACCTCCATGTCCTTGAGCTGAGATGGGAGTTCCCTGTTCATCCATGCCAGCTTCCTGCCCGTCAGACTGAGCTGTTCCTGTGCACTCGAAAGGGGGTTCATGGGGACCAACCACATGTCCTGGGTTCTAAGGGATCCCCCACAGCCCATTCCTAAGCAAACCAAAATACTGTCCAAATTCCAAAGTTGTGATTCCAGTATTTCTCTTGCTCAACTTGTTCCAGGATGCTGAACTGCAGATTGCTGTGTTTGCTGCAGCCTAGGCTGCCTCTAACCTTCACATAGCCCAGCTCCTCATCCCTTTTTTATGAATACCAGGCTGAATGCCTCTCCTAGTCAACTTCTTGATAAGCCACATCAAGAAATTGTCATCAACATACTAACATGACTATTCATGAGAAGGAATTGATTTCATGAAGTGTCTAGTTCCAAATTACAGACTGAAGAAGTTTGAATAAGTTTCCCAAACTACTGGGTAATTATCCAAACAGAACCATTTAAAGCTCTTCCACTCCTTGTATTAATAGGAGCCACAATATTCCCATGCTGGCTATGAGAGGAAAAATCAATAGCAGCAAACGTACATTCATATTGATTTATCTTCCCTTTTGGTTTTCTAATTTAGTAAAGGCTACTAATGCAACATTACATAAAGATTCTCAGGAGAGTAAAAAGGCTAATAAGAGCAGGTATTGCTGTTTGTTCTGGGGAAGTGAACTGGCTGTACTGTTCATAGTCAATTGTTGCCCAGTCTCTGATACGTGGAGTTTTGAGCCGTGTGTCAGAGAGCATTATTCCAGGGAAAGGGATTAGAAGGTCAAGGTGACTTTTTGGAATGCAGGCCCAGCACACTGTTAGGATTTTTGAATGTCCTCGTGTACATGTGCAGAGCAGTTAGTGACCTTTGTGAAATTGGGTTAGAAAAGGGTTTTCAGCTCATGTCCCATTCTTATGCATATATTTGATTTTCAATGTATTGTTTTGTGTCTTGTATGAGGAAAAAGGAATGCCTTATGAAAATGATCATTTTGTTTCAGTTGCTCATTCTAAACAAAGCAAAGGCAAGCAAAGGAGGGGAGGAGATATTTTGTATGATTTGAAAACTGAAGTTTATGACTGTCCAGGACACCAGAAAGCTGTCATGTGGGGAAATGAGTCAGCTACACACCTATATGTTACATCCTAAAAGATTAAATGGGGATGTGACACAGTACAAGTTATTGCGTGTTTCAACTGGTATAAAGCTTCAGAAAAAAACCTTTTAATAAAAAATACTCCTTGTGACATTACAAACATGGAAGTGCAACAGGTTAAAAAATGGGAAGAGCATTCTCTGTGCTCTTACTGTGCACCATGAACAGGCACAGGTTCACGACTGGAAGTATTCCACATGGTTGGGTTGGTTTTTTTTTCTGCCCTTTTTGAGGATAGAGCATTCATGAGGACACTGTCAAAAAGTAGGACATTTCCTTATCCTACCAAAGGACAAGGAAAACAACAGATTACTGAAAAATAAGACAGAATAATTAGGTCGTTGAAGGTCTGGGCTCATAGAGGTATTTAGTGTCCCAGAAGAACGGCTGACAATCTGCAGCTGAAAAATCACCTTTTGAGGATGATTGTAAAAGTTGAGTTCTGTCTTCCAAGGCCCAAATGCCTAACTTTTTTTTTCAACTTTTATTGAATTTGGCCATCAAGGCGTTCTATCAGAGAAGTAAATTAAAGAACAGCCTTTGTCCCACTCTAATTGATGGAAAATTAATTTTCCTTAGTCACCTTCATTGAACCATCAACAAGTCCTTGCATAGGAAGGAGGATTATGGCTTGGTTTGGAGTTCCAAATGACAGGGTGGCTGTCTCCAAATGGCCATGACATCAGAGTTTGGAAAACTGTGTTCAGACTGCTCTTCCCTGACGTCCATCAGCTGAGACTGTGACTCCTGCTGGGAGTTACAGTGATACCAGAGTGGTTCACTATAGAGATGTGCCTTTTTCCTGGGGGCAGGGATTTCACTGGAAATGCAACCTCTTAGCTCAGTCTTTTAGCTCCAAAGGTAGAGAAGATAAATCAATGTCACAGAAGTAAGGTATTCCAGGGGTTCTGTCAGGAAGTAGTACTTGAACGTAATGTAAATATTATAATTCCATGGAAACAGAGCGATGATGTTACTCACAGAGGTTCATTCTTGTATCATTCACAGTCTTTTGGGTGTCATTGTCTTGGTATCTATCTCCTGAAACACACACCTTCACCCACCCCCAAATTTACATACACAGAATAGTTTTACTGCACAGTTTATTAAAACAGCTGAAACATTTCTATTCATAGCCCCTATTTTGCCATTTGGAAACCAGGAGTAACTGGTAACAAGTGTAGGTGATCATAGTCTTATGTCAGCCCTGAGGAGAAAACAGGAGAAAACACCTCCTGGAGAGTGTAGAGATCCAGGTATGAAGTTCCAGTTGGTTTTTAAGTTCAGTGCCTCATGTGTTCTGGGATGGTTCTGGCCCTATAGCTTGTTCTTTTTCCATGCTGAGCATATGGAAGTCACAATTCTTTTATGGAACTTTAACTTGACAAGATTCAAGTCATGTACGTGACAGAAGGCCTTGAAATCTGGGCAGTGTTGCTCGTCAGATTGCAAGTCCTGGCTCTGAAGCATTTATTACCCATTTTCATTGGGAATTTCTAGTGTGTGAATTTTTGAATATTGCAGGATAAAGCACTTCTTACCCTTCTTTTAAAAATGACAGATTTTTTTTTCTCCAGAAACTTGCAGAATAAAGTCAACCTCCACCCTGAGAAATTTCAATGCAAACAGTTAAAAACTTTAACAAAAACTGAAAAGAATGCCTTGTAGTAGTGCTGCCTTGTACTTATGTTGTGTTAAAGAGGGGTTATTTTTAAATGAAAATCAAACTATAGAGTACCATTTAGTAACACTCTAGTTCCTGTGGATTTTCAGTTCTTTCATTACAAGGTCTCAAACAACTTCACAAACACCTCAGTGAGATGCAGAAACACTATATTCATCTTATTTTTAAATAAAAATAGGGTGGGAAAGGCTGCAATTGGTCAATGTGAGTGAAGAAGCAACACACGTTTGAGGTTAGAGATGAAATAATTTACCAAGTCCTTCCTGTTAACCTTTGAAACTGCAGATTTAGTGAGCACTTAGTATTTTCATTTTTGTTTAGGATGGCTGCAATATTCACTGAGGTCAGTGTGGCCCTGTGACTTCAGTAACTTTTGATTAAGGTCTCTTATTGTTTGCACAGTCACAAAAACCTTGCTTAGTTGCAAAAATTTATGGGGTTTTTTACCCTCCATGTTCCTTTGTAGGTAATGCCTGGGCGTATCCTGCCTCTGGTAAATGAATACCAGAGTTTAGATATTTTAGATATTCACTGCTTTAGATATTCACTTCCATCATTTTGGTCTGGCTAGGGCAAAACCACAATCACCTGTGATACCTATTCAAGAAAAATGCTTCTCAAGGCAAAGGTTAACTTGGAAATAATTATGGATAGCTTCTAATAGAGGACTCTCCTGGTGCCCTTTCTTTAAAGACAGTCTATTGACTGGAAGCTAAATGGATACTCTCAAGAAAAAATTTTCAAGAGGAAAATTTTTAATGTATTTTAGCTGTAGGCCTGTAGCTTTTAGAAATATTTTTTAAAAATCAGTACTGATACTGTTTGTTTATATTTTGCTTTGGATTCTCATTACAATGACCATTGTCAATTTTCATTTAGAATAATTTTTACCTTCTAATGCACTGGCCAGTAGTTTATCTTGTGTAACTTGGTGAAGTTACTAACCCCTTTACACTCACAGATTTGCACATATTAATGAACTACCTCTGAAGATACCTAATATATCATCTGTCTGGACAATTTGCTGCTGGTGAAAAAAACAACGAGAATTATTTTTTCAGAAATATTTCCAGTATTTAGCAAGTTTGCCAGTAGAAATATTGACAGTGTGGTATGTAAATGAGGTCGTTTCCCTCATGCAGAATTTAGCAAGGAATGTCAAGTGCATGTTTCTTTTTCTGTAAGCTTCAAGAATAAATTCCTCTGCACATACAAATCTACCCTTCCCACCCTTAACTGGGAACACACCAGTTTCCACCAGTTTCCATGCCACAGGAAGGAAAAGATGGGCAGATGTCCATAGAAACATCCTTGCTAACTGTATATAGTGGCTGGGAAGTAAAGGGTGGAGCACATGACAGTTTGGCTAAATCAAGATATGTCTTGAAACCAAAGAAATTAAAGAAATTGTCTTTCTCTCTTTCTGGTGCTTTAAATGTGATCTGAACCCAGAAAGCTAAGCAGGGATAAGAATGAAAAACCACAAGGAAAATATGCAGAAGATGCAATGAATTGATATCTTAAACAGCATCAAGTATTGGAGAAAAAAAAATAAAATATGTTGCATATTTTTTCCTTTTTTTGGGGGGGAGGTTTTGGGGGACAGGTGGGACAGCTGGTAAATCTCTTATTTAAATATAGTGTATTTTAAGGTATACTCTGGCTTATCCTTTGGAACTGAATAAGGGTGAGTGTCTAATAACAAAGGTTTTGAGTATTTCAGAAGTCGCTCATCTTTCTCTGAGTATTCAATAGCCATTGTCACTCAGGTATTCAGGGTGACAGCACTCTTTTCCTGAATATTTTGCTATTAAGAGTGGAAATTATTCAGGGGCACCTTCTTTCTGTACCACTTGTAGTAACCCCCACGTGTTGGCCTCTCACAGGCTGACATTTTACTCACTGAGTTCACTGTTGCCATGTGATTTTTCCCCCCCACTTTATGGGGCTCGGGTCACTTGGTGAGTGTGTTCCCTGCTCAGAGCTGAAGGCAGGTTATGCAGAGAGGGCAGTGCACTGTGCTTTTTGCTTTTTCAGATGCTCTGTGATACACACAGCTGCAGGTAAGTGGGACCCTCAGTCCCTCCTGGAATCACGTTTTACATGCAGAAGAAATAAGGTGGTGTAAAACAGCTTTGCTCCCACCCTGCTGCATGTGTGGTTTTGGGTGGGAGAGGATAATCCAGCTGGTGATGCCTTCGTGATGTGCACTGTAGTTTTTTGGGTCCAGTGCTGCCAAATGTGTAGATGGTAGCAGGCCAAATGCAGCCTTTTACTTTTGCCTACAAAGAGCTTAATTTGGTCCTGGCATTAGTTCTGATTGCTTAAAGCCACAAAGCAACTTTTTTCCCTTTCTTTTAACCCTATACAAAGGAGACTGCTGCTAGTGTTGCAAAATAATTGAGCCAGAGCCTCTTGCAATCAAAAGATGATTAGCTTCTTGTGTTTATGTGTGTTCTGATGTGAACCAATCTATTATGGCTGTTTTGAGTTCCTGAGGATGCACTATTTTTGTGTGGAACTTGCAAAAGCAGACACAGTTCACTGATGTTTATTAGTGACCTTGTCTTGTCCTCTGAATTATGGGCAGTCTGCTTTGAACATGGGGAAATGCTACTAGCAGTCATTAAGTGGATGTTAGGGTTTTTTGTAGTTGTTTAACCTCTCCAAGGCCCTGCTGCAATTCTAGATGTAAAAAAAAAGGAAACTGAATGATGGGTGTTTAAAGCTGAAATATTTATAGAAGCAGTTTTTTATTTAAAAATAGCATTTGTGCCTGAGAAGATCAGATGTACCACTTCAGTAGGAAAAGCCAAACCAGATTTCAGTTCATATTGTTAATAGAATTTGCATGAAATTTGATAATGTAATTCAGCTGAAAATATTTTCTTCCAGTCTAGGTTTTGGAGTGGCTTTTATGTTACTAAATACTACAAAGAAAACAATTTTTTGAAAATTCTGTGTTTTTTATAGTTATAGAATACAAAGACCGGTAGTTGAATTACTGTTTATTAAAGAAGAGAATATATCAAGTATCAGAACACAAGCCATAGAGATGAGATCTTTCAAATTAAAACAAAGGCAAATGGCATTAGAAAAATCATTTTGCTTACCATGAGAAGATAGATGGGGATTCCATCACCAGCAAAGTGCAATATAGTAAGATGAAAATGTGTTCCAAAAATAGATTACAATTAAAAACTGGATTATTTAGGATCAAAAGTTACCTTAATTGCCTGTGAGGGAAGCTGATGTGAACTTTAGAAATCCATCCTTATTAAAAATGAAAAGCAACAGTATGTGAAGTCATGAAGTCCTTGTTGATCTGAAGTCACTAATTAGGGTGATTATCATTTTACCTGAATGAGTGTAAGTCCTGCAGGATGTGGCCCAAGTGATTTTGAGGTGGTGGAAATTGTTAATACTCCGGTATCAAAATTGTATCCAAATCTGGGCTGTTTTGAAATGCCTCCTTATTTGAGAAATCCTGCACTGGTGGGATTGAAAGAGTAAAGAAATATCCTGAATTTCTCTGTTGGAGCTCAGGAAAAGGTTGTAACAATGTGGTGTTTTTTTCAGTTCAGTGAAAGAACTCTTGCAAATGCTTTGTAAAGTGATGAATTGTGGCAGGGAGTAAAAGAAGTTACTGTTGTGAGTTACAGATTTGACTTATCAAATATTATCTTAGAGCACAATCTGGGGGGAAGAGAAGTGCCCACAGAGCGATGATCCACAACTCCAAATAAAAAATGTAAATTTGAATGCATTTTGAAGAGGGGTATTCCCAATACTGTGACAACTCTCTTAAATAAAAAATTTGCTGAAAAAAATCTGCCTAAACCTTTGGGTACCAACTAGAGAAACCAAACCCTGTCTGAACAAAGAGAAATTCCTGCTCCATGTTTCCTTAGAATGACAGATCTCCTTGGCTTTGCAGCCTTCTCCCCCAAAGCAGCGTGAAGCTGCTCTTGATTAGCCCGGAGAAGGCAGCATGCAAACATTAATATTAACTCCATCCCATCACACCATCTGGCTCCAGCAGCTTGGCAAGGATGGCCTCAGTCATGCAGCTTTCCTTACTCATGGCTAACAGGAAACAGCAAATTAATTGGGGGAACAATTGGGATTTACCTTTTACCCCTCACTCCTGACTCCCATGGTCTCCCATTCATTTTGTCTTTGAAAGGTCTAACGCTTCTAAGAATCTTGTTTGATCTATTAAGAGGAGAATATTTGTTGTATACTGGAGCACCAAGTGTATAAAGAAAGACAAAAAGTAGGTGGAAGCTGGTGTACAGCTTAAGTTTTCTTTTAAAAGAACACAAAACTCTTTTTAAGCTACGGAGCTGAAGGAATATACTTTTCTGTGAGGGCCCATTGAAGATTTATTCTCAGAGGTATTTATGGACAGAGAGGGGAATGTTAACATCCAGGAACACTGCAAGGCAGCCACCTACTCACCTTTTTATTTCCTAGCACAGGACTGGCCTGACATCCTGCTTTATTTGAAAATACATTGCATCTTACCTCCATGAGTATCATTTTGCTATGATACTGATATGAAAGTGTCCAAGATTAGTCAGGTTTAGTCAGGTTGAATCCAAGCATGAAGAACAAGATCTTACTTGCTGTCTTCATGGATACTCTAAGAATTAATTAGTCAATATTTAGCAATGTTTTAAAGAGTTAAAATTCTGTGCAAACATGACAGTTTGGTTCTTCACTCCAGTGTAGCCCAGATTTTAGTTGTTCTACTTGCCATAGTACCAGGAGTGGAGCTCTTGAAAAATCAGTTGTAGTTACTAATTCAATGAGACTTCAAGAAGAAATGAGGGTGACAGCAGATGTAGTGAAGCTGCTCAGCAGATTCCATCCTTCTCCTGGAATAAGTACTGAGCTCCCAAAACTGTGGTTTGGGTTTCATTGTGCTGCCCCTCTGTAATTGTAACACACAACTGATATCTCAACCATTTATGGTCATTCTGCCTCTCACTGAACCTTTTCATGTTCATATTCTGACCAAGTTCTTACAATAGTAAATCATTTCACATGGCGTTTTTCAATTCCAATTTCAAACTATGGTGCGGTGTTCGAAATGAAGCTTTAACTCAAATGTCAATTGTGACTAGTAAAATTATTTTTAAACACTTTTTGTGTGCTGTGAAGTTGGTTTCTTTTTGTTGTTTTTTTTTTTTTTTGGATGCACTCTGAATATCATCAGTGACTGTATTTTCTGCTGCTGTAAACTATAGGAGCTTCATCTCAAGGACTGAGGAACTTAGAACACGGGGAGTCACGAGTGTGTTCTTAACTAGTGCCAGAACATCAGCTCGAGCTGATTGCTCCTTTGTGTCACTCTTAGGGCAAGAGTGTGATTCATCACTTCCATTTTGCTGAACGCTGAAGTGCAGATGCATCTTTATGGGTTAGATTTTGCTTCCATTGAAGGCTAAATGGCATCGTGATCTCATTTGTAATAATGTAAGCTGGGAGTAATTTGGTAACAGTGATTGACCTACATCAGTGTAATTCTTCTGTGAGGTCTTGTCAGATTCAGCAGCTTCTCTGGGAACAGTTTGGGTCTTAGCAAATACATATGTTTAGTTCCCCAGGAAAGCATGTGGATTTCCCCTGCACTGGGGAGTGTCTGTGTGTTCTGTTGGTTATTCGTCAGTAGAATATTTGTAAAATGAATTAAGACATTTAAACCTTGTGTTCTTCACGTTTGAAAGTTGAGACAAGATGTAGCTTTCGATGAATTATTAGACTTGACCACCAGCTCCCTTCCATTTTGACAATAATACCATCTGCCATTCTTTCATAGTGTGCTTGTTCCTCTATCTTTGTAACTCTCTTGATGACTACATTGTTTTGATATGCTAGGCCAGTTAAGCTGCAAAAATCTAGTTTAAAAATAGCCGTATGATTTTAAAATGATTTTTAAAAACTGGAGGAGCACAGAAGAAAAAGTTGTTTATATATGGTTATAGATCTATTTTTGTAGTTCTATTTCTGGTAAACTGAAGCTGATACACCAGCACAAAAAGGAAGATTTATGTAAGTATAGCTATGGAGTCATTTCAGGCTGTGGTCAGGATCATCTTACTGGCATGTCTTTGGGTCACTGGGCCAAGCAGGGTTTGTTTAGGTTTTGTTGGGCTTTTTTTTTTCTTTTGTTCACCTTTTTTTTTTTTTCTTCCCTCTTTGTAGCATTCTTCTGTCAACCCATTTTATTTTGAGAGCAGAATTTCCTCCCTGCTTTCTTCCTTCTTCAACTAATTGATGTCTTTTGCTTCTAGACATCCGCTGGGCTGCAAAAACAGCGGTAGAGTAGTGTACAGCTAAATACAGATATTCCAAATGTGAAATCTGTCAGTCCATCCCTTGGGCACAAGCCCACGCCTATTCATGTTAGAACAACAGCCGCGTGCCTTACGGAATCAGGTGCTCTTTGTGCAGCCCGTGTGCTGTGGGTTTTCTCTGCTCTGAGGTGCATGAGCTCCACTGTTGTGCTGGTGCTGATAAGAGTTCCTTCCTCAGGCTGCAGTGGAAGCCAGCAGCTGCTGTTGTGCCTGGCAGAATTGCCACAGACACTATGGATGTGAATGGGAGAGAAGTGGAATCAGAGGGATGTGGAGGTCCCATGTTATTTACACATTCATTTCCTACATTCTCAGAACCTACCAACCTTCAGGCTGCACTTTTCCTTTGGGACTGACAGGCAGCACTGACCAGCAGACAGCTCAGAATGTCGATGCCTCCATTTCCCTGCCTTTCTCCAAAGTTCAAGCTGTGTTTCTTCAGGAGATGGCAGCAGATGATACAATAATTGTAAAAGTCAGACTCTCCTGTGAGGCTGGAGAGGGAAAGCTGCCCAACAGTTACTCAGTTAAATAACAGAATTATCAAGCCTCTTGCATTGCAATGATACAGATGGAACTGAGTAAGATTTTGAGCCTTTTGTGTTCCTTTGATGCAAGAGAAGAACCCTTCGGACTAAAGAAATGTGGTCCAGTGCCTGACAGCTCACAGCGTGAAAAAGAGTTTTTGTGTCAAGTTGGATCATGCTGTGTTTTAGTTTATGAGCACTGTCACTCGTAAGGAGCCTGGCTTTGTTTTGCTCTGGAGGTCTAGGAGAAGAAACTGAGGAACTGGATAGAGACTTCTTCAGGAACTGAGTTGTTAAGGAGCCAGGTCTGATATGTTCATCTTGCTTCCACTCACCCAATCGTCTTCTGAAGTCACAAGACTCCCACTGTCTTACAGAAACACAGGTAAATGAGGCACAGAGGACATCTGAAAAGGCAGTCGGAGAACAAAGTGGGAAGTGGGGCTTCTTCTGTTCTCTTTGCAGCTTGGTTCCTGTGCATCATTGGGTCAGGCATTTATTCTGTTTTTACCAATTTGGTAGATTACCTATGAAAAATATCATTATATTTTATCAGAACCAAGACCTCAGTTCTTTACAATTGTTTTTTTTTTTTTTTTCTGATTTAAGAAAACAGCACAAAATCTGGAGAAGGGGACAGGAAAGGAGGATAATGTCAGGGAGTGAAATGATGCAATTACACGAGCTTGCTATATGTGTGATTGGCATGAGCTTTCCATTCTCTTTTTGACTTTGTTTATTTGATTTTGTTTAGCCTTATCAAAAACTATTAGTTTCTCTTCCCATAGTGTAAAAGGAAAAATCAAATAAAGACTTAAAAATTCCACGGTGCTTTAAAAAAAGGGTGAGTTATGAATAAGAGTTGAAGCCAGTGATGTAACCTATTCTGAAACCTACCTGTTTTCCACTCAGTGCAAAACTATTGCTGTTTGAAGTTCAAGCAGAACGTGGTCTTCCTCTATTTCTCTCTTACTCTCCCCTTAATCAAAGAGGATATTAAACCTGATCTGGAAAACTTACCTCTCGTGATAGATTTATTTCAGATAAAACTGTTCTTTCTTTTTCTTTTCTTTTCTTTTCTTTTCTTTTCTTTTCTTTTCTTTTCTTTTCTTTTCTTTTCTTTTCTTTTCTTTTCTTTTCTTTTCTTTTCTTTTCTTTCCTTTCCTTTCCTTTCCTTTCCTTTCCTTTCCTTTCCTTTCCTTTCCTTTCCTTTCCTTTCCTTTCCTTTCCTTTCCTTTTCTTTCCTTTTCTTTTCTTTTCTTTTCTTTTCTTTTCTTTTCTTTTCTTTTCTTTTCTTTTCTTTTTTTTTCTTTTTTTTTTTTTTTTTTTTTTTTTTTTT
>VWZT01005779.1:563055-640806 GCA_013397055.1 Pachycephala philippinensis | reverse complement strand
TTTCCTTTCCTTTCCTTTCCTTTCCTTTCCTTTCCTTTCCTTTCCTTTCCTTTCCTTTCCTTTCCTTTCCTTTCCTTTTCTTTTCTTTTCTTTTCTTTTCTTTTCTTTTCTTTTCTTTTCTTTTCTTTTCTTTTCTTTTCTTTTCTTTTCTTTTCTTTTCTTTCTCTCTTTCTTTTCTTTTCTTTCTCTCTTTCTTTCTCTCTCTCTCCCCTTGTGTATGTTGGGAGCTTAGCTTGGTCATTCGTGGTCTCCTGGAGTTCTGGAGAGGTGAATCTTATAAACTAGTGTACACACTGATGGCATTATAAAATAACTGAACTCTTAACCATTTCTGTTAAGGAAATACAAATAATTCCTTCAGAACATGTGGAACCACTGAGTAAAGATTTTAAAGCTGTTTATTGTTTTATTTTGCTTGTCTGCATGTTTAAGCAAAGATGGGAGAATTAAAAGCCGAGACATAAATAAACTGTTCTGATTGCATGTTGGAGGGGTAGTTTAAATAACAGTAACATTTTTCTTGGCTTCTAAAGCTTCAGGGTTTTTTTGAGAAACTGCAAACACAATGAACATTTCTTACACTATGTGGATTCAAAACCTACTGCCTTACTGTGTTATCCTCCAAATCAGGCAATGCTCTCGACTTTGCTGCCTGTCACTTCACCTGCTTTTCTGCTTCTGTTCCATCGAGGTTCCACTGCAGCTGAGGAAGCTTTGGAGAGCACATATTCAGGCAGCCACCCATTACATATTGCTACAAGTATTTGGAATTATTTTCAGCAGTCTTGGAGTCCATAGTGACAGCCACACAACCATTTTTAAATTAGAGCTGTTTGAATAACTTGTGTGCAAGCCCAGATCTGTGCAACAGAAGCAGATTTAATTTATACAGTGTTCAGGAACCTTTAATATCTCTCCAGCAAACACACTTCCAAACACTTTGTTTCACACTCCCAGAACTTCTGTAACACTTTAATAAGTCCCATTAAGTGAGTTTTTGGATGTCCTAGGAGAGGGATTAGTCAAGATGGCACTGTAATGAAATATACAGTTTTAACACTGATGATGTAACCAATTCAGTCAGGGTTTGTGTAGCACTTGCTTGTGGTGTTTTGACAATTATTTTTGTGGAAATAAAGAGAGCTCTTTTGAGCAATCTATTGGAACTAATTTTTGTTTTAAAGGGCAGTTTGCAAAAAAATTGCACAAAATATTTAGGTGATACTGTGATAACTGGTTTGTCTGTAGTCTGTAACCATACAATTCTGTAAAGTGGGGTTAAAATCAAACATTGCTACATGTGGAAGTTGTTTCTAACTCAGTGCCCTTTCTGAATTGACCACAAAATCATTATTCAACTAAACACAATTACCAGTCATTTTAACAGGAGGCAGTAGGAGAACTGTGAGTTGTAGGACAGATTTTAAGATCACACAAAATAAAGTTGCTGCAGTTGAAACAGAGGCTGATTGCTGGACGAGTTGTGTTTTTCTTCATTTTGGAGAGAAATAATTGGGGGGAAAAAAGCCAGAGGAAGACCACAAAGATTGCATTATGATCAGATACACTTACTAAGCAGTTTAGTCCTTCCGTATAGAAAGAGCCATTGTTGGAGATGAAATGTTGACATTGTATATCAGGCCAACATCACAGTAACTGACTATTCTAACAAATTAACCTAATCATCTTCCTTGCAGCTGATACGTAAGATGATGTATTTTTAGACCATTTTATCTCATTAGTGATTATTGCAAATCCTCCAAAATCTGTCAGAACTCCAAATTGCTGCCTTCCTTGAGTTTGTCAATAATTTTCTGTGTTGACAAAGCACATTTAAAGTTCTGAATCTTTAAATTCCAAAAAACAAGGAAGGTTCTTGGTCTTACAGCCCACCCCAACATTAATTTGTTTTTCTTTTTTGAACTCAGTTTATGAATTTTATACTTGGAATTGGTTGTCCTAGCTAAATACATTTTTCTGCATTGCCATCTTATTTTGGCTTTGTGTAGTTTTCATTGTTTGCTAATTAGGTCCACTGAGGTTTCCAAATGTCAGCATCATGTAATTCTTCCAGTCACTGTCAGATCTTCCTCAACAACTTGCAAAAATTTATTCTTTGAAGAATCCCTCCCTTCCAAAAGTCTCTTTGTGCTTGCCCTGAATCTCAAGTTCTGTGCTGTTCTCAGTTAAGAAAAAGCTACAAACTACATATTCTTGAGTATTTTCTAGAACTATGTTAGAAGATTAAAATGCTCTTAATTTTTGTTATGTAAGCAGTGGCAAGTGTCTACGATACTCTCAAGAGTGTGCATGATTATTTTCACCAAGATGGGCTGATTGGATCAAAATTTCATTTTTTCATTGTACATCTCCATGTAGATATTATAAGTCCATGTCTGTTGTTTAACTGGTGATTTTATACTATTATTAACAGAAACAATTTTGCTTTTTTCTCTCTTTTTTCTTTTTTTTCTAATTGGCAGAAGCTAACGAAACAATGCTGAGTTTAAGTCTCTTTGTATCAGTAGGTAACCAATCCAGACAGACTCAATTAGTTCTTATTTAAAATAGAAACAGTGCAACACTTTTTGTTAAGTTTGGGTGTTTCCCTTAAGCTGTCATGGCAGAGCCACCAAATTTTTCCTTTTTGAAGAACAGAGAATGCTTTTGTATTTCAATTCTGCAAAGGTGTTAAACCTTCCTCCCTGGCCAGGTATCCATGATGATGATGGCATAATGCTATCACCAAAAGTTCTTTCCAAGTCTGATAAGCATAGCTGCATTTGTATTTTAACTGGGGGACAAATATCTGTTTTGTTTTTTAGAGTGCTCAAGCAGTTGTTTGCTGTTACACCTTAAAATTGTGCATGGATTCAAACAATGTTACATAGAAATCAAAGATCAGTCACCTGTTTACAGGGATAAATGGTGACTTCTTCCTTTTCTACAGCTGGAATTTAAAAAAGCACCTCTGCCACCACCCATTGAATGACAGATCACAGCTGGCAGCCAGGATAGCCAGTGAGATTTGAATAAAATCACATTTTCAGACATCCAGGTTACTTTCGAGAGGCTTCTGCAGTCTGGAAAACCAAAACCTGCTTGAAGGCTATCAAGTTCATCTACTTCCTTGTCTTCTGTGTAATGACCATTTATTCCCCTTACTAGCTGCTTTCCTATCCAGCTGTCAATGATTTCATTCTTTCCTTTTCCCCCTTAGATCTAATATTTTCTGTCATTTACCCATACTAGGCCTTAATATGCTTTAGTGGACCATACAACTACCTCGATAATCTTATCATTTCCCTTCTAACTCTTTGTAGTTGCTTGACAACATTTAAATGTAAATACAAAAGCTAATGACTGAAATTTCAAAGGCAAGTAACCACTCCTTTTAATTTGAATGTGAAAAGTACAGCTAAGTTTCCCAAGCTGGCTTTGAAAATCAATCTTTTTCACTGTATAAAATTTCAAAAGTTCCTGTGTTTATATCACTGTCCCAGATTTTAAGAAACGAAATCACCTGGAAATCTTGATCATCAATCTTTTGTTTCCCATCCATCCCAGATTTTTTTTATCTTGAGAAAGTCTCCTGTGTTCTAGCTAGCTGATAATTTTGAAATGTCTGCAGTTTGAATAATAGCTTTAGATAGGACTATCGATTGCTTTCATTTCAATTAAAATTAAGCAACCAAAAAAAGTCAAATAAAGAACATTTTTATAAATCTATATTCACAAACAGGTTCAAACAGGTATTTTTTTCCATTAACAAATAAGTTCAAGAGTAGAGGATGATGCCATTTTAGATGATACGCAATTCAAAAGAATCAAAATAACTTGGAGAAGAATTCTTACCACAGCAGTCCTGAAATATGAGGAAAATTTGTTATCCTCAATATTTCATTAAAAAAAAAAATTTACATTGTAGTCATGCAAGACCAGCAAATACCCAATATTGGAGTTATACTGTGTAGGGACCAACAGTGCAGTCCTGTCAGAAATGACAGAGGTTGTTGGGAGCATCACATTGTTCGTGCACAGCAATTTTTTAGTGTAGCCAGGGCTGCTCAGGCTGTTGCTTTAGGCTTGGCTGGTCTGAAGGAAACAGCCAGCAGACAGAAACCAGAATTATTGACATGTTAGCCTTTGAATGAGAGGATCAGGCTTCATGCAAAGATTGCATTGTGTTTAGATCCCATTTATTTAAATCAGTGGGAAAAAAAGATATCCCAAACTCTTCAGTGCAAGAAAGTGCAGATTCTTATGAGAAGCCTCCTCTGTTTGTTGGCAGAGGTGCAAAACCTAAAATCTGCAGGGAAAAAGCACCTTTCACCAAAGTAACACAGAGCTCTGGCACTGTTTCTCTGAGCTGGCCCTGGGAGGAATTGCATTTGTATTGTGAGCATTAGTACTATTTCTGGGAGAAAATACATTTCTTTTCCACTTTTGAATAATTTACCCTTTTCTTTTCGAGTAGAAGGCATTACTGCCAAAAGAGTGCGAGCATAATCTACTGCAATTAGACAGCCTGTGCAGTAGGCCCAATGAAAACCCTACATCATTTTAGAAGCACTGAGACTGCTTGAAAGAGCCTTACAAATAATGTTGTAAGTTATAAAAATAGTTTGGTGCAGAGTTTTTGCACACTCTGGTCTGCCTGCATCCCGCTGCTCTCTAGCCCCCATCATTCCATAGAGCATGGCAGGAACTCCTCCTTTTGGAGTCAGGGAGATGTTCTGCACAACATTCAGGGGGTTTCTGCTCTGAAGATGGAGTCAGGTCCTGGTGCTGGGTTTTGAAGAAGCTGTTGTGCCCAGTGTACTCTTTATAAGGCTGGATAAGAGGCAAAGGCTGCTATATTGTACACAGAACAAAACACTCCTGACATGCAGAGTGGACTTGTGTGGTCACAGAAGGGACCCTAAAAAGTAATTATTTGGTGCTTTATAACTTCAAATAGCAGTTTTTCAGGGATCTCTGACTTGATGCTTTACATGGCCCTCATCACAATTGTTCTCAGAGCAACTGGAGAACAATTTTTCTTCTTGTACCATTGCATGGGATAGAAAATTTGTGTCCCCACTTCAGGGAGGCCTAAGGCGGAGTGCACATTGGGTCATTTGTCCAATCTATCACCATGTGCTCAGAGGAAATCCACAAGCACAGATGCAGGCCAGGGTGAGATACCCTTGTGTCTGATCTTTCCGTTGTCCATCTTACCTCCAAACCTGCCGGCTGCCACATCAGGCAGGGACCAAGAACTTTTGAATTGGTTTTGTGTTGAAATAACAATTCTTTCGTAATTCTCTTTACAGATGATCTCTCACTAGTGTACTCCTCTTTGGGTGTGGCTGTGGGGATTGAACTCTGCAGAAGGCTAACTTTCCTCGTTTATGTGAAGGTTAATATCTCAAGTTCTTTCCTGATGGAAACAATATTAAATGTGAATTTCAGTAATCACGATAAGAAAAGATCTTACAAGCAGCTTTATTTCAAATGCCACCTCTTTACCAAGCCTGTTTTCATGGACTGCATCTTCTTTGTGTACTTGGACAATACAAGGGGAAGGTACGATGTTCACTGTCATGCCACCTGATTCTCTTTCATTAGCAGGACCTTTCCATCTTAATCCTACAATCAGTTTCATTCCACTTCTCTGCATAGGAAATTATTTTATTGGAATTGCTGAGTAAGGAAACCTCAAATTATAGTAGAATTTTATTTATGCCGGAGAAATTAATGCCAGCTAATAGCCTTGTTCCTTGTTCTGTTTTTCTTCGCTATTTGATTTTTGGTAATTGGCCCAACTTGTGTCCTACTGTGGGAGCTTGGCAGAGACAGAGGGATAAAGAACGGAGAAAAAGATTTGTAGGTGTCAGAGACAGCTTGTGTATGTGCCTGCATACATATGTGAGCTGGCATAAAGCAGGGCTATGTGGATTTTAACTGTTTAAATAATACTGTATGTAAATCTTTAGCTAGCTGAGAATGTGACCCAGGAAAGGCAAAAGAAATATTTACAGGTGCTCCACCAGTGTTTGGTGTCTGAACAGGGGTGACCAGGATGCTCTTACTGCCCAAGATACTTGGTCCATGCAATGGTGAATCATGCAAGACTTAGTTGACTCATGGGTGGAAAAAAATGGAGTTAGCACAACCCAAAATGGCAAGGATTTGTGGTCACAAGGAGAAAAACAAAATGTACATTTACACAACAAATGTAGGCAGCGAAGGATGTTCTGTTCAGTCCTTTTTGTAATGGTGAAGGGAGGACTTGACTTTTTTAAGAAAAGGAAACCTGAACTGAAAATGAAAGCCAATATATTGCCATTCTACCTCTAGCTGTGATCTTGCCTGATCTGGTAAGTTAAATGGGTAAGTGCATGTGACATTATTAGAGAAAAACTAGGCAAGGGAGGACAGGGTATTTTAATTGCTCAGAGGAACTCTTCCTCCTGAGTCAGAAATAAAGCTGTGCCTCTACATGCTGTCAATGGCAATATGGTGTTGGTTAATTACCCTTTGAATAGCATCTAATGCAGAAGTTGTGGGTATTAGAAACCAAAATGACCTTTATTTAGGACAAGTGATTTGGCTGCATCCAGTTTTCGGTAAGTGCATTACATCTATTCTAGTTTTCCTTGTAGTTCCAAATGGATGTGGGTGGTTTTTTTTTGTTTCTTTCCATGAATCTGTTAGGTGGTGGTGCTTTCTGTAATATTTTGAGTTCCAGCTGGGAGACAGCTCAATTAAAGTGGTGGGGAGAAAGCCTCATGAAGAGATGGATATTTGATACATCCCACTGAAATGCATTTGTAGAGAAGGCACTAAGTTTGTTCAAACGTAATTCCTTTATAGGGGTATTACCAATAGTAAATACTCTTTTTTTCCTAGTTAAAATGGAAAACCACTTGAAAGGAAGTAACCACGGTGTTTTAAGCTCCACAAATAGTATTGCATGCGTGTGCTGTTAGGTGGGTACTTGGTTATGGTGAGAATCTACAGCCATGGGTTTGCAGGCAGGACACAAGGAATTCCAGGCGTTCACCTCCGTGGATGTCAGAGTGGTTTAGTTCAGGTTGTGGCGGTTTCTGCAGTGGTTCTGAGAGGTGTTTCAGAACTCGGCATCTCTTGTTTAACATGGCAGCTCGGAGAGTCCAGATCGGTTTAACATGTACTGCATTCAGTTCGCATTTCATTTCGGAGGAGTCATTTTTGCTCTCTGCGGAGGCTTCAATTATAGAGGGCCAAATGACAGGCGTAATTAAGGCAAGTGGTGGGATACCAGCGGAGCACTTCGGTGCTTCCACCAAGGATTTTGCAAATCCTAGCTTGATTAATCTGTTAAAACATCTGTGCATCCTCTCGTCTGTGCAACTTATCCGCGGGTATCTCTCTCCCTTGCGCTGCCTGCCTGCGCCTGCCTGCTGGCGGGGGCTCGCACAGAGCCGCAGCCTCGCTCGGCGCTCGCACACCATGCGAGCGGCTCCGTGCTCCTTGAAATGCAGCTCACACTCGCATTCCGTAGTGGAACCNCCCCGGCTGTCCCCCCACTCTCCGGCAGCCGGCTCCAGCTCGCCTCCTTGACGTCATGTCTGTAGCCAGGCTCCAGCAGGCGCAGTGGAGGCAGGCAGCGTGTTAAACTTTCAGATCAAGTCCGGCGGCTCCCAACGCCGTGCGCGGGGAGCTGCGTGCAGCCGCCGCAGCTGGAACATCTGGAAGCGTTCAGTGTGTCTGTCTGTCGGCGAGAGGCAGAGAGCGGGGAGCGAGCGCGCTGAGGGAGGGGAGGGAGTAAGGGGCTGGGACTGTGCTCTCTCTTCCTCTGCAGAAACAGCTCCCTGCCAACACAACGCGCTCAGAATGGCTTTGAAGAGGAGGAGCAGCGGCGTTTGAACATCTCCCTTTTTTTCCCTCTTCCTCCCGTTCTTACTCTTGTAGTTGGTGGATTTTAAAAAGACATTTAACCCTCAGAGGTTTGTCCTGGATGCTTTTGCTTTTTTCCTTTTTTTTTTTTTTTTTTCCCCTCTCTCGTTTCCCCCCTTCCTGTTCTTTTTTATGGTTTAACAGCCAGAGGTGCTGTGCTAAATTCTTGGAAGGGGCCCGGATGTACTGAGGATGCATTGCAATTTCACTAAAGGAGGCAGTAGTGGAAAGGATCAGTTTTTGGTGTTTGATGCAATAATGGGAATCAGGTAATAATAAAAGGGGAAATTCTGCAGCTCCATTCTTCCTTGAATTTTACCAAGCCGATTTTCGGAGGGATTATTCTGGACTCGTTTTAAATGGTCAATGAAAACAAGAGGATGTACATTCCAGAAGAAAACCATCAAGGTAAGCCCGAGATTTACCTCCGAGGACCTAGCAACCATTCCCTACCCTGCCCTTTGTCCCTTATCTCTCGGTTCAGCCCAGCCGCTGGCACAGCCGGCGGCGGGCGCGGGGCCGGGGCAGAGGACAGCCTTTGACACCGGGCTCCATTCGGAGCACACGGCTCCCCTCGGCCGGCAGAGCTTCGGGGGGACCCCCGCAGCCCCTCGCCGAACGGCTGCTTCCTCGGAGAGCCCGGGCAAAGAAAAGTTGCTTTAAGTGGCCGTGGTCGCCTTCTCGGGCGAAGGGGCGAGGAGGGGCGGCCGGCCGGGGGCTGCGCGCTGGGGCCGGGGGCTCCGGGGAGCCGCCGCTGCTCCGTGTCAGACGGGGATTAACTCGCAGGGCGGCCGGGATTAGGGGATCTTTCCCAATTAACGTCGTCCCGGTCCTCCTAACCTCCATCTGGGTACGGCTTCCTAAGGCACCGGGAGAGGAGCCCTTCCCTTCTCTTACGCTATTTCTAATCTCTCACACGAAAGGGGAGGGGAAGCGAGAATTATCTGTTTACACACATATGCACCATACATGCGCCCATCCCGAGAGAACGAGGGACACCGGGGGTGCCTGTATCAACATTAAAGTTGGCTTTTACTCGGGGCAGTGATTTCTCCCCGAGCTCCTCTCAGGATCGCCCGCATCNCTGTTACCTGCATGGTGTCACCCCCTCCCCTCCCTTCCCTCCAGCCCTGGCTGCACACACACGTCGGTGTTGCAGAGCAGGCAGAGCCATTTCCTCCCCTCGGCGAGGCCGGGAGCGGCTGCGGGGTGTCTGTCCCTGCCCAGCAGAGCCCCCCGCCCCCGCCAACTTCTTCCTCACCTCCCCTTCGCCCCCCGCCTGCTCCTCGCGGCAGCCCCTCCCTCGCCCGGTGGCAACTTCCCCGCTGGAAAAGGTGCCCCTGGCGCTGGGGTCCGGCACCTGCTCCGGGGTGAGCCCCCGGGTGCCCCCGGGTACCCCCGGTCCCTTGGAGCGGCGGCTGAAGGTGCAGCCGGGGAGGGGCAGCAGCGCTGTGGCAGCCCTCAAATGGTGGAAGGGGAGCGGGGTTTTCAGAGATAACACCACCCTCCTTCCGATTAAACACAGATTAAAAAGAATAAAACCAGCCAGCACCCCCACCCCTCAGCACTCCATCGAAATGAGGTGGGAGGGGAAAGGAAGCAGCCCCTGATCCAGAGTGCTTCTTCCAAGTGGGAGCGAGTCTGCAGCACATGCATTCGGCAGGCATAATTGGGCTGCTCTTCCTGGTCCAGAGCTGATAAAGTGGATGAAGAGCTCAGCCTCCATAGCAATATGCCAACGCTATGGCAACCTAAATCCAGCTCCCTCCTTATCAGCTGCAGTGATTATATAATTGGAGGAACAGTTTTGCATCTGTCCCTTGATGCGGGTTGTCATTACTCCCAGGTGAAAGAGCAACTTCTAAAGCAAACAGAAAATCAGCCAGGTGGAAGAGAGTTCTGTTCCCTGGTAGCGCTCAGGGTGCCATTTATTTTCAGTCTATTTTTATTTTGTGCAAACAGCACCTGAAAGGTTAAATTGATCAGTAGTCAAGAAAACCTGGTGGTGAGGAGATGGGAGCAAACCAATCACAACGTGGAAAGGAGCCATTAAAGCAACCACAGATTGCCAGTTGCAAGGTAGCGATAGGAGGGGAGTAGAAGATGAAGCCGGGTCTGGGATCCTGGTCTGCTCCTCTCTTCTGACATGGAAGGCTGATTTGGATCAGTCCTTACTCTTGCATCCTGCTCAGCTGCTGGCAGCAAGGTGGATGTTCCAGGCACTGGTGGTGCAAGACAAATTTCGATGTCTGCTCTTGAAATGTGACTGACGTGAGCAGGCCTCTGCCAGCGGTTGCTGTGCACAGGTCTGATATCAGTCAGCCCCTTATCAGCCTACCTGAGCAGCTCTCCCACTCGGGTACCTGGGCAGCAGGGGAGCTGCTGCAATAGGGCTTGCTTCAAGTAAATAAATAAATAAAGCACCGAGAGGCCATTAGTTACGTCGTGAGGGCTGTGGGGAAGAGGAATTGCGTTTGAAAGTGCTTTGTTGACTTCTTAACTGCCCATTTGGGCAGGTTTGTAATATACTTGTCTTACACTTCTGGACGTGACTACGTATCCTGAAAATCTCTGACTCTAAACTAAGAATTTCCTCATTTTTTTGGATGTTAAGCCTCCTGTGCTTTCATTGCAGTCTCCTATTGCACAAAGGCAAGTCAATAGCATGTTATTTGTTGATGCTGAAACACAATGTTCATTTTTTGCTACACAATGGAGTACATTTTTTCATAATAATTATTCATCAATAGAGCTCGTGTCTGTCTAGAAAATGACAAAACCCCACCCAAGAAGCACCAGCAAAAAGCTTCCAAAACTAACTACATCACGTCTAATGCGCATGTGGGCCGGGTGGAACTCTAGATGGGCATCTTTAGCGTGTAACACTTTGGAAAACTTGCCCTCCTAATGTAAAATAGAAAGCCAGTTTGCAAACCCACGTGTTGCAGCCCCCTCCGGGGAGGGAGGGAGCGGAACGAGCCCGCCTGGCCCCGGGGTGGGCGCTCGGGGTCCCTCGGACACCCGGATAAACTGGGTGGGATCCGTGCCGGGCAGATGGGGCAGGACAGGAGGCAAAGGCAGGGGTTCTGCCGTGATTCCCAGCGGTGGGGAGGGGAGCGGGGGTCCCGGGCTGCCTGTCCCGGAAGGTGGCACTGCAGGGCCGCGGAGGCGCTGGCAGGGCTGGGCACGGGCACGGGCAGTGCCCGGGCTGCTGCAGCCAGCCCCGCTCCCCGCCACCGCGGGCTGATGGAGACCGGGACAGCCGTGCCTATCCCGGGATAAAATCCATCAGCATTGAGGAGCCCCTGGTAGGTCATTTGTTCCGCGCAGTAATGATGCTCTGAGTGAAAAGGATCTGACACCGCGCCTGAGCTACCCTTCCTTCAATTTCAGATAATGCCTTTGGGCTTTGTCCTTATTGCATATTTTGAACAGATTTCTACCTGCTGCTTGTAGGAAGGAACCCCCTCAGGTATTTGTCAACCATAATTAGGTCTTCTTGCAACCTCCTTTCCTAACCTGCACATACCCTGTTCTTGAAATGTTTCCCTGTAAGACACTCTTCTCATAGTCCTTGTATCTCCTGTATCTGTTAAATTAAGAACTAATTAGTATACCCTTTATTTCTCGGAAGCCTATTGATAGCGAGAGGGTCAAGTCACAAGCACAGTCCCTAATGCATTTTCTGACCTGAAATCAGGGTCAAACCCACAGATATTCCCCTTAACTTTGCAGGTATAAATAGAGATGATTGTGTACACTTCACAGCTGATTTCAGCTGGAGGGTTGAAATCTGTCTCATGCTGTGCTACAAAACAAAACCATTGGCTATAGGCACTAGAATTTATTGGATGCTTGCTTTAATTTTCTGCTCTATTTTCAGAATACCAATTTTATTTCCTGTTTGTTTTGGGGCAATGCTTTCACGTGTAGGAGAAGCCACGCTCTTTCCATGGTGGCAAAGTGACCAGATTAGCAAACTTAGTCGTAATTTTTGAGTATTTGTTCTTGTGCTCTTGTTTTGCTGTAAAGCTTGGTCAGAGTAGGCATTGGTAATGGGGCATAAAGAATTTCTATGTGGTCTGAAACAGCTTATCTTCAGGATTTTTGGAGAAAAAGAGTCTGAATCGCTGTTTAGAGATGCAGCACTAGAGTTCCAACCTCCCCTGATTTAACAACACTTGTATTTATGAAGTATTATCCTCTGCCTCAAAGTACTTGGAACTTTCAGTTGGTGTAAAGAATTCAATTCAATATAATATGAAATAGCAGTGTAATATAAAAAAATTTAATATATGTTAAGTAACAGCACTTCAACATTCTGCATAATACAGTGCACTGCATTTATTTGTGAAAGTTACCAGTAGAGTCTCCAGAAAGATATTTAAGTGCTCTCAAGCATTTCCTATCCTTAAAAGGAATATTTAAGTATCCTGCTAAAGGCATGGAATTTAAAGTATATAGTTTTGAGAGGTTTTCTTTGAAATTATCTTCAGTCACAGAGACCAGTTTTGGGTAGGTCATCATCAGTGTTCCTGCTGACTGGTTCTTCCCAAAGTTTGCTGCCATGAACTCTTACCTGGTGTGCTCCCTGCAACCAAGGAACATTTATGAACCCCCTCTTGCTCACATCTCTACTCTGCAACCAAATATTTTGGGTTTTTGGGGTTGCATCTGAGTAACTCGCTGCAGCAGATGTGGCACAGCCCTGCCATGTGGAATTAATTTATCCCACCGAGATATTTACTTTGAGTTATTTGTCCTCGTCTTTTTGTTGTGTTTCCCCAGAACACTTGAGAGGACATGTTCTGTAACTGCAGTGCTGCCATGTGTGCTTGGTTTTGGATTAGTTGCTTTCAGTTTTGTGGAAAAGGGTTCAACATCCATGCTTAAAATAGGATTTTTCTGAATGGCAATCACTCTTAAATTCACTTCTTGTGTGTGTGTGAATTGTCATTGTGGCCATTCGACATGCTGGGAAGTGCCTTGGTTAACCCTTTCTGGGAAATAATGAAAGGAACAGAGCCATTCAAGCTCAGGAACAGCAAATAAAAGACCTCTTCTGAGCAAGTGTTCTCTAAATTTATTGACTATCAACCAGCATAACAGATGTGACTGCGTGCAGTAAAAGTCTCTCTTAAATTATTGAACACAACAAATCAGATCAACACCAAAGAAAGCTTTTACCAGTGGCAGATATATGCTTTACAAAACATAATGTTATTAAATGCTTCAATTGCCTATCTTTTTTTTTAAGACTGAATACAAACCCAGTATATTTTTTGTCAATCATTTATCTGAAACACTGGTTTTATTTAGATAGTGGGAATGATATGAATTTGAGAGCAAGTGTATTCATTAAAATGTTTATTGCTGGATTTCAGCATCATTAATTTTACAAAGAGAAAACACTATTAAGGGTTCAGACGTTGGTGGCCACTGAACACTTTTCCTTTTTCTGGTAGTTCCTCTATCAGCTAACATAAAATTGGCATTTCTTCTTTGCAATGTTATCAATGAACATCAAAAAAGAAAAAAGACACAATTGTGAGAGTAGTATAAACTCAAAGAACTTGAGCTGGTTTCAGGATAGGTCTATTCCAGCTGCAAGAGTCACAGGTGTCTCTGTACCACGTATAGAGATTTCCAGAACAAGAGACCGGACCAAACTTCCCCCAGAAACCCAAATACAACATCAGAGATTGTGTGGTTTGGATTGGTGCATTTGCCGGTTCGTGAGAGGTGTGGGAGGGCAAAAAAAAATAGGAGAAAATATTAATATATGTGCTGTAGAAGGTGACAGGAGATTTGATGGAATCACATTTTGTCTTTATTTGGCCAAACTGGCAGTTGTCCAGATACCAAGGCTGAGTTATTGCAGTCTAGAGCTGAGAGATTATTAGCACAGCTCATCTTCAAGAGAAGATGAGGCTGAGGAGAACCGACTGCTGATGGCTTTGAAGGTGGTCAGCTCTGCGTGTCACCTTCCCAAAAAGCGAGTTCTGGGAGGTGCTGCTCTCTCTGGCTCAGCTTTCACTGCAAAAATTGCATTTCTGGGAAGCGAGGATTAAATAAAATGGGGCTGAGTGGTGGAAGGGATCTGCTGAGGTGATTCAACACTCTGCCCCAAACAGGTCTCATTAGATGGGGCTGCTCAGGTCCAGGTTAATCCTGAATGTCTTTGAGGATGGAGCTTCCCCAAACTCACTGGGCAGCCTGTTGCAGGGTTTAACCACCCTCACAACAAACAAACAAACCCAACACGTTGTTCCTGGTACCTGCTCGGTGTATTTCAGCCTGTATCCATGAAGAGCTCATTTCCAAATGTCACCCAGCAGCTGAACTGCTGCCACATCTCTGTGTTTAATCAGACCCAGAGGGTGTTTGAGGGGCTTTTGCCTCAGTGCATCACCCCAGTTTTGGAGCAGTTTGCTTTTCTGGAAACCTCTGGGATGTTAGAATGCTAAAACTGTGTCTTTGTAGAGGATTTCGGCAATTTTCCTTTTTTTCTGTATGTGTCTGTGCTTTTTTCAGTCCCACATATAAGACTCTAAGTTTCAGTGGCTGTCTCAGCAGCCAAAACATTCAGAATCCATGAAAAAACACCAGCAAGTCGAATGTCCTTCAACAGCTGGGAGAAATTAGCAGAGTATCAGTTAAAGCCTCGTCTGTGTGGGGGGAAAAAAAAGTTATTTAACCCGGCATCTGTCAAAAAATAAAAGAAATCCACAAGTCTCACCTGGGCACCAAAAAACTCAACAAATTTAGGAGGGAGGGAAAATTTGCTTCTTTGATAAAAGAGAGAAGATTAAAATAAAGTAATTATTAGGGGTAACTGGAAACTTAGTGGTTTTCAAACCAGACACAGTAATAAAACAAATCTGGCAAACTACACAGGAACTCTTTTTTGGGTTTTGTACATAAACCTTAAGAATTAATCGTTGCAAGGAGAATGTTGTCTGAGAGCCACCCAACCTTAGAGAATACTCTATCATATATTTAAAATATGCTTCTCTAAACGGTATTGTTATTTATCTGAAATATTCAGGTTTTTAACCCAGTATGTGTATGGTTGCCTTCGGGTATTTTGGAAAAAACAATTAAATATGACTGAACATGACATTATAATTACAAAGTAAATATGCTCTAATTGAGTAATTAACTCAACATTTCTTCCTAAAGGCATTGTAGGAACGAGTTCATGTTGCTGATCAGATTTCAGATTCTTTGTTCCAAAGGAGAAAAAAAAGACTTCCATTCTCCAATATGGCTGTCTGGATGCAAGGCTTCTTAAGATGCCTCTGTTTCTAAATTTAATATGTAATTTTTGAAATTTTACAGATATTATTGATTCATCAGATATTCTTTTAACTACTTTTGTCAGATGAAATAATCTTTTATATAGACAGAATACTTGTGTCTCTGCTTGTAAGTCAGCTCAACTCTTTTAGGTGGCAGCTATATTCTGCTTCACATATTGTTGACAAAAATGATAATTCTGAAATTGAAACTGAAAAAATAATAATAATAATTCTGAACTTGGAATTCTGTGTGGTCTAGCTGTTGGTAGTAGAGTTCCTGAGTTATGGCTACAGGAATGCAACAATGAACAGTGTGAGAAGCAAATGTAATCTGTGTGAATACAGGAATTAAAATTGATGTGTGTTGAGGACAGAGAGGAAAATGAGTTATTGCACCTAAACACACTGCATAGAGGATTCACTTTGAACCTTATTTCTGATGCAGGAAAAAACCAGAAAGCTGAAAGTTAAGATCTGTAATGCCAAACTTTGCTGGCTTTTCTATCTTGTAGCTCCATGTAGCTCACAGAATGTTTTCCATGCAGCCCCCATATGTAAATATTGGACATTCGAATTAAGTACAAAGGGGTCGGATTTCCTGAGGATGAATTTAATATACTGACAGCAAAGTCAGCAAATGAAGTTGGATAAACCCCAGGGTCATTAAGAAAACAGAGGAAATCCATAGTATCCATTACTCTCTGGAGTTGTGAACAAATAGACTCACGCGGGGAGGAAAGCTTCACCTGTGTGTTGGAATTCACATATGATAATTAAATTGCCCATTATTGCTTTTATAAATTGTATACTGCCAGTTATTATTGCCTATTATAAATTGTATAGATGCACAGAGTGTTTTCAGGTGTAATTTAAATTCAAATTGGTGTCTTTAGAGAGAAGTAAAAGGCATTTATGGGGTGAAAATTGAAAGTGATCAGGTTTAATTGTGGGTTTAATGGAACTTTAGTATGACTGTATTCAGGAGCTATAGCTAGGAGTGGATTACATGAAATTTTTACATCGCTTTCACCTAAGTCAGAATTCTAAGTGAAAAGCCAGAGATTTGCAGACATCAGTTATATTTAGTGCCGGTAGCATCAAAGTTGCATTCATAAATCAGTGAATGGCTTGAGAGACAGAACTCCAGTCTCTTGCCTGGCAGGTTCTCACTGGCTTTGGCTCAATTGCCCAAATTCTGTGAGTGTGAGAGGTTTATTAGCAGCTGTTTGGGATGTGCTGCTCCCGGGTGTGGCAGGGCACGTTGCTGAATTCTCAAAAAAAACTTCTCCACGGTTTTCTTCGAGAATTGTTTGCTGTTTGTTTAATGTAACAAAGCTTATTGCTTAAATCAGAAATGAGCCAATTCATGAGGGAGCATGCTGAAAAAACAAATCCTTCATTTAGTTTTTTGGGTTTACATTATGACCAGAAGGGTTAACAGTTTCATTTTAATTTTGGGTTCGAAAGCAAATGTAATAGGACAGTGATGACTGGAATAGAGCGTCTCTGAGTATCTCTTGTCTTTTCAGCCCTTATGGCAAAAGTCAGAAACAAAAGCAGAGAGTGAAAGGCCAAGATGAACATGGCTTGAAGGCTTTTCTCTGCTTTAAGGCAAAGGGTGTCAGGAAGGATCATGAGAGATGAAAGATTGTGTCCCAACTTGCATGCAGTGCTAAAAGCTGTAATGCATGCCAGGAAATCTGTCAAAAATAACAAGAGGGACTTGCTGCTGGCAGTTCTTAAAGACAACCAAAGTGTTTTAAAATCAAATTTAAAAAAAATTCAGGTATCAAACCTCAGAAAAATTGAGTGTGGAGCTTTACAGGTGCCTGGCAGAATCCCTGGGAAAGTATCATGGCACATGGTCAAATGTGAAGTGCTTAAAAAAGGATCGCATCTTAAAGCATGAATAATTCAACAAAACATTGCAGGAAGTTTTTAATGCTGATAATGCAACTTCTGCTACTTTCTATGAAACGCTGTGCTTAGACATCTCCTTGAGTGCTTTTAATTTGCAATGAGGTTTACACGGCTTGGAGTATTTCTGTAGAGAGATATGCATTTGACTGGAACATACATCCTGCTGTTTCGGGGCAAAGCTTGGATCTAAATAACCACACACGGGTCAGCAGTTCTTTTTCTGTTTTTCCAGCACTTAGCATTCTTATTGAGAGCTTTGCTGTCTTCTTGCTTTGCTTTGAATTTGCTCTTATTTCACCAGAATGCTTTTTTTTTACTGTTATTTTGGGGCATGCATCCTTGAGATTTTGTGTGTTGTGCCTTAAGGCGGTTTCTGATGGAGAACATCAGTGCCCAGAATACAGAGCTGGGTCTGGCTGGGTGTTTCTGAGGGTTTTGGTGTGCATGCTGTAGGGCCAGGGGACTCACTGTTTATGAGAAATACAGATGGGAAGGCCTTTCGTGGAGTCAATTGCACAAATATCAGAGGCAAGGAAATGTGTTCTTTTAGCACATGTCAGTGGTGTTTGATGCTTCAAAAGGAATGTGATGTGAGCTCATCCAGGTGGCTTAATGCATTGGTGAGTTCTATCCCTCGTCTCCCTGTGTCAGTGTTGGAATACTATTTTAGAGTACTGCTTTAAGACAGAATTACAGCAGAAGATGGAAAGCCCCGCTTGTCATCTTAGGCTTTAAACCTCTAATTCATGTATCATGTTCTGATAACAGCAGTAGAAAGTATCTAAACCTGATTCTGCAGCTACAACATAATGAACAAAGATCTGACAGAATTTCAGGTGCTGTTTGGGAGATTAGTGTAAAGACTGGAGTATGGACATTTAGACATAAAATACAATCAAACTGTATTTTAATTTATTTCTGTGTTAGGATGTAGACTTCCAGAAAGTCTCATACCTCCACAAAAGCTACATTTCCTTCCTTTTGAGGGCTGAGAAAGAAATACGTTCTCTGAAGTTATTTACTTCTCCTCTTATATATTTACCCAGATCATGATCCCTGTAATATGAACATCTTCCAGTATTAAAAGCTCTCTTCATCTTCCCGACGTGCCAGGTCAATGGGCTTGGAAAATTAATTTTCTCTTTCTTCATCAGCTATGTTGTGTGTGCTTATGTGAAGATATTACCCTAGGAGGTGCATGCAAAGAAATTAAAAAGGCATTTAATTTTCACAAGATCCATGTTATGAAATGGGGTTTAGTTACTGATGTCATCAAGCCTGGAACAGACACAGCAGTACTGGGATGTCTGATCCCCGTGTCTGGGTGCAAATCAGGGAGAGCAGCCCCTGCCCAGCTCCTGCTGAGTGCACAAGCAGGTTTGTGATACGATTAGAACAGCAGCTTGGTTATTTTGTCCAGGTCCATCTGTGGTAGTCAAGGGCTGGGCTCCTGATGGATACCCCTGTACCACTGTTGTGCCATGATTTGCATTTTCCCTTTCCAGTTCTGCTGACTTGCTTTTTCTCTGCCTTTGTGTCTCCCTTCTCACTCCAGTCTTCTCCAGAATAAACAACCCAAACCTAGCTTTGGTTTTTTTTTTCCCCACTGCACCAACTTTTCTACCTCCATACCCAAATTTGGTGTTTCTGGTACTGTTTTCAGTAATCCTGGCCTTATTTCGCATTCCCAGCAGTTACCTGGGCACTGTTGTCCCTGTGATTCTCCCCTGTAGGACTCCAGTGCTTTCCTCAACTAAGTGTGAAGTTTGTTCCTCTCTGACTCAGCTGCCCCTGAGCTGTGTGGAACGTGGCCATTTCTCACAATGCCACCTGTAACTCTTGTCAGCTTCTCACTTTATTATCACTTCTGGTCATTTCTCATGTCACAGCCAGTAGTTTTCCATGTCCTGTTTGCTTACCCAGGCCAGGCTGAGTCATCTGCCTGCAGCCCTAATACCAATTATTCTGAGGAGTCTTAACTTCAGTAATGAGTGCTGTATATTAATAAGTAAAGAGGATTCTCTTCTTTGTAAGTGCAGTCTTTCCCTGGTGATGACCAGTTTTATATGTAACAGCCATGGAAGGAGGCTGATGTCTTGGGAGCTGGAAAGAAATGATCAGACAGGTTTATGAGGGGTCAGTGCACAGCATTTTGAGTGTTGAACTCACTTTATGATCAGGATGCGTGCGGTTTCCCTCTTGGATGTAAATTGCAGAGATAAAGTGTGTTTCTCTTGACTGTAGATATTGCCATGGCCAAATGGGAATCTGACAGGAAAGGGAACTGCTTTGGTCTCTCTCTGGGGACTGCACATGGAGCTGTGTGGTGTGCACTCAGTGTACTTGGATAGGAAGAATCAGACCTCTCTTTTCCTCCCAAATCTACACACACTTATCACCAGGCACCTCCGGGGCTTGAACAGCAACCTAGATACACAGATAGCTCTGATTTTTATCTGCCATCTTCTCAGAGTGTGTATCGTGAGGCATTTTTATTTTTGTTTCCAAATAGCTGGAAAAAATGATCTACTCTTGGGAACAATTAGGATGTCTTTGAGATGTCTGCAGTTGCACTGTGCCTACACAGTTGTGTGTATATATAGGCAGAAGTATAATTTGCTTAGTGGACCAGAATGAATAAGTGACTGTGATTGGAGGGCTCTAGCTGTGTTATGAAAGATTTTTGAAAGAAATAGAATAGTATGAAATAAGAGAGAAATGGTCTGTGTTTGCAGATTGTCATTCTTCACGTAGTAAAACTGATGGTTTGGCACAGATTTCACTTTACCTCACTGTAGGTGTTTAAATTGTCTGGTTAGTTTAAATTGCCTAATCCTTTAGAGCTGGTGTGTAGTGAGTGGAGAGGAAGGCAGCCATGGCCAAAGAACATTACAGATATCTAAAACAGGTGGGGTAGGCTGCTTTTTTGGGAGCTACTTAGCTCTGCCTTGACTATATAGCTAAAGATTTGATGTCTAAGTCGGACTAAATGTCAGATTTTAGATTGCTAGAACTAGTGAACTGAGTTCTACCTTATGTATGCGTGTTGGTTTCTAATTCTGGTTGTCAACAACACAAGCATGGCGTGAAGAAAGTAGTTCTATGCCTGAATTAGGTTTAAGTCACCTCTCTTTCAGGTGGCCTGTGTGCATGCACATGCTTTCAATGTATACCTCCTGCCTGGATGCATGCTGCTAAACAAAATAAATTGGCAAAGAGAAGCGTGGTAGGAAAAGTAATAACTTGGGAAAAAATCCCAGCTGGAAATTCATGGAAGCTGTTTCTCGAGGAATATCCCTGTCTCCATCTGGGGTGAGAACAATTCATTTTTCCTAAGATTGTGTTTAGGAGTGGGAAACTGAGACTACAAAGCAGGTATCTTCAGGAGGGAGATGGGCTCTGCAGGCTGTGTCAGAGAGGGATGGCCAGTGTGGCAGGAGACACAGCATCAGAGGAATTGTGCTGTCATCAGTCCAGGCTTTGCTTTGTGGCTAGAGAGTGTGGGCAGCTGAGCTGGCTGGGATGCACCAAATTCACCAGGAAAGATTAATATTTGGGTAACAGCAATGTAGAGAGGGCTCTCTGCAGCAACCCTTTGGTTTGTGTGGGCTGTGCTTTGGGGTGAACCAATGCAGCACGCCTGCTTTTGAGAGTGCCATTTCTGAGTCATGGAGAGCTCCTTCTCCAAAGAGAAGATAAACTGAGGTGTGAAATTCATTTGGTCTCATGAACTTGGTGACTTTGTTCAACCTCGGGCATGTTGGCAAAGGGATTCTGCCTGCCAGAGCCCAGAGTGCCAGGTGGGGTGTGCTGGATCTGTGATTTCAACCAGGGGAGAGCCCTTGTCCCTCCAGAGGAGTGATGCTTCTGGTGACATCAGAAGAAAAGGAGAACCTTTCTTCCCAGAGAAAGTTTTTATCATCATAAGAAAAGGGTGGCACACACTCTTTCTTTACATCTTTGTGCTACTACATCACCTCAAAGAATGGGTATCTTTTCAAATTTCTCCCTCTCGCTGCCGCAAGCGGGGACACGAAGTCTTTATGCCTCATCCTATGATCTCTTCAGGGCCTCTTTCCCCAGGATTTACAGCTCTGGCTCTGTCAGGCTGCCTTTGCACAAGCTCTGTGGTGCCCAGGCACCCGCCGTGCCCCCGGACAAAGGCTGTGCCACGGCACCTACCCTGTGTGAAACAGCGATTACAGCCTCCTGGAGAGCACCAGGGGAGATTCTCCTCACACAAATTGGCATCTGCAGGGGCACAGACCAGCTCAAAGCAACTCTTTCCCTCCTCATGAGGTGCTGGTGAAGCCATTGAACTTTGTGAACTCACTTGTGAAATCTGAATCTTGAAAATAGGAAGTAAGGGGACTTTTTAATGAAATAACAACCTTTAAACGTAGTATTTGCCATCAGTGGCTTCCAGTTTAATCTTTCTAAAGAAATCACAAACATATGTTTTGCCTCTTTGAAAAGCTATTCTGTAATTTTGCATAGGGCTGTCTCTGATGTTTTCTGTCATCGTTTCACCATTTGCTTTTGAATGCTCATTTACTGTCTGTGCTTGGTAATGATACAATGACTCAAAACAAGAGGAAATGTATGGATTTAAGTGGGAGTAATTTACTTAAAATAATGTAACTGTTTTTGTAACACTACTTTTCTGATTAAGCCATTGTGCTGCAAATAACTCGAAATAAGGACAATGGGGATCTCCAGTCTACATGTGAAAATGTTGCATTTATCCCACCACAGGCCTCAACATGTTGCAAAAGATACATTTTTTTCAGAGACATTTCCAATTGGTGTGCTTTAAATATCATCCTGATAGCTTTGAGCTTCCTGCTGTCCTTGGGCTGTCTGTGGGTAGCAGATTTTTGGGGACATCTGCCACGCTGAGGAATTTCTCCCTGCAGTTTCTGAATCCTACTGTTTGATCCCCAAAAGGGCCATCAGAAAATTAAGCAGACCTGCCCTGGGTGGATAAAGTGGGAGTGAGCCCTGACAATTCAGAGTTAAGTTCCCACATTTTAGGCCTCCTCTTTGTTACCAGTGTGCACCTTATTAGACATCTGAATTTGCTTAGTTACAGCTACCAAATACTGAATATAATAAAGGTTGTCCCATTAAGTTGGAAGGGTCATGAGGTGTGTCAAAATTCACGTGCTCCTGCTCGTTAGTTCTGATCAATTTTTAAAAACTCTCTCTTACATAAGGCTAAATGGTTCAGCTATTTTTAGCCTTTCATTGAAGATATTATCCCGCTCTACATTTCTTATACCTCCTTTTCTCAGTTCTTTAAACTATTATTCTTTTTGAGGTGTGGGTTCTAGGACCAGGGCCTGCTGTGTTGTGTTCCATAGTAATGCTCTGTATAGCTGCATTCCCTGGACTTTCAGGCTCGCACCTAGGTTGAAACTCATCCAGGGCCATGTTTCTGTGTGTTGGTTCATTCTGTCCAGTGGTTAGAGCCAACAAGGACAAAGCAGCTCAGTCATGGAAGAGAAATTAACCTGCATTTCCTCCAAACAGGGAGGCACAACACTGATGGGAAAATCCAGAGATAGTAAGAGATGCTTAATCCTTTTTAAACAGGTTGGATGTTTTGAGGTTTTCTGTTAGGTTGTTGGTTTGGGTTTTTGTGTTTTTCTTTCTCTTGTTCTCTGATGAGCAGCAGAAACACAGAATCTCTTGGCCAGTGTTCGGATGCTATCGGATAAATGGTTTATAGGAAATTTCTTGCCTCTTTCGTGGTGCTGATCCTGCAAAGTGCAGAGCATCCCAAGAAAGGAACACAAAAGCCTCGGCTTTCACCATCTTTGGTGTGATCTGCAAACTCTGGAGCCAGAGCTGGAGCAGCAGCCAGAGCCTTCTCTCAATGGCAGTGCCAACACAGAGCTCTAACCAAGTGCTCTGCAAACCTGGTGTGGATCTGCTCGTGCCACCTTTGCTCTGCTCTGTGTGAGTTCAGCAATGATCAATGGATCTGCTTTCATATAAACAGGAGCCTTTATTTTTAGAAAGACTCTCCAAAGACTGCCTCAAACACTTGTCTGCATCCACTGCAGAAAAGGTCACAGAGAAGCAGCTTAGCAATCTTTGTGTAGTGAAGCAGTGACACGAGAACTATTCTGGGGTTCCGTGTGACGGAGTTCAGCCTGGGATGTAAAGCAGATGCTGATTTCCCTCATACAGGTGCTTGCAGAGATTGTCTCCTGCTAGTTTTCCCCACCCCTTATTATCTCTCCCCCTTAGCTCCCCTCTTTGCTGCAGTTGCAGTCCTCTGATTAGTGCCTTATTTAGTTTGGAAATGTTCATAACGACAGAGCAAGCCAAGAGTGCTTGTTTCTGCATCTGTACACTACACATGCTTAATATTTAAACTTGGAACATTCAGCAAGAAGATACCAGTAGATAAAAAATATTAGAGAAAAGTCTGCGTGCTGGAGATAGAACATATTACTTTAGGTACCAAACAGCTCAGTAAAATTATTTTCCTCTGTGCAAAATGCTATAAAAATATGACTCTAAATCTGTTAATGCTATAATACCTCTAGATCACAAAGTTCTATTTTGAGTAAATGAATGGGTTTGGGTTATTTTGCTGTTTAGTTATCTTTTAATATCACCCTGAATGTTAACCAAGCCACTGTTTTCCTTGGGTGTGTAGCAGGGTTTACATTCATGTGGTTGGTAATTTGCTGTGGGTTTGTTTGAAGGGAGGTTCACAAAGACCTCCTTTTCCTTGGTTTGCAGAGCATGTTGCATATGAAGCATCCTCTTGAGATTTTGTGGATGAAAGGAAACAGAGAGAGAGAATGGAAGAAGCTTTTATTCTTCCCTCAGTTCAAATTTTGCCTTTTTTCTGCATGATCTCTTTCTAACACCTTAATGATGCCAAGTTACAAAGAGCCCTCCTGTTTGAATACTTTTATTTTGTCTAAAGGTATTCAAAAATGAGATAACATTGATTAAGTGACTGAAATTAGGAGAAACACCAAACTTTTCTATTTTTGCTTACTTAATTCTTAAGATTTGATAGAACTTTTTGTATAGTTTGTTTCAAACTTTCCTCTTCAGTTGGTTTTGGTGGTGTTTTGTTGGTATAATTCCAAGCAGCAGGGAAAGAAAAAAAAAATCACATTTTAAAAATAGAAAAATGTGTTTTTTAGAACACTAAGATTAATAGCTGAAATCAAAGTCAGTTTTGACACTTGAAGCACCTTATAATACCTTTTCCTTTGAAACTGCCTGCATTTCAAGAGGGGAGTGCATCTTTAATTTATTAGGGTATTGCATGCATCATCTAAAATTAGGTAAATGCAGCTTAAAATAATTTTTTTTTGCCTTTCTGGAAAGCAACAAATAGTTTTTAAGTGACTGGTTTGCTTGTGTGCTAATGTCTGGTTTCCACTGAGGATGATGCAGTAGGTACCTCTGGAAATTAGAGAGATTATATACTGAGATATATAGATTAGATATAGATTAGACATAGATATAGATATATATTCTCTTAAATTGTGTGCCCAGCAGCTGAATGAATGTTTGATTTGGGTGAGTTCTCCCAAGCCTGCACACAGACTCAGAGATAACAGCTGGAGAGGCAAAGAGGTGGATGAAATTTGACCACTTTGAAGGAGGGGGCTGAAGAGGAGGAGGAGGAGGATGTGGAGCAGATGGCCTTCAGAGGTCCCTTTTAATCTGAGTTATTGTGTCCTAATGCGGATTAATGGCTTCCTGGTGTGGGGATGGCACTGCCAGGGAGGGCTGGCAGCCAGTTCTCATGGCCTGCATGGGAAGTTTGGATATAAACTCTCCTGCTCCACACTTGCTGAGCTCTTCCCCACAAACTGTGCTGCTGTCTGCCTTTGTGCAGCTGAACGCTGACTCCATGAACAGCAAGAGGAGGCAAAAGCCCTCAGCCTGTCAGAATTGCCACTGTCTATTGTTTTTCAGGGCTGATCACAATTTAGATGCAAAAATTTGATTTCTTTTCGTGTTGGTTTGTGTGAGCCTGTCTTCATTGAAATGTCTGTTGTCTGTAGCTCAGATACAGACCTACATAGAGATCCCTTTGTGCTTTTTAGCCATCATCTGCTGTAAATGGGAACAGACTGCTATTTCTGGACTGAGAATACTATGAGTTGTGGAGGAACGGTGATTGATTTTTCTAGGATGAAGACTATTGAAATTGCAGGCTTTGAATTATTTAGATATCATAGGCTTGTACATATTTTCCAAATTGTGTCACATGTTTAGGGCCAAGAGCAGCTACAGAATTGGGCTAAAAGCAGCTGCAGAGTTGCTCCCTACCTTGTGCACAAGCACATGTGCCTGCATGTGCTCCCCACAAAGAGATGGGCGTCATTTAATCTCATTTAATCCACTTGAATTTGTTGTGCAATTAAACTTATGTTTTAGATTACTTCAGTACAGTAAGAGAGATTGGCACTTTGAGCAGCTGCTTTCCCTTGTATTTCAGAAATCTGTCCTAAGGCTGGAAGAAATGATCCTCTGCACTGACTGTGGAGAGGGTTTAGACAAGATCCCCTTTTTTTAAATGGTTTGGGTAGGGTGAGGCAAATCAAATTAACAGGTTTGTGTATTGGTTTCTATGCCACTCTGCATTCTCAGACAAGGAATCTGGAGACCACCTAACACAGGATTATTTTTGAAGCATAAGAGCTTAATTTCTCTGCAGAAGTTATATTTAGATTACTCACTAAGTGAAGAGCAATCATTCACCAATAAGAAAATGACGAGCAGTTAAGGTGACAGGTTTGTCAGAAAAATCCAATTTATTGAGTTACAGTTAATCTCCAGAGAAATCTTTCTGAAGTCTAGGAAATCTTACCAAAGATGTGCTTGCACCCAGGATCTGTAATGGTGGCAACAAGAATTTAGACAAATGGTGGTAATAATTGTATTCAAACAAGAAAACTCTCTCTGGGTGTCTCCATTTGAGGATCTGGAGTTTGCCAGGAAGCGTGGTGTTGCTCCGAGAAACTCACCATGATGTGTGTGCATGGTACTGCAAAGGTTTGGTGCCCACAGGTGCCCTAAAAATAGGTGTTCTACTTTAAAAAGATATATCAAAGCAATATATCATGAGATGTGCACCTCTAGCTGCCTCGAGGAGAGGAACTTTGGGTTTTTATTTACTTGCCCTTTGGTGCTGGAATTGCCCTCGTGCTCCGTGTTCTGCAGGAGATTGTGTTATCCCAGGAGAAATGTGGGTTCCTGCAGACACAGGGCTAATGGGGCTCTCTCAGGCTTATTTGGGACAGATACAAATACTGTTATCAGCACAAAGATGTTTGGCACTAGTCCTCTGCTGCTGGTTTTGAGTTTTATGGATGTTTCCCTGAGCTGTGGTTGAAGGAAAGTGTTCCCTGCCTTGATTTCTGGTGCCACCAGAAACTCATCTCAAGAAACCAGAAATGATTCTTTGAGAGTTTCTTTGGGTTTTCCTTGTAGCTTGAAAGTCACCAAAGAGAAAAATGTAAGTGTTTTGAAGGAAATTGTCCTCTTAACACCTCCTCACCCCAATAAATTTATCTCCTAATGGAATTTGTGGTTCAGCTGAGTTGACCTCTCCTCAATTATCAGACCTTTCACATTAGACACTTGCCTAGGGGCTTATTATTTAGTAGGGTTCATGCTTTCCCCCCCTCTTCGTCCTCTCTAAAAAACCCCCAAACCTGACCTCCCAGGCTGGTTCTCTTGAATCCACAGTTACAGAAGAGAAACATCCCAAGCTAGATGGGTTTTTGTGTCTGCTGAGAATTTTCAGACTCTGAGCTTTCTCCATTCTCCTGGGCAAGGTTTGGTGAGATGCCTCTTTGGTGAAGGAGGCAGAAGAGAGAGTTGCTTTAAACGCCCAAATTCATCAGTAAATAGGAGTATAATTTGGTTTTATTACAAGTAGAAGATTGTGTCTTTTAATAAAAAAAGCCGACAATGCAACAGAAACACTGCCCCTTCCTTTCTCCCCACCCTCAAAAAAACCAAACCCTCAAAAAACCCAAACCACCCTAAACACCTGAGCTGTGTTCATTGATAACCACAGCATTTTCAATCAGAAAAGTAAGGGAAATCCTAGAAATTTGTGTCTCGCTGTCTGGATCTCTTGTGCACCCCAGATTTGTGTGTACAGAAGAAGGATCTGGTTAGGAAGCAATGAGTTTGCAACATACTCTGAAATACGGGATTTTTGCATGGAGAGAACTTAATTTTAAGATTGAGGAGATTTTAAGGAAGAGTTATCCCACACTTTATTTCAGTAGGGAATTATTACTGCTCGTAGTCTTGTGCCTTATTCATGAGCCAGGAATCCATTGTGCTGCCTGTTCCTCCCGTGTGGAACCTTCCTCAAAAATTCAGAGTCTCAGTGGTGCTGGCAAAGTGACAGTGATTTGCCACGCAGTGTCAGTAGTTAATTTTCAAGCGTAAATATTTAACTTGGAGGCATTTGATGCTGGAAGTGAGAGCAGCCTGTGCACTCTTCATTGAAATGGATTTTTTTTCACATGGCCAGAAGCTCACTGCATCTTCTGCTAATGGCATGCAGGAAAAAAACTCTTTGTTTTCGAAGAGGGAAATAAAGGAAAACCAAAGTCTCGTTTCAAATGAAGCACTTCTTGAAAATGATATTTTTGTTTAGATTTTTTTAAAAAAAGTGTTTAGTCTCAACTGTGGCAAACAAACTGCCTTAAATAGTGTATTTTCTATGTGTGTGTGTGTTCTGAAACCCCCAAATAATTTACAGGAGAAATTCTTTAACCCTCTTATCTGGGCTGAAAACTACACACTGGGTCTTAGCCTGATGTGATGTTTAAGACTGAATGTGTCTATTACAAATTTTGTTGTAGAAAAAGCCCTAGTTCAAGTTGCAACCCAGCTTTCATTATGATTCCTATTTCTACTAACAAATTGCCTTCAGAAATAGCTTCTATTTGGGGGAAAAAACCCTACTGTCACTTTAGCCATTAGATATCAGAATTAATGTCTTGTCAACTTGGTTTTTTTAAAGCTAGCAAGGAAAAATACCCAAATCATGCTTCAAAGAAAGAGTTTTAGGTGTGTGCAGCCTTGCATTCACTACAGGCAATTTCCAGGCATGGAAACTGAAAAGTTACTAAAGATTTCTGGGAAAAAACACCCCCTGTTTTGTCATACAAATAAGTGGGTTTATTTCATGTCAAGATTTTAAATTTTGTGTGTATCTGGTCATTGTCCTGAGATACTGAAAGTCTTTTGGGCTTTTAATATTTGCAAAGTGAGGTTTTGAACCAAAGAAAGAGTTCCAGGTCGATGGTCCTGAGCATCCCCACTTCCCCGCACCGTGGACGATGAATGCACACATGGAAAGAGGAGCCTTACCAGGTGCTGAGGTAGCTGTGATCATCTAAAGGCTAGAGTAGAGCAGGGTTTGCTCAGGGGGGTCTCTTTTGATGGGTTAACTGCTGGAATAAATACACAATCTTTCTGTGCACAGGCTTTTCTTCATGACAAACTTGCTTTAAACTAACAAAAGAAACTGCTGCTCACTAGAAACCTCACCTCGGGTGTGTGGTTGCAGATAGAGGTTTCTTCTGGCCTGGTCTAACAGACTTGAGAGTGTGGAAGGAATTTTTCTTACTGCAAAACCCATGGCTTATTGCCCGTGAGCTTGGTGATAGATATTACCTTTCTGTTCTTTGAAATATATATGTAGGTGTCTAGAAATGTATATTAACCCCAGATATATTATATATTGCTTATTACCCGTGAGTTTGGTGATAGATAGGTTACCTTTCTGTTCTTTGAAAAATATACATACGTGTCTAGAAATGTATATTAACCCCAGATATATTATATATTGCTTATTACCCGTGAGTTTGGTGATAGATAGGTTACCTTTCTGTTCTTTGAAAAATATACATACGTGTCTAGAAATGTATATTAACCCCAGATACATTATATATATACATACATATACATCATATACATATACGTATACATATACATATACATATACATATACATATACACACACATGGCTCAAGACTGTTCTCATGGCATCCTGCCCCTCCCATCCCCAGGAACAGCAGGCTGAGCCCTGCCATTCCCATTCCTGGGACTTTGCCTCCTGGCTCATGTTTTCCAGGCTGTGCTGGGTTTCCTCTCTCATTTCTGGGCAGCCTGAGCTGATCCAGTCTGTCTGGAGTGTGGAACCCAAACCTGCCCACAGCTGAAGCCCTGCCAGTGCCCAGCTGACGGGGAGGATTGGTCACCTGTGGTGTTGCAGGGATGTTATCCCTGTTTATACACTACCTTGTGGTGACTGCATTTCAGTGGGAACAAGGCAGAATGACAATTATCAACTTCTGTTCTGCTGGGGATCCAGTGTAAACCCCCAAGGCTTTTCTGAAAATAATTTGGGCAGATGATTCATTTTGCTTAAATACTTTCCGTTTCTCCCTGCTGAACTCCATCCTATTTTAAAGACTTTTTCTTCCGTTCATGGAGTTAATTTTAAATTCAGATCCTGTCCTTCAGTGTATTTGCTTTACCTCCCAGCTTCACAGTTACCTGCTTGTTTAATAACACTATTCGCCCTTTAATCATCCAGATCATTAATTGAGCAGAATCAAAACATGGAACAGAATCAGATCCAGGGCAGGCCCTTGGGTACCTCCCTGTGACACAGTCCCCAGTTTAGATGGACAGCAATGATAGCTGCTCTCAGGCATCCACTGGTTTCATACTCATGATACACCAATTTTTTCTTGCTTGTATGTCCCCAGAATTGTTATGAAACTATCACACAAGACCTCATAAAACTATTAATAAAATCAGGAGACATGGACCCTACTGATTCCATCTTGCCTGTGAATTCTGTTGCTCAGTTCTGGAAGAAACTGCTTTTCTTTGATGCAATGTGTTCATGAGAGGTCCATGTCTCTTGCCCTTTTTCTGCCTGTCCTTCAAGTACTTGCTGATGCTTGTTTATTTCACTCATTCCAGATTTTTCTTTCTTTTTTGAAACTGAAGTTAATCTGGATGTAAAATTGCCGTCCTTTTTATTTTCTTTTTTTTTTTTTTTTTAACTGGGGATTCCACTTACCCTTTCTGAGTCCTCTGAGATCTCTCCTGTCTTCCATGAGTTCAAATAAGCTTTGAGGTTACTTCAGAAAGTGCTTTAAACACTCTAGGACATTCTAGGGTGCAGTACCAAAGTAGCTGAAAGCATGGGCATTATCCAAGTACTTGTTTCCCTTTTACAGCTGGAAACAGTATCTGTTTTGGTTTGGGGATTATTTGTGCTAGTCACCAGCTCTTGATGGATTTTTTTTTTTTTTTTTAGTAAAAATTGATGCAAAAATGTCATGTAATACTTAATCCTTCTTGCAACCACATATCAAATGCTCTCCTTTTTCCATTGGTTAATGGATCAATGTTTTCCACATTCTTCCTCATTAACAGATGATCTCATACACTGACTTTTTTTGTGTGTTGTTCTTCGTGCTCCTGATTTTGACACCTCTCACTTTGGTGTTTTATAGCACTTTTCCTGTGTGCTTGAACTGGTCTCACACATGATCTTAGCAATGTGACCAGTTTCCTACTTGCTTTCATTCTGAGAGCAGTTAAGACACTGAGTTAACCAGTCTCATCTTTTTCTGTGCCCAGCTCTCCTCTGCTTTGGGAAAAAAACACAGCTGAGCAGCAGTTTCAAGGTGTGCAATTTCAGGATTCTGCTGTTTTTAAAGTGATGGGGAAAAATAATGACACTCCACATTAGGATATGCCTATTTTCATTTGAATAATTAATCTAAGCCCAAATTTCTCTAAAATAAATGTGTGGCAAACTAGATGAAGTCAAAAAACCTCAGAAGTTGTGATTCCATTGTGTCATTAACTTGCCCAGGTCTTGTGTCCAATGGTCACTGCAGAGTTGGGTTTTTTGGTGATCTTTTTTTTGAGATCGTTATTAGGTGGCATGACAGATGGTATTAGAATGCAAATACCACTTATGAAACTATTAATGGTCATCACTGTGTATTTTAATAGTGTTTTTGGTAATGACAATTTTGGTGATTTAGTTGTAAGCTTTCAGCATCAGGTACTTTAAGCAACATGGTTCATTTCCTGTTGTAGAGCAATCTTACCCGTTACTTTTGTGACTTAACTCTGATTTTTGAGACCTGTGTTTCTGTTGTTTCTGCATCTGTTTTAGTTCTGCACGTCTGCATTTTTTTTCAGAAGTGAAAGTCTTTTCTAAGGACTTTATAATCAAATTCGTACACTTATGTATGGACTTTTCTGTTTAATTCTATTCAGATGCTTAAATTCATGATCCATAGCACAGAAGGACTTGAGAGAGCAGAATTTTGTGCACCAGCTGGACCCAGTCAGCAACACAAATTCTTGCTGAAGGGTGGTGGGGATTAGCAGGGTGATGATGCTGTGGATCACAGTGCTTAGTGAGCTGCTGCGTTTGGGTGGGGGCTCAATCTCCATTTCCCAGTTCTGCTCAACATCCAGCTTAATAATGGTGTGTTTGGCAGCGTGAAACTTCATTTGTAGTGGGGAAATTGAGTGAAGTATTTCACTGCTACACTCCAAATAGAAAAAACCCAAACCCAGTAACTGCAGCTCTCAGGTTGCAGCGAGAATTTTGTGGTGGGGGAGAAATGAGTGCTGTAGGTGAAATTTCAGCATGGTGCCTCACGAGTTCTGTGTTCTCCTTAATTCCCAGGAACAAACACTACGCATTTCGATTATAGGGTGGAATTTCATTCTCTCTAAGACTCTGGCTATGGTGTCTTTGAAAATATTTTGCTCAGTTCTTGAATGTAGCTGTGGGAGCTTCACTCTCTTATTCAAGCTATTTCTGTAAAGTACCTCTAGAACAAGTCATTTGTCACTGCCATTAGTCATTTACTACCGATCCTGTCTGCAGCCTCTGAGCTTCCTAAAACAGACAGATCCTTATCAGTAATCAATATTTGTAATATTTGTTAATATAAATCTGTCATTACCGACTCATCGTTTGAAATTAATTTGAGACAAAGCACTTTGTTCTGGGACTGCTGATCATATTAGAAGCAAAACCAATAAAACCACCAAAAGCTGGATCCTTAACTTTGCTGGCACATCAAAGTCGAAATGCATGGACTTTTGGATCCTCATATGGAACCTAACTAATCAGAAATAATAATGAAGATGCTTGACACATTCCCAAATTGCAGAAAAGTCTTCATTAAGATGCAGCAGCTGTTTATTTACAGGACCACATGGTCTAGTCAGCATGATAAGAACACTGTGGAGAGGGATCAGCAAGTTTGCTTTTACTGGAAAACACACATCTTTCTCATCCACTCTAATGGGTCAGTATTAAAGAAGAGCTGGAGTTGGAGAATAATTAGAGTAATTTTCCATTCAATTTTTCTTTCCAGCATGCCTCAGGCTAGGGAGGTCAAATAGATGCTAAAGAGAAAAACTGCATCTGGAACTAGTCTGAAAATAAATACGTATCCCATGAGTAGTGCTGTGCACAATTTGCTTAGCCTTAGAAAACTAAGTTTGTCTGCCACTTGATTGCCTGCTTCATCGAGGAAATCTGCTTAGCCTGTATGATTCTGAAAGCTCTTTTTCTTCATTTTCAAAATCTGAGGGACGTGAATTAACCATTTCCCATTTCTTGTTTCTTTCAGCTTTCCCTTTCACATAGCAGAGTCGCATTACTCATCAGCTTCCTTTGGCTGGTTTGCAGCTAGGAGGCTTTTCAGTGAGCAGAGACAAGCTCTAGATTTCCCTGCTATGTAATGAGACTGTAACAGCCTGAAAATCTTATGGCAATGCCTGACATAAAATAACATCTGACTCTATCCCGTCCTTCCTTGCGATTCAGGGAGATGAATTTACAAATCTTGAATGCTTTCTAGGTAGAGGCGTATCCTGTTGCACTCTGTGTGCCGATGTAATTGTATTTATTCTACCTGCTCTAATTCATTTGTAGTGCAGTCAGGGCTGTGATACCTTGGCACTGCACGTCCAGCTATGAAATATGCATCTTGAGCAATTATTTCCATTCAAGAAGAGCTTGCCAAGTCCCTGGTTTTAAATGTCTTTCATCTGATATTGTAAATGAAACAGAGTTACCATAAGTGGTCTTCCCTTTGCTTTGTCTGATAGTCTACAGGAGCCCATCTGTCCTATCCAGTAACACTGCATTTCTACACGGATCTAAAGTGGAACATGGTCAGTAGGAGGCTTTGAGCTTGCTCTGAGATGGGTGACCTAACTCCTTGACTGGGTTCCTACTCTCTGCCCCCTGTGTGTGCACTTTTTCTGAAGCCTTGTCTGCTGCTCAGATGTGAATGGAAGCACCAGCCTCAGCAGTGGGCAGGGTTTTGAAGCTGAACTGTGGAGGAATAAGGTCTGTAGACCCCTCAGGCCTCCTTTTACCTGGGACTGCTGGTCGTATTAGAAGCAAAACCAATAAAACCACCAAAAGGTGTTTTTCTCAACATACAGGCCACAGGCAAACTCACAAGACCACAACAAATAAAAGCAATCTCTTAAATGTGACTTAGGACATACTTAAACAAGGTGTTCTCCTTAAGCAAAGTTTGCTGTTGTGACTTTGTTGCACTTTTAAATCAAGGCTTACATTTTCTTCTGTAAAGTGTCTGGGGTAAAATTCAGTTAATCTTTCACAAGCTCCCAGAGAACTCAGCTGAAGCATAGTCTAAAGAATTTTGAAGTTTCAAAATTACCTTGAGGTAACCTTGAAGAAGCATGAAGATTTTTATGATAGGACTTGACAATGTTGTTTGGGTCCTTTGCCATGCACCAGAGTGCTGCGTGTCTGAGTGATAAGGGGACGAGGACTGGCCTCACCTTTTGAGCTTTCAAACAGTCCCACTTGCAAAATATGTGGGTAAAAAAGAAAAAAGGAAGGACAGTTGCTTTTCTGGGAAAAGTTGCTTTTCTCTCTGGAGAATGTGTTGATTTGAGGTACTTCTAACAGCTCAGTATCCATCAGTCTTGGTGGGAGTCTCTTGCAAGACAAAGGATTGCAGAGTAGTATTGCTTTATAATGAATTTGAGTTACCTGCAATACCCTACACTTAACCTCAAGTCTTGAGGTTTGCTGATACTGAAGGTTTTCTAAAAACTCTAGCTATCTCTTCTACAGTTTAAAAAAAAAAGCCTTCACAAATTTCTCTGGTTCATTTCATTTTAAAATTTGTTTTTTTCCCCCGCAGGTTCCAACTATGGGAGTCCCCGTGCAGCTCATGCCAACATGAACGCCAACGCGGCCGCAGGGCTCGCCCCGGAGCACATCCCCACGCCGGGGGCAGCTCTGTCCTGGCAGGCTGCCATCGATGCTGCCAGGCAAGCCAAGCTGATGGGCAACGCTGGCAACGCCACGATATCCACGGCCAGCTCCACGCAGAGGAAGCGGCAGCAGTACGGGAAGCAGAAGAAGCAGGGAAGCACCACGGCCACGCGCCCTCCCCGGGCGCTGCTGTGCCTCACGCTGAAGAATCCCATCCGGAGGGCGTGCATCAGCATCGTCGAATGGAAATATCCTTCTGCAAGCAGCAAAGCTTCTGTGCACTTCGGCTCCTGCTCCTGAGTGGGGGAAATCCATGCTTTGGGTTGAAAGGCACCACTGGGAGCTGGGTAGTTTTGGTGTATTAACTGAGATGGTTTATGCTGGGGGCTGGTAGGAAAAGGGGGTTAGAACTGAAACCTGAACTGTACCTGGGTGTGAGAAACCACTAGCTGTTAAATGGTAAAGCTTAGTGGAATTCTGCTCTTTGAAAAACATATGGCCCAGGCTGAAATGCATGGGAGATGTTCAAGGTATCTGAGGTCAGAACTGAACTGATTCAATGGGATTGATAGCAGCTGCTGGCTTTCCCTTTTTTAATTTTAATTCTTTTTTAAAGGTGCCACCAATCCAGAGCTCTGGTACCTTGAATTGTACACTTTTTTTGTCAAACATATGACATCACACTTTCTACTGTATGGATAAAAAAATAGGGCAAAAGGACAAGGTAAAACCACCCCAAAGGTATGCAGTAAGACCCTGAGACAGGGCTGAGGACTGTGAATTACGTTGGAATTCTGGTTAAAATAATAAGGTTCAGTAAAGTACGGTGAGGGATAACAGTTATGTGGAAGAAGGGAAAAAGAAATACAGTTAAAGAAATCCTGCAATGTGCACAAATGCAGTGCAGAGCCAGGTCTAACAGTCTGAACAAGAGACAGACAGTGTCACAGGTGATGGATGATAAGCACTGACACAGAAATGCTGAGTGTAAGGGTCAGTGCTGCTTCCCTGGAAAGCCAGGGAGGGTTTGACCATTGCTTTATTATGTGCAAAGAGCAAAGCCTTTTTAGTCACCCAAGTCTGATCAGTGCAAGCTGGAATTGGAGTCTTTGGTGTGAAACTCAAACTGAAATGAAGTATGCCTCCCTGGCATCCTCAAAGAGGAACCAGGATTAACCCTGAACAGTAATCACAAGCTAATGGGGCTCTTCAGGAAACACAAAAGAAATAAAATGTTTTTAGGGATAGATAAGCATGTAAAGGAAAGGCAGTACAGAACTTGGCAGTAGTTAATACGATAAAAAATGAATTAAGGCATTTAAGACAATGTGATAATATTATTCCTTTGAGTGTCTGGTGGGATGTTAGGTGAAAACAGAAAATGAGTATATTAGGTATTGCTGACATGGACATATTTTTCAGATGAAGAACTTGTTAAAAATGCTCCTGTCAATCCTTCCATGTCCTTAAACTACCTGCCTGCCTGTTCCTTTCTTCTTCACATGCTAATTTTTAATCCCCTGATTAAGTTTGCTACTTTTTATTGCTTCTGACATAAGTCTGATGCTTTAAGCATAAGATGATGGGTGATGACTAACAGGATAAAACTGAATATTGGTTTACTTAGCAGCACCCCAGTAACCACATGCCTTCAGAGAAAGCAGAGAGTGACATTTGATAGATGAATAAGATCAGCAGTGAATGATGGGAATGATGTCTTGTAAATCAGGATACAGCACTGCTGAGATCAAGAGATGACCAAACAATGCCATTAAAGCAATAGAAAGATGCTGAAGCTTGCAGTTTTGGGTTTTGTTTGGTTTTAGATGAGTTGATGGGAGTATTTTTTTCCCATCAGAACCTCTCATTGGCATCTAGAGTGTGTAAACATGAAACACTTCAATGACTAGAAGCAGTATCAAAGGGTTGTGACAAGGTTTAGTTTAATTCTACATTCTGACTTTTCCTACCTGCTAAAAACTACTGAGAAAGGCTTAGCTTAATTTGTTATACCACTAAAGTTTAAGTGTAATAGATACTAAACAAATATCAAATGGTACTTCAGTGGTGTTTCTTACCCAAATGTTACAATGTTGAGAGCCTGAATGAGCAATTGCATTTAAGAAAAAGTGGAATGAAGTAATTACCTTATTTTGCAAAGACTTAGCTCTGTATTTAATTTTCTGCCTTGCGTGAAGTGTATTTGTAAATTTTATAGAATTTAATGTTTACAGTGCAAAAAGAGAATAGAAGTAAAAGAAAATATGTGTAAACAGTGATAAGTTAATGGATAATAATCCTGCCAAAACAAAAAAAAAATCTGGGGGAAAAAGTGATTAAGAAAATGAAAACCTATGGAAATCCAGGTCTTCAAGCAGTAAACACTGTACAAACAGCCTGAGGCAGTACATACCTGAGAATTCTTACTGATTTCTGGTGTAGTCTGCCTCTCCTGCTCTGCTCTTCTGCCTCCATGGTACCATTTATCTCCTATTATTCAGGGGCTTAAGCACAGCAGTCTGGTGAGTTGGGAACCCTTTGACTCTTGCACATGTGAAATGCAGAATGTGTTTGAGTATAAACAGCAGCCAGGTGCCTGGAATTTGTGTATATCTTGCAGCTCAGCTCAACATTCAAAGGCCTCTTGTTCTTTCCTGCTAAAGCCCGCTGAAAGCAGTGCTCTGCTGACCAAAATCATCCGTGCTGTGTTGACATTTGGCAAGGCTGCAGAGCCAGCCCCATGGTAGATAAATTCATGCTCAAATGCACTCTGTGGCACAGGTTACTCCTGGCATTCTCCCTGTTCTCTCCTGCTCTTCATTCCCCTCCGGGGCACTGGTGAGTTATCCCAGAACTGCCTCCAGGATGTTCTTGCAGGCCAGTAAATGCAGACAGACCATAAATCTGGTCTCCAGGCTGACTTTGGAGACACTTCACAGCAGCTGAGGTTAAGGAGACCACTGAAGTAGATAAAGTGCAGTGCCAGGAGACAGGGCAGTGAAAAATGCCCTTTGATTCCAGTGGGCAGGCAGGGGGGCATTGAGCCTGTGCAGGATTTCTTTGCTGAACATTCCAAATGTTTGGTTTTTCTATTCCCTGACAAAGCTGATGCAAGGTTGAAATGCCTATGGATTATTTCTCTGTCAGAAGGGACTCTCAGCTTCCTGCTGTCCCTAATAGACTGTGCAGGGATGTTTGTGTTCCCTCTGATGCCAAATTAAATGCAAATAAGAGAAAAAGAAATACTCCCTCAAATAATTTCTAAGCAAAACAAGCATACATGGCAATGTGCAGTGGAGGAACGTTTTGGACAAAGGCTTTTTTCTGCCTTAACAAAATTTATCCTTTTTTAAATGTCTTCTAACCGTGTATGCATGTATTGCTTGGGCCCTCACATTTAACTCTGAGATATGAGAGAGAAACTGAGAAAGCAACAACAATAAAAGAAAAAAAACCCCAAAATATTTGTTAAAATTATTTGAGAATTTATAAACACAGATGAAAACAACCAAGAAAAATTTATCCTAAAAACAACAGGGTCAGTTGTCATAGAACAGGTTTCTCTTATTAAAACTAGTGCAGCCACACTCGAAGGAAAATTGAGAAAATGAAATCTAAGTAAGTAAAAGAAGAAAAAACTTTTAAGAAATCTGTGTTTACTCTGGCACGCGACTGGCCTACACTGCTTTTGACATATTAGGGAGATTCTTGGCTGGGAGCTCCCAAAAGCACTTAAAAAGGCATATGTTTCTTTTCAGGATATAAGGGGCTTGGAATGCTTTCTTTAAACAAAATTCTTATAAATCTTTTTTTTTTATTATTATTTCTTTTTATTTTTGTGTGCTCATTTTGGAACAATTTCCTTAACTCCATTCCTCAGACCATTTGAAATAATTATTTTACTGACTATTTTTGCCAATTGTGTGGCCTTAGCTATCTATATCCCCTTTCCAGAAGATGATTCCAATGCCACCAATTCCAATCTGGTAAGTCCTCGATGGTGTTGTCTTGCTATTTTGAAAGTCCTTTTGAAAGTTGATTGTGGAGACTTTTGAAGGTAGGGAATGTAAATATATCCATCAAAGATTATGACATCATAAAAATTGGTCTTGACTGCTATGTGTTGTCAATTCGTGTTAGTACCTGTTTCAGCTGAGCTGGTTTTAGAGAAGAATATTCCAAAGAATTGCACAGGTTCTGGATGTGATGCTTAAGTTAACAAATTTCTGCGTGCTGCAAAAGTGCTTGGTAAATTTTAATCTGCAGGTATTTGTGGGAGATATTTTTTAATCAGGGGTTATCTGGTGGTTTTTGTCTTACCATGAGCCATTGTGAAGCTGGTACTGTCCTCCTCTCAAGTGATACCTGAGAGCATAGCTTTGTGACTGCTTAATGCCTGCATTTCAGACACATGCATTGATTTGGCTGAGCAATATTTGTGGGGTTGGGGACTTTTGTTTGTTTTGGTGTTTCTTTGGTTTGTTTGGTTTTTTGGTTTTGTGTTTTGTTTCTGGGTGGGTTTTTTTATTTTTGGGGTTTTTTTTATTATTCCGTCTTGTTGGGGGAATATAGCTTTTCTTCTGGCACCACTGATGCCAGTGTTGGTACTTTGGGATTGAGCTGTCCATATAAAAAGGAAGAGTGTTTACTTTTGGCTTAGCACGAAGCCATAGCAAAGAATTTTGTTCAGTAAGGGCAAAACACAAACCAGCTCTGGAACGCAGCTCACTGAATTAGCAGAAAACATTTTTATTCCTCTCAAGTATGTGAATAAATCTCCTACTTGTCGGTTTGAATCAGGATGAAAACTTACTCCCAGAGTTTAGGAGCAGGGATGCTATTTCCTGAATAAAATTTATTGAGACTTAGGAAATTTTAGAGCGACAGTGGAGGAAAACAAAAGCCATACTTCTAAAGTAGCAACAACTGGGATGGCTGACAGACATTGTAATTAAAAAGATTCATGCTGCTGTTGGAAGTCAGTCATTTGATCAAATATCTCTTGAAGTTTTGGAAAACACACTACAGACTTCAGGAATTGCTGAGACAATACTTTTGTGTTTAAAAGAAAAAGAGGTAGTAAAAAACTTGTAGTGTGGTACTTTCTTGCTGTAACTCCTCAAATAAGTAGAAAAAGAGGAGCAGGAGGTGATAAGTGATTGTTAACTACTCTCAACGTGTACAGTGCACAGGAGTTGGTCTGGTTTCTCTTTGGCTGCTCTTTGCTGCTGTGACTTGGTGTTTAACTATGGTGAACTGTGGTGTGTGTATTTAACAAACTTCAGTAGGGCACCTCTCAAAAATTACTGATTTTATTTAATAAAAAGCAGATTCAGTTGGTCCCCTGGTGAGGAAAACAGGTATGTTCATGCATGTTCTGACTTGCAAAGTTGAAAGAGGAAAATGAAGCAGATTTGAAGGTTAGAGGACTCACAATTTGTTTTGAGTGTAATTGGGTTGTGGGTATTTGCCTTAATTCAGTGAGGAGACTGCTGGTTAAAACCAGGTTGGAAGTACATTTGTAATTGAACAAGATGTATTGAAACTGTTCTGCTCTCAAGAAATATGTGCACCTTTTGAGTTAAGTTTCTATTCTGCATCTGTTTTCCAAGACATCTTTTGCATCATTTAGAATGTCTATAAAAACACTCATGTTGTTTGTTGGTAGGGTTTAAAAAAACCTAGCCAAGCAGGAATTACCATCTCAGGAAAGTCTGGAAATGTTACAGCCTTGAGAATGAGGAGGAATTGTTAATTTACCTAAATAGCTGTTTCACAGAAGTAGGGGAAGAAGAACGTTAAATGAGTAATCTGCTTGACTCCACTTTGTGTCTTAATGGAAAAAATAATTAAAGCTGGAAAATGGGATACTTAGTGTGTGCTGGTGAAGTGGAGACTCTTCTACGTTATGGATCAAACCCTGGGGCTCTGACTGCCCAGATCTCCTGTCAGGCTGTGTTTGTGGCTGCTGGGTTTTGTGTGTTCTGTTGCTGTTTTCTCAGCTGATATGCTTTTCCCTTGGCATGTGTGTACTGCTATTGGGGAACACAATTTTTGGGTATACAGCATATGCTGCACTCTGTGAGTGAAGTCCTCAGCAACAGGGAGGGGAAGAGAAGGCACATGGGTGAGATAAGAGTGAAAAAATGTGTTAGTCGTGTGCTGGAATGGGATGAAAGGATAGATGAAAGTTAAAGGAAAGCTATTCCATAAGGCAGGAACTGTACAAGAGTGGGACCTTGCTGTCAAAGAGCCAAACTGTACATGGAGGAGACTAGAAAGAAGCTGGGGTTAACAATATATTCCTATAAAAGCTCATGTATTTCATCTTTAAGTTATTTTTCTACCTGTGAGCATCTATTTCACAGTCAGGTTTATTTTGTAGCCATGAAGTCGAGGGCTGCAAAGGCCATGATGTGACAGAGGCAAGGAGTTTCTGTGTGCAATGTGTGCATGTGGGTCATGCACAGATGTGTGCACTGTGCACAAGGCTGATTGAATGCATACAGAATCTTTCTAGCTGAAAATGAATCAGAGCTCTTGATTCATTTTCATTTTGCAATTTAGCTTTTTTAGGGTTAAAGCCACCAGAGAAACTCCCACATCCCTGGTTTCCTAAGACATCTCTAACTTCTTGAGATACAAGAAACTATCTGCAGAAAACACAATGGGCAACAACTGTTTTACGAGCTCTGAAAGTGCCATAACACTTTTCCAATAAGCTGCCAGATTTGCCTTAGGCTCTGAGCATCCCTTATCCAAAGTTTCATCATAACTTTTCAAATAATGTTTTCCTTGCTGACCAAGGTTAAAATTCAGTCAATCGCCTTCAACAAGCTAATGGAGTAGAGAGTGGTGAGGGAAGAGAGAGGAATCCTGAATTATGTGGGTGCCTTCTTTCCTTCTCTCTGTGAAAGAAAAATGGAACCTGAATAATGCTTTGATAAATCATTGCTCTGTGTGAATTTCACACTTGTGACCAGCCACAGGGCACATGCAGTGCTCTGTGCCTCCTCTGAAGTCTTGGAGACACACACCCCATTCACCTGAACAAAACCAGGAACCTCCTGCATGTCTCCATTTGTCTTTAGCTGCAAGACCTATTTGATGTGATGCCTCAGTGATGAGCACTGAAATTAGATACAGAAGAGTCCAGTAAATAATCCCTTCCCTTTTGCATTAGCCAGGAATTGTGAATAGCTGTTAGGTATTACAATTTAGGCTAAATACCACATAGATATTCTGCCCATTTCTCTGCAATCTAACTTCCTGTAATAATGATTCCTATAAATCTTCGGGCCTTCTTTATCAAGTCTGGGGATGGTAACTTGGACTGTGAAGCACTTTCAGTTTTGAAATGCACATTTATCCTAAACCCCAAATTTCCTATTTTTATGCTCACTGCAGTGTCTTTGTCACTGGCTTTAATATGCCAGAATAGTATAAGTACTCATAAAAATGCTTGAAATTGGCTTCATCAGTTTTTATGTGTTACTTTTGCACTGTTACTGCAAAAGTAACTGGAAAACTATTGTTACTGGAAAGTTACTGGAAAACTACTGAACTTACACAAATGGGCGGGAGCTGTATTAGCTGCAAAGGTTTTTTTTGTATTAATGAACTTGCTGAGACTTAATTTAAATTTACAAGTCAAGTAAGCTCATGTGCAAAGAACAGTTGTGTGTTAATGCAATCAGAAAAACTGGAGCTGGTTTGAGGGGAATTAAAGTCAGCCTGCATCAGAGGCTGTAAGTGATAGGAGGCTTTCTGCTCGTTATCCCTGCAATTATGCATTAGGACAGAGATAACGTACATTTAGGAATAAAACTATAGACTGCCTAAGATAGGAAGCTGAGAGGAAAATGCTTCTGTCACTTTACTGGCAAGTGCAAATGGCACAAGCCTGGTCAGTGTCACAGCATGGTGATAACATAATGAGGTTGAGACCAAGGTTTACAGCATGTTCCAGGGAAGGCAGCTCAGTTGGTTGTTTATGCTTTGGATAAAGAGCAGGGAAATCTTCCTTCTGTTGCTTTGATAGTTCTGCTTTCCCTTCCTTCTTGCAGGAAGGAAATCCTGTTTTACACTAGTTAAATATAAAGAAAGATCTCTTGTGTTTATATGTGAGCTTATAATGGGTTAGACCTTCAGACTAATTTGTTAAACCTCAGATAGGACCCTGTGAAAAGGAAGATGGGATTTCTGCTTGCTTGTCAGTTCTTGTGCCAGCCAGTGCTTGTGCCTGCCCATGGAAAGGGGGCTTGCCTTTCAGGAAGTATGGCTGTGTTATTACCTGGTCATTATGGGATTGTGATTCCTGTATTAAAAAAGAAGGAAGTGGTCTTGAATTCTTGAATTTTTTTTCCCGGCATTTTTAGGAGACTGACACAATAGGTACGGATGTGACTATCTATTACCTTTCTATACGTTGGCATAACAAACTCGAGTAATTTTTGTATCAGAGAATTCTAGAGTCACCAGATGGAACAGGCTCAATTTTTCCTGTATGAAGTCAGAAAGTGTTAGAGAGTAAAGTGGGGGTGAAGGGGCTGGGGAAAGAAAGGATGGCTTTTTTGGGTGAAGGTGAGGAAGAGCACTGCATAGAAGCTTTTGTTTCTGTTGTGTCACTGCTATCATCCTCCTGTGTGCCAGTTCCCAGGCAGTGAGCGAGCAGGGGAAGGAGAGATGCTGACATCAGGGGTGAGGGGCAGGGTGCACGCCGAGCTAATGAGCTCTGATAGGTTTATTACCTTGGGCCTGGTGCCAGCCCTGCTGCAGCTGGAGGAGCTCACACAGATGTCGTATTTGAGGAGTGAGGGCTGAGTGACAGAAGCTGGGAGAGCGATGCTGAGGCGGCTGCAAAGGGACTGGAGTCAGGATGAGAAGAAAGGAAATTGTGCCAAAAAAATCCTTGAGGGTTTCTTCCAGAAAGATTGTGAATCACTGTGTGATTCTGAGGAGGTTGAATAGAATGGAATTTAGGCTCAGCGTTTCCCAAAGTTCTCAGAAACCCTGCTTCCGACAGGGTGATACTCAGCATCCCTGGCTCTAGAGAAGCACAGGATGGAAGAACAAGCAGTGCATTTGAGATGAAGGCATTCAGCTTTTGTGCTGGTCCTGGTATTGGCAAGCCGTGTGGCCTTGGATAAATTGCCATCTCAATTTTTCCATCACGCCATTACAAGAAATGCTGTAGAAAACACTGTAAGGAGAGAAGAAAATCCCTAGCGATCAATTCCAAGACAGTAGCAACTAACTAAAAGAGAAATGTAAAAAGTAGGGTTCTTTTCTTACATACTGATGTCATTTCCTAGGCTTTATGAAGGTGAAACTGGTAAAGCAGAGACTGACATATGGATTATTAGCAGGAACAAAACTGTTGGGTTCAGAGTCCCAACCAAATCCCAGCTTCTCTTTGTACCAGTGGTCCCAGAACCCTCAACCAGTCTGTGCTTGTTGTTGTGTGCCATCTCTTTATTGGATCTGAGATCTCTCATGGCTGAGGGATGTTTTTTGTTTTTTAAATTTAGAATCCTTGCCAAGTAATTCTCCTTGTTCCAGTGCACGTTTTAACAGACCTGTCTCTTTTCCTTTTTCCTCCTGACTGCAAGTCTTCTCCCCTCCACAGTGGTTTCATGTTTCCCACCTGTTTTCTCATTTGATCTCAGCACTCTGCTTACTCAGCTTCAGCTTCCTGACCACTTCTCTTGTTAATTTTACTCTTGAATTCCCCTTTTTCTTTTCCTAAACCTGGACTCTGTAACCAAGTAACTAATCCCAGTGCACATTCTAGCTCTTTATTTTCTAGCTCCATTCTCAATACATTGGTCTCCTAATCGGAGCCTTTTGCTTTTGAAATCAGTGTTCTTCCCAGTGATGCCTGAACACCACCAGTAAACATGGATACTCAGAGGCACTTACAGCAGGACTGTAAGTTGTGTAAAAACCAAAGAATGATAAAGTGTTCCACTAACTAATCCAACTCCAAGAAAACAGTAACTTGAAATTTGTGGGTTGTATGTTTCTGTGTAAGTGATTTTGAGGTTTTAGCTGTATGTTTCGGTTCTGGTTGATGGCAAGTGTATCGAGTTAGTCCAAACATTAAACCATTTTTCCCATTTTTTGTAGACAGCTCTGATTACCGTTTTCCCTTTCTTTATGTGGAGGCTTTCTAAATCTTAACAAGTGTGATAGTTGGTTTTTTTCAGGTAGTAATTATTCTTGTTTATCAAACCTCAGGTTCAGTGTACAATTTTTGTGTGTGTGTGTGTTCTGTTTGGATTTTTTTCCACCTTTTTTACCTGTTTAGGAAAGATAGAAAAAATGTGGAAGCAGGCCAAATAAGAGTATTTAAGTACTGATGTTTTCACTGTAGTCTAATCCCTGCCACTGCAGAAGCAGGAGTCTTTTAAAAGCAGTGGAAATTTTCAAAATGGCAGGTCATTTTTGTATTGTCCTTTTGGTACAAATATCCTTATCCTTCTGTGAGTCTTTGGGATGTTTGACTTCTGTTCATGAGCTCTTCAGAATTCTTTTAATGATGTTAGGAAATAAGGGTCTAGAAAATCTAGAAATTCAATCGAGCGTATTACATATCACCTTTAGATTCCTTTATGTATAGTTTGTATCGTGCCACATCCTTGGGTTTTGAGTCAGGCAAACTTCCCATTGCCTTCACTGGAGTTTACTGGACTGTCACCCAAAACCATCCACTAATTCAGGGCATGCCACTGACAAACAATTGTTGGAACACTGGGCTTTGCTGACATGTACAAAATCATTGACTCTAAAGGCAATGCTCCATGTACTTGCTCAAACTAGAAAAAACCCCAAGAACTGTTCATGGTTCCCTTAGAAGTAAAATAATGGAGGTGCCGCTTGCCAAGGGACAGAATTGCCAAAGGGGAAGAATGTTTTGTGTGTTTGTCAGAGTTTTGACTGGCTATTCCTCTCGAGGACAATTCCTATTTTCTCCTATGCTTTCTAACTCCTGGAACATGAGGGTCTGTATGTCACAGCAGCTCTTCAGTCCTCTTGGCTGAATGACAGCCTCGGAGCAAGATGAGACCATTCTTGGATTTGACCTTCAAGAAATGCTGGACAATATGTAATTGATGTTGTCTATAACCTCATGGAAGGAAATTTCTTCTCCTCTTTGTACAATACCCGTGAAGAGCCTGTACTTAGCAAAGATACTTCTTGATCAAGAATATGATGTTGAAAGGCCACTGGTTAGGGCAAGACTTCCAGCAAGCAGCAGGAAATGTTCATTAGTGTCTTTGCAGTGTGTTGCATTTCTGGCAGATGCTGGAAAGCTGGCTCAGCAGGTTATCTCCTGATGACACCAGGTTATCTCCTGATAAAGCCTTAACAGCTTGTGATGATCTGTGGGACACTAAGGATTGCATATTTTGCTCAGTGTGGACACTTTAATGGTGTAGAGCTGTAAAGTTTGATAGACACGAGATGTAAATTGATGTCGTTGTGCACAGAGTGAGCTTACCCATACAGCGCTTGAATGCTGACCAGCCAGAGGAGCATCTTTGAAGGCTGTTCCCTTCCTGGGGTTGCTGCTGGTACAGTTCCTTTACAGCCTCTCCAACAGTGGTGTCAACACCTTGAGCCCTGTGTGCTAAATTTGGCAATGGCACTCGTGAGATGCCCAGCTCCCGCAGCTGAATCTTTCCGGAATGGGAATGGGATGTGTGTGGCTCCCTGGATAGCTGTGTGTCCCTTGGCAAGCGTGCAGCTGTTTGTCAGGCTGTCCTGATAAACTTGCACTGGTGGAGAGCTTGGGGTTTTGGAATGCATCATCTTCTGCTGGTTTGCCATTGTCTGTTGCTTGTAAAATTTATATTTAGGTAGCTTATATTAGGAACTGAAGCAAACATCTTTCGCATATGGCTATCCTCAGCTGGTATGTTGAAATGTTTTTCTACTTAGCAATGAATGTGCTTAATCTTTTACTATTATTCTTTGATCTGAAGCATGGTGAATGCTTTTTATGTGGACGTTTTAAAATGTTTCAGTTCTTTTGCATGCCCTCAAATACAAAACCTCACACAAAAGCGGAACTTGCATGTAATTTTATTATTATTATTTTTATCCATTGAAAACCTCTTACAGTGCTGTTATCCTTGTGTGGCCTTGTTGTCTGAGTCACTTTTAAACAAGAATCGCTGTTTAGATGAGATTATGCAGGCAAACATGTGGTCACAAAAGATTTTTTAAAGATCTAGTTGCATAATTGTTTCACAATCTAAACTTGTATTTAAAAACAAACAAACAGAAAGCTTCTCCTCATTATGGTCACCAAGATAATGCCTGGATCTGTACAAAAGGCACATCAATGCCCTTCAGGAGCAGCTGGCTGAGATGAAAAATGTGAATTGAAATAACACTGAATGCACAGCTTCTATAGCAGTGGATAAATCATGACAATGACAAAGGAAGATCTCAAACACACACAGGACTGGTGTCACTGTGGGGACAGGTATTGGGGCATTTAATTGCTAAGGATTGTTTTGCTGTAGAACAAGGAAATCTGCTGCTTCTGCTCTTTAAAATCCCTGCTGTCCTTGCAACAAAGGGAAGGAAATAGAGGAATTCCAGCTTCCTGCTTCTGTTAAATGCCTCAGGTGCCTCCTGAGTCCAAGACCCATTTGCTTGTGCAAATACTGAATAATCATGCGCAGCTGTACAGTGATACTGGGGTTTCATCTGGAGTTTTCTGTAAAATCCAGTGCTGTATGTCCAAGCAGGGAGAGCAGTAAAAGCTGGCACCTACATGGAAATTCCTGGGCTGGATGTGCAACTGTGGTTTACAACTTAAGCTGCATTGATTTAGACCAGCAAGAATCTGATAAATCTCCTTTAAACCAAAAAACTTGCATCCTAATCGTTGTAAGTCATTAACCATGATATATTCTTCCCTTATCCAGCTTGAACCAAGTTTTAGCTGTGAATCAAGTCACTGGCTCTTTTACAGATCTTCTCATTTAATGTTTTCATTGTATCCTACATCTCATTTGACACTTATACAATTTTTATCCATCTCAGGGGTGTGATGCTTTCCTCCTGACATAAATAAATTCTTGTTTATAGCAGTTCATACTCCAACATTACCCTTTACTTACTCAAATTAAGTGTTCACTACATTTTATAACATGCTTAAAAATTACATTCCAGTTTCAGCCATTTTTTTTCTTTTTTTTAGTATTGGATATAAATGTTAATGTCCAGATCTACTTGATCTCCAATTTCATTGTCCCTAGGATAAAACCAGCCCTGCTGCTGCTTTGTTTTCATTTTGACACACCAGGCTATTGCATGCAAGTATTTGACAGCTCATAGGGGAAAAAAGAAGAAGCAGCTGAAGCAAAGTTGAGTGTTTTAGCCTTTCAGAGGCCATGAATATGATAATGTTTGAGTATTTCTGATGTTTTTTCTGTTCTGAAATCTTATGGAGCGAAAAAAAAAGAGGAGGAAAAAATAAATGAGGAAATGCATCTGTAACTTTCAGAAGGTCTAATTCTGCTAAGTTTTGAGCTTGTATTGAGCAGTCCTTGTACAGAGGACAGGGCAATATGAGGGACAGAGCAGTATAAAGAGCAGGAGCTAATCTAGGGAACATGCAGTGTGGTATTTGAGAGAAGTAACTGCTGATACAGCCCTGGAAATACTTCTGATAAATAGCTCTTGAAATAAATTCAGTCCTGGCTGGCAGTTCCCTTTGGAAATGTTTACCTTTGCTTTCACATTTCGATATGTATTGAAAAAGGAGACTGCAGAGTGGTTGATCCCTCTTTCAGAGAAAGAAGGATCACAGCTTGTGTTCAAGCTGCTGCTCGTGGGTTTCCCTCAGTTCATCTTGGTCACTCGAGTCATTTTCCAGGGTACACAGGTAACACTGTTGGGCTCTAATGTGGATTTAAGGAGTGTGTTTAATACAGAGTTTTTTGTGGTTCATTCCCTCCTTCCACCACCCAGACCTGAACCCGGCATGTCTGCCAGTTTGTGTGTCCACTGCTGCTCTTTAAGAATGTACAAAAAAAAGTTTCACTGGATGAAAATAATTCTTAAAAGAAGAGTAGTTTCCCAAGTAGGATTTTCATATCACTGGTTCGTCAGTATGTCTTGGGCTTTTTTTTTTTTTATTTTTTTTTTTATTTTTTTTATTTTTTTTAATGCCTCTGTTGAACTAAGACATTGAAGCAGAACTGATGAAGAGCATGGTTCTGCCTTTGCTGGGACCCACTTCTGAGCTCTTCCTGTGGGTGAGGGTTACGGATGTTTCTGGGTCTGTCTGGCACTTCTTAAAGGGAACAATGTTCGTAGCAACTCACGCCACTGAGAGGCTGTGTAATTGTCAGGGCTAGTTTTCCCTGTCATTCCCAGTCTTTTCCAAAAGCACCTGGTGGTGCTGACACAGACGTTCAGGGGACAGGCACCAGGCTGGAGCTGCTCCCTTGCCTATGCTGCAGCTGCCTGTGTAGGAGGGGAACCTCTTCCTCTGCCTTGCACCTCCCCTCGTGTCCCACTGGGATGGGGAGCAGGTCCTCTCAGCAGCCTGGGCAGGGGGGGGGCCCCTTCCCCTGCCTTGCACCTTCCCTCCTGGTCACTGGGATTGGTGGCAGGTCCTCTCAGCAGCCTGGGCAGGAAAGAAGGCTGTTGTGCCTTTGGAACAGAGCAGGTGAGGCCGTGCCATTCTCCCTTGGGCACTGCTCTAGCTTTGATCAGGAGAGTTCAAGCCCGCCTCTAATCGATGCCCGTGCACATGGGGACAGAGGCTGAGCTCAGTTCAGTGACAGCCACGCTGCTCCCTGTGCCTCTGGCTGTGGGAACTGATGTGCCTTCACTGTTCCAGCCCAGAAGGCAAACCGGGCTCTGCAGAGCCTTTGACCTTTTGAAAGCATGAAAATCCATCGGGAGCTGAAAATGATTCCTTTTTCATTGAACTGTTTAATATAAAGTGGCCTATGACCTCTCGAAAGTGTGTCTGACCCTGTGGGAATAGGGAGAGACCAAAGGAACTAGACCATAGCAGGACCCAGAGGTGAGCAGAGATTCCAAGTTTTTGGCAAATTCCACAGATCAGACTATATTTTAAAGTGGGAGGTGGTGATTTCAGGCCTCTAGTGTTGCTTTCTGCTGGTCAAATAAATTCATGCTATAACTGCTTTATCAAGAAAAGGGAAGGTGTTTATAACGTACTTGTAAGAACAACCTCATTTGTAATTTAAAGCTGTAAAGAATGATATAGCCTGAAAAAATATAGGTGGTTTTTTTCCTCCATGCACTCCTTTACTGCTCTACGAATTTACATTGGGAATGAAAATGTATTTCTTAACTCCATGTAAATTCTGACAGATTATGCTTGATTGTATTAAAAGGCCTGTAACTTTTTCTATGTTCTCACTATTTCCTGATGATGATAATTCTTTTTGTTCTTTTTTTCTCCTGAAAATACTCATCAGCATCATGTTTGAAGGATGGCCATTGGAGGTAGATAAAGCTTTCGATTTTGCTGTCACCAGCACAGCAAAGAAGTTACTAACTCATTGGCCATCCTGGAATCTTATTAGCCATGTTTTCCAAAAGCTGTGCCCTGGTGCTTGTGTTCAGTTGACCTCGGACGTGATCTGGAAGCCACCCTGAGAAGCTGTTGCTCTCCAGTGTGTAATAACAGTTTGATAAGCTTGACCTGCATTCCTTGATCCCAAGCTCATGCCTTTGCTTTTGGCTGTGCTGAGACTGGTGGTTCAATAGTTCCCAGTTCTCTGATGAATACACTTAAGCCTGTTCTGCTTCAGCAAAATTGGAAACGTGCAGGTTGGTCTCAGTGAGTGAGTGAGTGTCGCTTGCACAGCTTGCAAACAAAATGTTGTCTTTCCTCTGCTGTTTGGCTACTCCTGTCATGTCTCTCCATCTTCTCTCCATTGTACCTGCTGGAGCCCTGTGCTGTGCACCAGTGATTATGCAGTTATTCTCTTCTGCTATCAGTAAATACGCTTTAATTGGACTACAGAGCGAGAGAGACTGCTTGTGAGCTTTGAGTCTGTTCTGTTTGTTTGCCAGGTTAAATCCTGTTGGTTTAGATCCCCTGGTCTGATTCAGAAAAGCAAAGTCTAAAAGCTTGAAAGCAAATCCAGATCTTGCTTCCTAAGACAGAGATAAGAACATGTTCTCCCACGTCATACATAAGTGAGTAAAGGGGTGATGACTATAAAGCAAACACTGAGCAGAAAATGGCTCATAGAATAATGCACAGAAAAAGCACTGAGTAAATTTTTTAAAAGCCCTCATGTTATGCCTGGCCATCAAGGATTGCACAACAATTTGTTCAGGCATTTAACGTAAGGAAAAGAAATTGTTCCCTCTTCAGGATATTTGCCATTTTCTTTACAGTAGTGAAATACTGTATATAGCCCTAAATGTTTTGGAATCTAATCTCATCATGTCCATCAGATGACCATGCTTGAGGTATTTATTGATGAGGCTGGATAAATCCGAGCTGAAGAGAGCACCACTTGTCACAGAGTGAGTAAAATCCTGGGCATGATGCCAGGCTCTCAGGGACAGTTTTGCCTTGATGGCATATAGTGATTTATACTTGTCTTTGCTTCCATCACTGGGTGCTAGAACAGGGAGAAGAGAGGCAGGAGGAAAGCAAAAGCACTGAATTCTCACATGGATGTTATTTGCTTAGAAATTATAATCTGCTCATTGCCTCATTGTTTTCCGTAAAAAAAAAAGTACTCCTAGCTTCATTTTAGATGATAGTCTGTGCTATTATACAGATGTGATGCTTGTTGGGTCTTTCTCAACCTAAATAATTTTTTTTTTTTTTCTGCTGAAATACTCATAATCCTGTGACAGCAGAAAGTAATTTGTTAAATAATCTTACTCTGGACTGCTTAGGTATAAGCTGAGTTCTTGGTAGATTTTTTTCCTTGCTACTTGGTGATGCTTTGTTTCAGTGAGCAAAAGTTCATTTTCCAGCCTGCTTTTAGTGAATCAGGGAAGTCTATGCACTTTGTGTTGGTCAGCTTCCATCCTTAAGCAGCCTTTTATGACTTTCAGTAAAACCTTTTGTTTTGATAGCTTACTAAAATGAATTTTTGCACTTGGGAGCTGAATGACTGACTTATGCAAGGAGCAATAGTTTCCACCTATTCCCTATAGCCTTACAGGAAAATAGCATTCCCGGACAAAAGTTGAGTCAGGAGACAGGAATGACTCATTCTTTGCACTGTTCCCCTCTGACATTACTTCAAGAACAGGCAAGAGGTTTAGTCTGAAGTATTTCTGTTGTATAAGAATGCAGAAAGTTTACATTAACTCTAGAGGAGAGTGGAACAAGAATTTGGAAGACAGGTCCATTGAGGATTAACAATCAGATAAACTGCATCCAGCCGAGGAAATCCCCTAAGCTGAAAATAATTGAAGAGTGGGAGAAGGATGAAGGAGAGGTTCAAGCCTTTCTTATTGTTGATCCCCTTTGGCTTTCGACTTTGGTCACTCCTGGAGGCACAGTTCTGAGTTAGATGAAGGCTTTTTTGGAGGGCTGGGGGAGCCTGAAAACCAGAACTTTGGGATTCAAAATGAAGGAGTTAAAACGCTTTTTTTTCTTTATGGCTTTGTGGCCAACCTTCTGCTAGCGTGGGGGGGAAGGAAAGAAAAGGAACCAGTGTATTTTGAATATCTGTCTTTTAAGATCAGCAGTCCTTGACTTTTCATAGAGGCATAGGATTGTTTGGGTTGGAAGGGACCTTAAAGATCCTCTAATTCCAATGGCCCTGTGATGGACAGGGACACTTTCCACTAGCCCAGGTTGCTCAAAGGCCCATCCAGCCTGGCCTTTTAGTGAATTTGGTTTAAGAGAATGTAATTGTAAGTGAAGCTGAAGATTTGTGGCTTGTTACTGTAATTAAATCCGAGGAAAGAGGAAGGTTCAGGCTTGTCAGCTGAGATGTTCTTCCTGAGACAATAATGTAGGAACCACCAAACTCAGACAGACACCTGAAAATGCACTTATATCTCAAATTGCTGATTTTGTTGTTAATAATGTTTGGCTTCACATGTATTGTGGACTTAGATCTGAATTAATTTGGGAAATGAAATCTGGTTGTGACTGGTAAAACTATTTACAGGGAATTTTCTACTTCTGCATCCCTTCACATGGGAGAATTCTTCCCAAGAACAGTTCCCTCTTAGTAGGTTTTTAATGAGGCTGCTCATCAAAGCCACGTCTTGTAAACCAAACCCACCAGAGATTCCTGCCAATCACATTATCCATATGATAATGCTGGTCACATGCATATTAACTTGGCATTGCCAACAGCAAAACTAAATTCTGTGCTTTTCTGAAGCTTTCAGGATGCTGTCATGTGTTGTAAAAGTGGTCTTCCTGTTAAATAAGGAAGGATTTGTTTTGGGAGTTTGGTAATTGGGAAAGAATATTCAGCAAAAATTCTTAATCTCTGAAAGGTACAAAGACTTAGAAGAATGATATTAAGCTGAGGTGGCAATCTCAGCTAGAAATTAAGGGGAAGGGAGGCAGATATGATCACAGTGTTGGTTTGTTCATTTGTGATATAGCCCTTTATTCAAAACATGCATTTTTAAATCTAGTTTTGTTTTCATACGGCAGTTAAGCAAGAGAAACTGGAAATCTGTGAAGTGGCACTGCGAATCCTGCATTAGTGTTGGCAATGTAGGGTCACAAAGAAGCTGAAAATTCAGCATCAGACTTGTGACACTTTGTTATATTCATGATGCCCTTCAGTAGCTTTATTTCAAGGAGCTTTGAGTGGAGAGGCACATACAAGGACTATAAAGGAGACGGCAGGACCCAAGACATTTCAGCCCCTCTCCAAGGAAAACAGACCTAGCAGCATGGTCTAGATACTGTCCCTATTTTCATCAATTCCCTAGCCACTTTGAATCCAGATATAAGTGTCCCAGATAGCTGAAAAAATGGATCCCTCTAAGGCCTCAGAAACCTTGCAGGCACAGAATCCTCTCAGTCTTTCCAATAAAGTTCCTGAGTGGGAACTTTCTTAGAAGACAGCTGAGGGGAACAAGTTGTGCTCAGTCCCCACACATAGCATCAACAAGCGCCAGCTCTGCTCACACAGGGCTGTCCCACCCTATTTTAACCAGGGTTCCCTTGCAGTCCTGCCCTTCTGTGGGGAGGAAGCACAGCACCAGTCTGACATGTTTCCAAGGTGATTTACCAGTTTGCCAGCTGTGCAGAGATCCTACTGGATCCCATTCCAAGCTGGGTACAGCACAGCTTCCAGGTGGCTGCATTCACTCTCTGTGTCAGTAATGAAAGGGAATTTCTCTGGGCCCAGGAACTAGCCTGGGATGAGCTCTGTGGCATCTAGGTCAGTCTCTAGTGTTGTCTGGATGCTGACTCTTTATGTTGGAAAATATCCTGCTGGTTTTGCATTAGTTTTTGGCAATTCTAGGATTTTCTAGGAAGGCAGTTCAGCAAAACTATCCTGAAAGCCAGTAAAAATAAGCTGAAAAATATTTTTTAGCATGCTACTATATCACCAGGATGCCGTTAGAATCCAGACATTGATGCATTTGCAAATAGGGATATTTTTCTCTGTGCACGTGCTCCTGTAAAATGTTGCTGTTAAATTTATCTTTTGTTGATAAGGTTTCTTTTATGGACTGCTGTCATTTGCTACTCATTTCCTGAGGATGTTAAAATACTCCAGTGCAACTTGGAACTGCAGTTGTGAATTTCTTAAGAAGGGTAAGCAAATCTGCTGTGTTACATAATCTGTGATTGGATCTATTCGACTTCCAGTTGGCCATTGTGCCCTCTGTATCAGCAGCTGTGGAGGGTGATCAGCACAGGCCACTTTCTGGATCAGTGAACTTCTGGGAATCTCACATTCAGAACAGGACAGCAATGCAGGAACATATTCCACAGGATTAAGAGGTTACCAGATTCACTTGCACTTCACCTAAATCCAATCTCAGTGTGAAAATGTTGATAGAGCTGCCTTTTTTTTTTTTTTTTTTTAAATGGTCTAGAAGTCTGACCAGAACCTTTCTTGTTATATCATTCTTATTTTCACAACTTGTCTAAGAATAGAACTGTCATGTAAAAACAATCATCCAGCCACAGCCAATAAGGAAATGGGTGATGTGTTAGTTGTTCCTCTACATTTGCTTTCACTCCAGAGTTATATACCTGGAGTTAGGACAGGCATCAGGTCCTATCTGACACTTCTTAAAGAGAACAGTTTTAACAGTGCCATGAGAAGGTCACAGAACCCACATAAATATCATCTGTGAGGGGTTATAGTATTCTGCACTTGTAAATTATAAGTGTGTGTATCATGACAATGCCTTTGTCATTTTAGTAATAGTTAATATAGTGGTTCTATGAAAAGCAGTTCAGTCCTATTAGGAACACTAATTATACACTTTTGAAAAGACTCTGATAGTACATAGGACAAAAGAGTTATAAAACGGTTATAAAAATCCTTGAGTTGAAACTTTCCGGTAAGTGACTCAGGCTGATAGGCCTAATTCAACCAGCACAAATAAATCCAGTAAAAATATGTGTGACCTAAATTATGTGAATAGCACTATGGGCTCCGAGAAGGCTCTGTGTGTTACCCCTGACAGACAATTTTTAAAAGACTAATTTAAAACCAGACAAGTAAATATTTTTATATTTCTCTCCAAATTAAATTATGTCCTTATCAGATAAATAGTCATGAGCAGTAAAATTATGTGCTTGTTTTTGGAAAGAACTTTTTTGGAAAAGAGAAGGAAACTGCATTTACTAATATTTATCTGAATTTTTTTAAACAGCATTGAACTACGTCGAATAACACAAGCAAGATAAAGTATAAATCTGGATGTTGGAATTGTTAACAGTTGTGAATTGGTTCATGGTTTTTACATTATGTCAATGCTCTCAGAGGTTCTGTGTCCCTTCATTACTGATATGAACTTTCTGTGGTTGGCAAAATGTTTGTTCTGCCCACAGATCAGTGGGCAGATCAGTGGGCAGTGCCTGTGAGTGCATTTGGGGGGGTGGAGAAGAGCCTGTGCTCATCCCTGTCCAGGTGACAGCAGCACAGGGGCAGCAGGGCTTTCAGCACTGAAGGAGTAGGCTGAATTTCAGTGGGCTAGAGCTGATTCTAGAAGCATTTTGTGTATCCTGCTGAAAATATCTTCAATACAGACTTAAGTGAGGCTTGTCGTCTCGGCTTTGCTCTCCTGAGTGAGTGCAGCCACAGAGTGAACTAAAGCTGAAGCAGCACAGAGCATTTGCATCAGCAGCGTGGAGCGCGGCACAGATCGATCTGTGTGTGCCATCCGTGCCATTATTTAAAATTATTTAATTATTTACAGAGCCAAAGCTGCTCAAAGCCTTCGAGGCAGGCCCAACCCCATTGTGCTAAGCGTTACAGAGAATAAAAGCTGATCCCTGCCCCAAATCTTTCAGCGTGGTGCTCGGAAGAAGCAGTCCTGTGTGACTTGAACAGTTTTCTGCAAGTGCTAGGTTCCTTCTCACAAATGTGAGCAGAGAATTTATCTGTCAATACAAGCTGTTATCTGAGTGAGTTTATCTGTGTATCAAGAGCTGTCTTGAAGCCAGAGACATGTATCAAAGCAAGTGGCAGATATCATAGCAATTACTGCTTTACAAGCCTATTTTTAAGAACGCGTGAGGTTACAGAACATTTTCAGTTGCTTAAGCTGTGCAAATTTACCAAAACAGAAGCGGAGGGTTTAGGATTACTCTGTCATAGCACTATATCTGTCAGTGTAAAATTGAAGTTAATTTTTTTTTTAAGGTACTTTTTCTCTGATATGGTACAACTGGAAGAAGAGGTGTCTCATTGCTTCTTACACATCTAGAAGTACAATAAAGCACCACTGCCTCTAAACAAAATATTTGAGAATATAAAAATATCACTGGGGTTTTTTTTGTGCTTTATAAAAGTAGCTCTGAATTATGATAGCTATGTTTTCACCTGTATCTAATGAATGTAAGACAAAAAATATCAGAAGAGGACAAAGTCAATTTAAAAGAAACTAAACCAACAAAAAAGTAATCCCATAAAGTGGCATTTTGCCATCTTTACAGACCTTTTTCCTCTGCCTGGACTAAAAGTCATGACTCTACTATGTTACATTGCTGGCAAGTGTTCATCTCCTGGGTATTTAGCCCCATACTGGCTCGCTGAGGATTAAAAGGGAAAGAAATGCCCTCTATAATTACCCAGTCCACTTTCTATAGCATTTCTGCTCACATTCTGTGTTTAGGTTCTCCTTGTGCCCAAACCTCCTTAGTTTTTGTGATTTGATGTTTGAGAACTGTCATACCTTAGACTGATTAAGCACCAAGGATCCTGGATATACCCATAGTATTTTGCAATGAAATTTTTGAGTGGTTGGTTTGAGACTGTGGCCAAAGGGTTATGTTTTTTAATGGACAAAAAGTTTCCAATTTTGTGGTGTAGGGAAAAAAAAGTAAATCAGGAAACTGGACTATATTGAGAGAAGGAACAATAGGCTTGAGGAATCTATTCTTTTGTTGCCTTTATATACTTTACAGGCGGATAACCATTCTAGATTGAAGGAAGCACAGAAACTAAAGAACTATGGGTTATGATAACTTCATTGAAAAAAAAAAAGCCTTTTAACTAGCAATTTGGAATGGAATCATCATGATAAAGTTGCACCTTTATTTTGTGGCCTTTGGAGTTCTGCTTTCTTCTCCCTTCCTTGACCTCTTAAAGCCAGATGAGATATAGACACTGAATTTTTTCATCCCATTCCTGAAGACTAAATCTTGGAGGAAGATTCATTTACATGGTATACAGATTACAGATTTACATACAGGTTACAGATTTACATGGTATAAAACGTTGATGTAGGACCAGGGTGGAGAAGGAGAGTTTTCTTCTATATCCAGAGTGATTCAAATCAAACAGTGCAATAATTCAACCTCAGTCATTGCAGTGAGTCACTGTCCTGAAGACTCTGTGGTCTGACACTGCAGTGGATTAAGACAGACTCTTGCATCTTTTCTCTGTGCATGACAAGTGATTTGGAAGGGCTGTGAGGCTGGCAGAGGAGAGGTGTGACCATATCCATCTCCTTGACAGGCCTGACACTCTTCCAGCTGCATTAGGTAAAATTAACTTATTGACTGGGGCAGCTTCCAGATTGTGCCAGGGTAAGGAAGAAGACCTTGAACATGATTTACCTTCTTTCTGTTTTTCACAAACTTTATAGTACGTGGTTGTATCAAGGGTAAACATATTTGCTGGCAACACAAGTGGTTTTGTTTTATTCACATTCCCACGTAACTGTGCACAGAAACTCATGAAATGCTTATAGAGATGTCAATTTGATGAAACAATGTGGTAGCAGGACTCCAGTCCAGGAAATTAATGATTATCATAGTTTAATTATGCAACAGGCTTTGACATAAGAGGTGCCACTGCCTGTGGGAGCCAGTGAAGTTCCTCACATCTCTGTACTTTCCACATGCTCACAAATTTCTAATCTTGTCCAAAGGAATGATGGAACTTCGTGCTTTTCTGGGGAATGTTAGAAACTGGCCACTCCCCAATGTGGCTTATCTGAGCTGATCAGTGATCTGGCTGTATTGGATATGAGTTCATAGGATAATTTTATTATTCTCCTCTCTGATTTTTTATGTATCAAGGTAGCAGAATTTTCATCCTGTGGTTGTGCTTGAAATTCAGTTGGCTAGATATTGTTTTTGATCTGGAATGTCAAAATTTGTATTCTTTATAAACTCCTGTCTGTACATTTTTATTAAGACCAAAAAGGAAGACTAGAGCTATTTTTGTGTCCATGTATGGAGAATGTGGCAATGAATTCCAGTACTGATATAAAAGCTTTTATTTATTTAGTCAGGCTTTTCTGCCTCACCTGTTAAATTTTCTAGCTGTATCATGAAAAAGAAAAGCAAGCATGTCAAATGAACTTTGAAAACCACACTTTCTTAAGAAAAAAATCGAGAATTTCAGTGGCTTTGATTCTTTGTTCTGAAAATTCAAGCAGAAGCAGTTTGCTCAGCACTTTTGAGAATTAAACCACTGCTTCAGATGCTGAGGAATAGGCACAGAATGCCAACTTCAAGCAGTTGCTTTACAAACTCTTGCCTTTTGTAACAAATATCAGTGAATGCAGGTAATAACAGCAGCAGTACGGCACAATGTGCCAGAAGCTAAAAAAATGGAAACTCCTGTATGATAATAGGTTAAAATCTATTTAAATTTCTGTTTCCTGGGCTGATTCTGCTGCTGTCTGGATGAAAGAACTGGCTGAAGATCTGGAGATAGCAGGCAGATAACTATTTCATAGAATGATGGTATTTTTTCCCCAGTTTATAAAGGCTGAAATTCATAGCCCAATCCTCTCCATAGAAGGCTAGAAGTAATCCAGTTTTTAAGTGGAGGAACTCTATAATTTATTAGCAGAGCTGTTTTGAGACGAATTTACATGGTTTCATTTGTGAGGCTTGAAGAAAAATATTTCAAATATGGTTGAAAGTTAGATGGAAAAACAAGAGAAAACTTAAACTATAAAATTATACTGGAGAAGGCCATTTACATGCATTTTGCTACAAGAGTAAATTGAATAACCAAATAAAGGTATTAAGTTTGACACGATAAATCATGAAGGAGAACTAATTCATTAGAGCCTAACAAACTTGTAAAAGGTGGAAATTCTGTCCAAACACCATTAGGAGATTGGAGCACAATTTATGACACAATCTCAAAATAATATTTTTTAAAAGCTGGTAAGATAAGTACAAAAAATAAAATGCTCTGAAGATCTGTTGTAAGATAACCGAATATTTAAACAGAGACTTCTGCTTCTAATATCAGATGACCTACAGTTTTTTGTTTTTTGTTTTTTTTTTTTCCAGAAAATATTTAGGAAATTGTTCATTCATTAATACCATTTTTTAAATAGAGAAATTTAGTATGGCCTCAACTGAAAGTGAAACTTTTGGAATAGAGTTATGACTCTTCGTGTATTTGTAGTTTGATGTAATTTCATGTTCTCCTTGACTGGCACAGGATTGTTTGCAGTTTTTTGAATTGGAGTGATGGCAGTTTGCAGATTGTTTTTTTTAATAGCTTTTATTTAAGTACCTGTAGTAGTAATCAGAATATAAGGAGAAAATGAGAGCAGCAGAATCAAAATATGTTGAAACTAACCATTTTGAACAGGTAGACAAAAACTGAGAAGTTAATATCTATGTTTCAAAATCTGGGATGATTTAGGATATTATTTTATTCTCAGTCAGCTTCTAGATCTAAACCATGAAGAGAAATGGCAGATAAGGGTGAGGAAACATCATGTATCCACAAAAACAACTTTGATCAAAGACCTGAACTTGCAAAAAAAGGAAAAAAAATAATCCCCAAATTGCGAAGACTCAGAAACTGAATCCATTTAAGGACAGAATTGTTTAAAGACCTGAGGTCTGCTTTGTCTGCATGGAGCCCAGAGCCTGCTTTGGGTTGGATTACCTCCAGAGTTGGTTGGATTACCTTCCAGCATGGATTATTGTACAATTCTTTGTCTCTCTCTGGCCTGTTTAACAGCAGGCACAGAGAGGAACACGTTACCCTGGGCTTGAGCCAGAGGAACTCGAAGGGATTGCAGCTCCCTTGGCCGTGCCTCGTGGTGTGGTACAATTTGGCACACAGAAATGTTTGTTTTGGGGCCGTGCTGACTGGCAAGGATGAGCTTAGGGTTTGGATTCTCATCCTGCCACAGGTGCTTTGCTAGTGAACCACTGAACTTGAGCTCAGGAGGAGCCTTGAAAGCAGTTTAATCTTCCTTTCCTTGGGAATTAAGCACGATGAGTTGTGTTTCAACTGTCCCTATGTTCACCTACCTGGGTATCGTATCTGTGTTTGAAGATGTGGCTAAAATGAAATTATTTTCCTTTTTCAGTCTTCTGGTCAAAATTATTTAAACCAGACCTTGGTTTTTAATGACACTCTATGTTTATTAGAAAAATACCTAAATCTGCTTGAAACTTGGCCAGTAGTAGTCCTCTCTGCATTGCTTGGTGCCTAGCAACCATCATCAGGGCCGGTATTTTGATCCACTCTCCCTTTGAAGTGTTTTCCAGCTTCTTGTAGCTAGGGTATGAAATAAAAACAGCCTGAGAGACACTTACCTCTGTATGTAATGGCAATAGCTGATTTTATGTACTTCAGGGCAAGCTTCCTGTGGTAGGCAGCCCTCCAAATCATTCTTCATTATTCTAATATTATGATTTGGGCTCCTTGAATTTAATCGCTTGGAAACCTTTCCCATGCATGTGGTGGAAAGATGCAAGAATTTGTGTGCTTTCTGTCACTTAAAAAAAAAAAAAAAAATCACAGGTCATCTACAGGGAGGAAAAGAAATAAAAATCTAGTCCAAAAGAATCACGTTCCCAAAGTTTTCATACGTGTTAGCAAGAGGAAACGAGTGCTTTCTACATAGGCAGACAGCTTGCAGATATGAAGAGTTTTTCATCTTTGTGCTGTTCAGACAATAATCCTATTTTCTCAATATGAATAACTGCAGTGGCTTTGGGGGGAAATCTACTCTTGCAGCAGACGTTAAACCAAAACTGCATAGCCTGGGCCTTATGTGCAGACTACTTGCTTTCTTTGCCAGGTTTCAGCTGGAAGGTGAATTGTTCTGGTACCATCTCTTTCTTCTTTAACTCTGTAAGGATGGATATTGTGCCTGCATTACTCGAACAGTACCATGAGACTTGTAAATGTATTTGCAAGTGCCATTTGTCTGTTGCATAAGGCTGCTTCCCCTTGTCCTGGCTTAGTATGATTATTTCTCTTGGCAGTAAAGTAAAAGAAGGAAATAAGGATGTTGCTTTCTTTTCAATCAAATAGCTTTAAAGCGGCCCGTCTGCCTTGTGAGCTGCAGCATTTTGTTTCTTTATGGTGTAATAGCTCAGCCAGAGCTGGTAGTTCATGGAGGTTCTGCAGAGGCAGCTCAGGCCACGCTGCAGAGCTCGCAGTTCACTTGCACAATAGCAATACTTGCTCTAATGAAAACACAATTAAAACCAGGCAGGAGCCTCAGGACTCCTACTATAAGTTATTTAATTACAGCTCATGGATGGCCAGTGAGATGAGATCATTTCTGCCCATATGAGGCTCCTATGGTGATGAGTTATTTGGGAAGATGAAACGGTTTACAATAAAATATCCCAAACAAACAGCAGTCTTAGAGCTAGATCCTCAGACTGTGTAAACTGGCGTAACCACACAGATTTCAGTGAGACTGGCTTATAACTGTTTAAAAAACAGGGTTTTCATGTTAAAAACCAGCTTAACTGTGGTGAGAGTGGGGAACAACCAACAGCTACAAGCTCCTCTTCCCTGGGCATTTCCTTATTTTACTGCTTTCCTGCAGTCCTTCCACCTACATAGTTGTCTTTCTTCTTTAGCTGTCACACCAAGGAACAAAATCTATTTGTGCAGTTACAATACATTTTGGGAGACTGTCCTCAGGCACTGGTTGCTGTAGCACAAACATAAACTAAGGGTGTGTTAGTTGAGTCACACAAAGTTGGCTGCTTGAGGCTGAAAAGATGATCTGAAAATATTCTTGTAGATGGTGGCTGACCTTTGCCTAATGGAGTTTCGGGGTGTCTTATCTGGTTACCTCACTTTGCTGAAATGTTTCACTCCAAACTGGGGTTCAGGATTTCTTTTAAGCAAATTTAATTCTTACAGCTGTGAAATCAAATGTTCTGGATTAAAGTCTGGCTGTCTTATCCAGTGAGAAATACATGTCTGCTATCTCTTGCTGAGCCAAGGGTTGTCCTGTCTCTTATGCACAGACACAGTACTGCCAGGATGTATTTGTAATTCATTTTCTCACATTCACAGTCACATTACAGGTAAAATTTTAAAATATTACATTTGTCATGTTGACTTATTTCCTTTGAAGTACCACTTCTGTTTCAGAAGCACCTTCAGATATTAAAAACCATTGCTATGAATTGCATGTTATATAACATAGGTAGTGATGTTCCTTAACTTGGTTGTAAACCTTACTTTTGGAATGTCCTACTGTCCTGGATTTGGCTGGAGGGGAGAAAGAATTTAAGAACAGAGGGATTGGTTATTCCTTTTTTTTTCTGGTTCTGTCATCTTTGGGCTCCTCAGTGCATGAGGAGAAAGAAGATGAGGAACATGATCACACCAGAGTGTCCTTGTTAAAATGTGTGGAAGAAAGGTGGTTAAATCCGTCCAAGATGGCATTATCATATTTACCATCATATTGCTCATTTATGCCAGATCTTCACTTGAGTCATGCAGATTCCTGTGGCAGCCTGTTTACACAGACATGGAGGAAGCAAGGCAGTGGGTGAATTTTTTTTGATAGAAGCCTCGTTTTAAAGACAGAAAACCCAGCAATTATGTCCTCTAATTCAGATCCAGTCATATAATTGCATAAATCAGACTGGACTGTCTGCATGTGTCACAATACTCACTTTTTATAGCAGTGCACACTACCAGTTCCTGCAGGAAAAGCTAGTTAGTCTCAGAGAGGAATTTATAATTTATATTTGAGATGAGAAAGCGCAGAACCTGAAACAGCCACTGGCAGCTCAGTGTCCAGGGCCCTCACTCGATGCAGTGATCCAGATTCAAGCCTTCAAGCAGCTCAGCAGCTTAAAGCAGTGGCTTCTCTACCCAGCAAATGCCCCAACCACCAGGCCACAGAATCATCCCTGGCTTTTTTCCTGCCAGATATATTCTCGGTGAGCTTAATTTCAGTATGGAACAAGTGAGGGGAGCTGAATCCATGTCCACAGTAAGGACAATCACTGGAGAGGTACAAAGAGATTCAAGCCTGGTCTGCAGCGAGTCAATCATTTATACATAATGAGATCTCTCCAACAGGAAACTTTGGGAGGCAATAATTCTCTATCTATTTGCTAAGACATTCTTTTAAAAAATTAAGATTCACCTCCTTAAATAAGCAGAGTAAAGATCTGTATTGGAATTTCCCAAAACCCCAAGATGGATGCCGTAGTCAGCTGCAGAGATTCTACTTAATGCAGTGGGTAAGGGCTCTGTTTTTCTTTCTAGGCTCCAGAATACTCTCATCTCTAAGAAAAAATTAGATTCCAGCTCTTGCAATAGGAACCTAGGGACCTGTCTCATGCTTAGGTTCAGTTGTCTGGGTCTAGACGGGGTGTTACACTGTGCCTCAGTGCTGAATATGATAGGTGGCTTCACTCCATTTTATGTGTACATCCCTTTGCTGCTGTTTCATTGCGACCCACTGTGGACAAAGGATGTCCATCCATGCACCAAACTACTTGTAGCTGACTTCTCTGCAGTTCCCCATATAAATGGTCAGAAGGAATTACGAAAGGCAGTAATAAAGCAATACCATTTGTGTTATTTAACTGCCTTTGTTGTTTTGCAATGTCTCAAGTGCAACGGGAAAAAATTTGGAAAAAGGCCTGTGTATGTTTCACCGTGATGTTTCAATTATTTTAAACCTTATTCAATGAACTAAACTAAACTAAGTGCTTAAAAACCTTATAAATTGTCACAAAAATTGTAAGCAGCCTTTTTGAACCCAAAGCAGGCTAATGAGAAACACTGATTTAAAGGAACCAAATCACTTCGGCTGAAATTAGAAAGGAGACAAGAGAACATTCTACTTGCTTCAGTAGCTTGTGTGAAATGAATTGGTGGCCCCAGCCCAGTTTCTAGTAAATGTTTCTCTGCTACAGTAATAGTGTCTCTATAAATCATCAGTAGTGCCCACATCAGAAAAGTCACCACTGGTATTTGACCATAATTGGCTGAGTGATCGTCCTCAATGCCTTTCAAAGCAGCTCTGCTTTGCCAATGCTAAAAAGCACTGGCAAGGAATATGGGGGGTGGGGAGGGAGAGGGGAGAGAATGTTTGGTGATGTTGGTGCAGATGTTCTTTGGGTAAACCCCCTCGATTTCTAATTCTGTAAAAGTTTCCTTTTTGTCCAAACTAAAATTATATGAAAATGTGAGGAGGAACATAAAGAAAGGTATTGAACTGTACAGTCCTGACTTCCTTCTGTTCTTATGACTGGCGTTTCAGTTATTCTTATGCTGCTGCCTTGCCAGTGGCATGGACAATAGTGTCAGTAGTAATTCTATTTTTGGGCGTTCACAGAAAATGTATTCTGCAATTCTTTGCTTTGTTCTAACACTCACTGATGTTTGCTTTGCCTTTAATCCAGTAAACCTGTTTTATACTCTCAGATCTGTTCTGAGTTGGCTGCTATTTTAAATTTTCTTTATGGGCCATACTGTCTTGCCTGCTGTCCCATTGTTTGTCCTAGGGAATCTCTACAATATCTGCCCCTTAATGGGAGCTAGTAAGGTGTGCTTGGTCAAGCTGCCAGTTTGTCAGCATAAAAACCTCTTCAGAGTCTTAAGAATCCAAAACCTATGTGACAGCATTGGTTTAAGATCCACAGGACTGTGTTATTAGAGCACGTAGGACAGCCTTTACAAATACGTGAATCAGCTCAGATAAAATTAGAACTGACTCTGTCTTTACCAAGTCCTTGAACTAAACCTAGATCAGATTACTTTTGAAGTAACTGTGAATTTTTAATTGGAATCACTCAGTCAGGACTCTGATATTTCCATTTTTTTAAAGTTAATCCACTTTTGTTCACTTTTATGAAGTCTATACTTCCTTGTTCTTGTGAAGGCCTTTTGCTCAAAATCTGCACTGTGGAAGAGTAACTCCCATCCAGGCCAGACTCGGGAGGGACCAGAAACTTCCCCATGGAAAAATAACATTGAACCAACCACATACAGCAAAGCAAGAAACACGAATTCCCACATCTGCTCTTGCCAGACTTCTTGTGTGTTAAAAGACCAAAGGGGTTTGGTAAAGTTTTGGGAAATCAGCCATTTGGTGTGCTTAACAGAACCTCAAGTCTCCAATGGTTTGACTGTCACTGTTCAGAGTCAGAAAGATTTCCTTGATTGAGAGTACGATGCATATCTAACAGCCAGTCCCTTTCATAGTGTGCTCCAGACACAGCAGTATGCTATTAGCATTAGCAGACTGTTCTCTTAAAGGTCAGATGAAGTCAGAGAAGCATATTCCTCAGTGATAATAAAATAAAGCCAAAGCTGACACTTCAGTGGAGACAAGGAAAATGCAGACTGTTTTTGTGTGCGTGCATGCACAGACACCTGAATCAGAAAGCCAGTCTCTGCATTCTTTTACACGACCACAATAAGTTCATAAGGAGTGGGTTCCACAGAGAAATGCAATATTGGCACTTGTAATGAGAATGTTCTTTTTGTTTCCTTGAAACACTAATTAATAAGCATCAGTGAGCCACATGCTGTGGCTAGGAAACTGTGGCCTGTGCTGGTTGCATTTGTGTCTTTTTTGCTTATGACAGATTAAATAATAGAATCATGGGAGATATCTGAAGACTAATCCATTAGGAAGGATAAAATCATGGTACTTTTTGTTTTACCTCATCCTACTTTATTTCCATATGCTATTCAGGGTAATTAGTAAGGCTTTGGAGTGGCGTGACAGACGATGCTGGGAATGTTACTTTGATTAGGTTATTTCAGTATTTACTCTACAAACATATTTAGTCTAATTGGGGCAGTCAGGTAAAAAATCAGAACAAGCAGAAATAAACGAATGGCCCAAAGGCACTTCCTCCGCAGCAAGTAATTCACGGTTGGATTTTGGAAGGCTGTTTTCTTACTCAGCACTGCAAATGAGAAGTCCAAATTGAAGTAAACCACAGCAGTCTAACTCAGTCTTTTCCACTGGGTTATACTGCAGCCCACAGTCTGGGTGTGAGTTAAAAACCACGGGAGTCTCCTGCAATATGGAAAAATGAAGCCCAGGAGGTGCGCAGAACTGGGCGTGGATTGTACACCAGCTGTACAGAGGCATCAGTGGAGCAGAAGTAATCACGTGTGGTGCTTCTCAGGCTGCAGGTGGGTCAGCAGCTGTGTGCCCATCGACTGGGTAAAATAGAGAAAAACAATCAACTCGGGTTGTTGTGACCACAGCGCAGGACCCAGCACTTGGCCTTGATGGAGGTCTGTTCTTCCTTCCAATCCCCATCTAACATATTGGCATAATTCTCTTCAGAAACTAAAGCTGCTTCCTAATGAGGCTTATCTGTGGAAACGGATAGAATTTCTAGAACACCCATGATAAAATATATTCTCTGCAGAAAGGTAGCTGGCACCATCATGTTGGTTGGTCATTTCCAAAATCAAGAATGAAGTGTCTTATTGCATGCCAGAAGACCTTCAACACTAAAAAGAAAGAGTTCTAGCAAAGCTGAAGAGGCCTTTGGCATAAGTCCTACGGATGTAAATCATCCCTATCTTTTGGTGCAGGTGCCTCTTATCTCACATACTTGCTTGTGAATGCCTCAGCTAGTTTCAAACTCATGATCTTCTGACTGCTGCCCTTACATATCTCCCATTTGAACCACAACATGGAGATGAATGTTCTGCTCCCCTTCCTGGTACAGATGCAAATATCTGAATGAGACAAAAACTCCCCTTCAAAATCGCACTGGACTTCAGGACTCTGAGGTGTGTGAGAGGATGGATGCTCACAGAAAACCTTAGAGGGGCTGGAAATATGTGCAGGCCTGACTGGTGACTGGCCAGGGGGTGTGATCATGCAATGTAAGATGTGCTTTGAAAACCTGGCAAAAGAACAGCAGGTGGATCTCTGTGGAGGATCATCACAGCAGTGTGATAACTTCAGCCTGTACTCCTGAGAGTTGCAGGATGCTTCTGTCCTTAACCTGGAAAGGCTGACCTTGGAGACAAAGTCACAGAATAAATTAGGTTACTGGGGACTTCTCAGGGTCATCCGGTCTAAGCCACCACTCAAATTAGAGCTAGCTTTGAGGTTACAGTGAACTTATTGCTCAGTGCCCTGCCCAGGTGAGTTTTGATCATCTCTAAGGATGGAGATTCCACAGCTTGTCAGTTTGACCACATCTGTGATGAAGTGTTTTTGCTTAATATCCTATCGGAAATGCTGTGGTAAGGTTTTCTATATATAAATAAAGTCTGGTCTGAGTTACATCCCGCCATCACAGAAAGCAGATGTATATGTAGTTGGAAACTGCAATTTATTTTAATAATTCGGAACATTTCAATACAATGTTTTTAAACTCCATTCTAATTTTTTTTGGTGTCAAACTGAATTTGCAAAAGTAGAGGAAATGCTTCCATTCTCAATATTTTTGAGGCATATAACATTGGGAGAGAAAACAAAGGCGGAGTCTGAACTCTTAGGAACTAGATAACTTTTTCTATCATACTTCAGTCTTCAACATTTGTGTGTTTCTTTAGGATATTAAAATGCAAGTTATTATTTCTTAAAGACAGGTTTGGTTATTTTTCATTAGCATGAGTCTTTTATGGACATATAAGGTCACATGATTCCAAAATTGCACTAAAAAGATGAACAAAATCCAGAACACTTGGATGTAATATTTCTATGCTTATATATATATATACACCTGTGAAAATCATACTATTTTCTGCAGCAATAAAGCCTATGTATAGAGAAAATCACTATCTAAATATCTTTTCAATGCTCCAGGAATTAGATATCTGTGTGTTTAACTCTGTTATGGAGGCAGTGAAGAACTAGAAATCGAATTTTCAATTTTTTATTTCAGATTATACCTGTTTATTGTGTTTATACTGAAGATTTGAGAGGAATGGGTCATTTTCAGTTGCAATCACATATAGGTAAAAGAAATGCTAGAAACTCTTTTTTTTAATGGTCTTCTAACAAGATAGCATAGTGTCTGCCATTTTTCTGGGGTAAATGTCATTACATATATATGTAGGTATTTCTTCTGTGGTTTTGCTTTCTTCAATGAGACTCTTCTAACCAAAACAGCTTTCTTTCCATCTTTTGGACCAGCTCCTTGATTTGACCTTGGTTCACCCGGACTGCTCCTTAACCTGACTTAATTTTGCTAAGATGTGCCTGCACACTTTGCCCTTCTGTTGGGGAACTAAATATTCACTTCTGGTTAGTTGTGTTTTAGTTCAGACCTACCACTGTTCTTGGATGGTGTCCACATCCAGACCGTGCTGGTCTCCTTTCTGTAAAACTTCTGATTAGCAACAGTTTTTGTTTCCTTGGAATGGAACTGATGCTTGTTGTTCAAGTAATCCTGAAAAGGAGAACATTACGATGCTAAGTATCATTGCTTTAGGAATGAAGATGGACCAAACAGTGTGAAATGGAATATCTGAGATGATGGCATTTCAGTCATGTGAGGAAAGCTGTTTCATAGTTAGGAACTGGCTCATAATCTTCAGCATAAATACATTCACAGCTTGAATATTCCTAGATCTTCCATCATTTCTGTCAGCTTCTTAAATCTCATTAGAGGCTGGTATAGATGTGTCCTGGAAAATCAGGGAGCATGTGTATCATATCTAAATCTGAAGAAATAGGAAGCATAATTAGAATGTTTTAACATGTTTATAGTTGCCAGTACATCATCAATCAAAGATTTAGCAGGAGTCTGTGGCCAGTAGATATGGATGTGTGAAAGAGACCCAACAAAGTCTTTTTTAGTGTTTTTTGTCTTTTGAGAATTTTTTTTTTTTTTTAGTAGGAAATGAAGAAAACATGAAGACGTTTCAAAAATCTGATTTGGAAATGTAAATTTTATCTTTCTTTGAGGTCTGACATTCAGTTAGGGAGCAGTCCTATTTCATGTAATCAGATGAGCATTTGGGAGTTTTTTGTTTCCCATGATGGAAATTCCCTGAATACTAGCATGTTTTGTTAAATATATTATCTATTGTTATTGACTTTGAATAAAAAAATTAATAATGTACTGGTGGAAGTTTCTGGTCACTAAAGTCACGAGGCATTATACTACCAAAGAAGATTTGGTATATGAGAACAACTTGATGATTAGACCAAAGTAGTAAAAATCCAATGTAGTCTTGTAGCCCAAAATGCCTCAAGGAACTAACAAGAAGAAATGTTGGTATCATCTGGAAAAGTGTGTTTTGGAAAAAGCTGAGGTGGTTATAGTTTGACTAGAGGGTGAGTGTGAATTTCCAGTGTAACTGAGCTGAGAAGGAGGTTAATATGTTCCTTGTGTCAAGAGAAGTCCCGCAGATTGAAAAAGGTAATAACCCAGTTGTACACGGTACTCCACAGATCCTTAATGTTAAATGTGAATGAACCCAAAGGGTGGGGAAAGTCATAACAGGAGTGAGAGAATGAAAACCACTATCTATCAAGTTGATTGCAGTAGTTTCACTAGTCCTGCTCACAAAACAAAGCTGAAGAGGAGGTGCAGTTATAGCCTACAATTTCTCAGGGAATAAGTATTACATAGAAAAATACTGCGTTTAAAGGATAATTTAGTGGTTTATAGCATTGCCAGTGAAATAGTTTATCACACTGTTAAGCCTCATTCTAAATTTACATTGATTTTATATAGAAAAAAATAGAATTTTTTTTCATTCCTTACTACAGCCCAAACAACCCCTGCATATTTTGAAGCGGAGAAGGTAATGACTCAGAGGCATGAATAACATTGTCCACAGATGCAAGTTCAGGTTATGCTGTTGGGCAAGGTCCTTGCTGCAAGTGTTGGTGCTAAGGGAGTGGTGAAGGTTGAGCTGAGTAAAAGTTGAGCAAGCTGGTGAACTAAAAGAAGCTCGGGTGTATGAGTACTGAGGAATGTTGTGTACAAACACTGAGAAATTTACATTATTTCCACAGCCTGTCCATGTTAATTTGTTGTCCATGTTTCTCTTTAGAGCAGCAGAGAGACTGATAGTGTAACATCACTCGCCTGGAGTGTCCCACTCCAATATTGGAGACAGCACCACTGCTTTCGTTTTTTACCCTAACAGAGTCCAAAATCCATTGCATCTGCAACTGCAACTTGAAATGGAGTTTTCTGGTTTCTTAGGAGCTGGAATATTGGTCACAACTGAAGTAAGCTCATAATCTAATAGGTGTTGGAGATCTATAGGTTTCCACAAAACCAGCTTGAATATGTCCTCCAGTATCTCCTTCCTTGTGGGCGATGAAAGCATTCAGGAGGTGCTAATATCCCAAGGTCACTTTGAAAGTTTGTGAGGCTTTCCTGGTCCTTTCCTGTTCACATTTGTTTGTGGACAAATAGGGCCACAGTTTAACATCAGGAGCAACAAAGAAAATCTAAACTTAGCGAAATATTGACAAATGCTTGCTTTTGGGAGTCTGCTTTTTCATAAGGATCTGCAAATCCCATAAAAATTATTGCATAACAGCTGTGAATAGGCCTGGTAAGGACTGCTTTTTTTTCATCTAAATGGTTCCATCTGAAAATGAGTTCACTGAAAAGAAAGCTTTTGTAGGAATCTAGTGTTTTTGACAGAACTTAAATCAGAAGGGGTTCTGAAATGTTGGATGGGATTCCTGGCTAACAGCACTTCCAGCATGGCCAGTGTTCTGGCTGATGAAGCACTGATTTGGGACACTGGAAACAGGGGTTTGAGTTCTCTTCTGATTCCTTCTGGGAATCTGGGGCCGGACTTCAGCTGGAATGGTTTGACTGCTGGAAAAGTGTAGCTTTGTTCATTGCAGTGAGCAGGTGAAACTCGGTTTTCCTCATCCCACAAGAGACTGGTAAACAGTGAGGGCTACGTTTTTCTGTCCCTGTTGCTACTTATTCATACAAAACAGGATTATTACATCAGGAGGAAGTGGAAGAGAACAGCTGTGGCTAAGTCTTCAGCTGAGTTTAGGCTGTCTAGGATTAAAAGCTTTGCTGTCCTGGCTGTGGGAAGGGGTTTTAAGATTCCACATTCTACATGTCAGAGGCGTTCTCTGCCATGTACCTAGGTGGATCTACAGTACAGCACTAGGACTCCTTTTAAATTAAAAAAATATGAAGTATTCTGCATTTTTGAGGCAAACAGTTTTCCAAATCTTAAAAACCTTATGTGGGAGGAAAGAGATTTTTATGAAATTTCTGTCATTCTTTACAGATGAAGTGTTGCTTCTTGAGGAAGGAATATTTCCCTCTTGAGTCAGCAACTGCTCGGCATGGAGTCTTTAGGGACAATTAGTGGTCCACAGGCCAGAGTTTGCAAGTCACTGGTTTCAGTACTGGTCATGGTAGTGCTCTTGCAGCTGGAGAGTGTAACAAGGTCTGAGAGCAGAACTAGCCAGAAAACAGTTATGTACCTGAAACAACAGAAATTAAAGCATGTAATACTGTGTAAGGCAAAAGGCAAAAACTCATAGAAACCAAATGCTCAATCATGTTTAGGTTGGAAAAATCCCACCAAAGATATTGCAGCAGCATTTCAGTCTTTTAAAAAGCTTTCCTTCTGCCACCCCTTTATGAACTGCCTTAATGACTAGAATGGAATATTTTTCATTCAAGTTTGCCCTGATTTCTCCTGTGTGTTCTTAGATACCTTTGTTCTATAAAGAAGGTGGAATTCACATCCTGTTAGAAGGACCAATACAAGGCCACATTTTGTTTTCTGGTGTTGAGAAAAAGCGAATAGAAGATTTTTGGTGCAGGAGGGAAGTGGGAGAGAGACTGCATAGAGAAATAGAAACTAGAATCATTAAATAATTTAGGTTGGAAAAGAACTTTGAGATAAATAGTCCAACCACTAATGCAGCACTGACAAGGCCACCACTAAACCACGTCCCCAGCTGCCACCTCTACCCACCTCTTAAATACCTCCAGGGATGGTGACTCAAAAACTGCCCAGAGCAGCCTGTTTCAGGGCTTGACAACACTTCGGTGGAAGAAAACTCTCCTAATATCCAGTCTTAAACCTCTCCTGGCACAACTTCAGGCCATTTGGTCTCATTCTGTCGCTTGTTACTTGGGAGAAGATACTGACCCCCACCTGACCACCACCTCCTTTCAGGTCTTTCTAGAGAGCAGAGAGGTCTCCCCTCAGGCTCTTTTCTTGAGGCTTAATAACCTGCAGTGGGAGTATGACCTTGTGCAAAACAACTTGCAATTTCTCCTAAGTCTGTACGAAGCTCTAGCAGAGCTGGCCAAGGAAAAAAGTGGAAAGGAAAATATAACAAGAAAAGTTATACTGAGATCATGTTAGTTATAGCAATTTGAGATGAGTTTTGTGACAAAAGAAAGAATAACACCACGAATGACAGCTCTTTGAACTGTGTTTTTACATAGGTTCTTGAAGAAAAAGGTATGTGATAACACTTTCTGTCAGTCTCCTGCTAATAAGTTTTGAGTTTGTTGGTGAATTTTAATCAAAATTAGCACACAGACAGATATCTCAGAGGTGTTGAGTTCCTAAAACAATTATTTAAAAGCTTGGATGATTAAAGCAGGGAAAACCTGTTAATGGCCCCACAGACAATGGCAGAGAAAACTCGGCCATTATCCCTGGAGTTTGGCAGGAGCCAGTCAGGCAGAAGCACGAGGGTACAAGTCAAGCAACCAGCACAGAATCACAGAACGAACTACAGGTTGGAAAAGACCTTTAGGATTGTCTAGTCCAGCCTATGACCTAACACCTCCTCATCAAATAAACCACGGCACTGGGTGCCACGTCCAGTCATCAGCAAAGAGCATGCACAACTTTGGGCAAACTCGTGCTTTGCCTCGCCCAAACAACACAGGTCAATGAGTTTTGGGGCAAATAAAGAATATTGCTGCCAGGAGATGGGGTAAAGGATCATAATGAACAATATATAATAATAATGGAAATGTGGGGATAAGCAGAAAGTGTTATTGCAGGTATCTGGGGAAGCCTGGAATTATAATGGAAGTACAGCAGGAAACATGGGGTGAGCTGAGCTTCTCATCATGAAAGTAGAAGAGGCAGAAGACATGGTGTAAATCTGCTGGAACAGCCTAAGGAACGAATTTTTCCCTATTATTTTGCACGTGTGTGTTTGTGCACTGTTCTTCCTTTTAAGTAGAGCTGAATCTGTTTGAGGTTTGATGCTTGCACACCTGCATAAGGGTCCTCACCCCAAAGATAGATTTGAATTGTAAAAGTTTTTCTTTAAATATTGTGTGCATGTGAAGACTCCATTATTGAGAAAGAAGATAATTGTTAGGTTTAATCTGACTCTGTCTTGGTTGTCACATTCAAGTTTTCTTTGAAAATTGTAAATTAGAGATTTGTGCTATGTCAGAGACCTTTCAAAAGAGTCAGAAATATCCATATTCAAGAACCTCATGTTCTTTGGATGCTGATCAACATCTCTGTTTTTCCTTTGTGTCTCTTAGTAGTTGAAGCAAAAAGGATGTGTCATGCTACCTTTCTTTTCTTTTTTCTAGTCATTGGGGCTGTGTTTGGAAGTCAGTGTTTAATTTATCTTTCGTGTCGGTTTGTTCCTCACTTAAAGTCATAACTAAAGCTGATTAAATCTTTCCTTGTCTTCCCAAGAAGTAAGATGCTTCAGTTTTGATGGCAATTACATAAAATCTCGGTCAGAATTTCAGCAAAACAGGTACGGATTAGTGTAAATTAGTGCATTCACGAGGCATGAGAGATAAGTGATCAAGTCCTTCATTCTATAAAAAAACAAAAGAGATCAAAACTTCAAATAGGTTCACTATGTAAATTTGTTGTTTTCCTGCCATTCTTACCAATATTCCATATGGATAAGTTTATTGTTTGAAGGCGATGAGTCTGTTTCAGTGAGATGGGCTAGCATAATTAAAAAGTAATAAACTGGAGAAAATATAGACCACTTTCTGATCTTAGCCTTTCAGATGGCGTATCTGGCTTTCAAAATGCATTCATCCCTCTCTGAGTAGTTTTGAGGAAAAAACCCAGTGGTGGACTACTGTGGGTGTTGTGAAGAAATGAGGTTGGAGCAGCAGGGTGGAGGAGCAGGAAGGAGGATGACTGGAGGGTGACAGGTCTCCTGGCCTCTCCTAGGAAGCAATTCTCAGGAAAGTGGTGCACAACTACTGCAGTGGAGCACAGGATGATTTCTAGCCTGCTTCCCAGAGCTTCCCAGGAGATGGGATGTGGTGATCACTCAGATGTGGTGATCACTTGGATGTGGTGATCACTCGGATGTGGTGATCACTCTTGAAGGCCAAAGTTCTGTTCAGTTCTCCCGGGCATCTCTGAGGGAAAGCCACCCTTCCAAGGGGCACGTGAAATGATTGATGTGAATCTGAAGGTACCTGCTGGAGCTTTGCATGTTCATTATGCCCACTTTGTGCTTTCATAACTGACTCAGACCTCAAAACTTGAAAGACTCCTGAAATTGCAGTTCTTCTCAAAATGTGACTTTGTTCAAAAAGAAAAAAGGTGTGATAGGTTGTCATGTTTCTTTCTCGATAACTTCAGATCAAATATATTTAGATTACAGATATTTTTGCTGTCAGCCTTGCAGACTTAGCAAAGAAAGACAAGCCTGATTCCTTCCTACTTTGTGCATCATCACAGATAATATTCTGCAGCATAACTTGACTCTCAACGAAACTTATGCAAGCCCATGGTTTTACAGGTGCTGTGAACTTCCAAATCTGGCTCTTCAATGGAAACTTATAAATTGATACATAAGCCAAAAATGGACCTGTCTGACTTTGATCAACATGTTTTTTCCTCATTGATAGGAAGAAGAAAAGGAACTTAATGCAGCACCTAAGGCAATTAGGTATAAAAAAGTTGTGCAGCTACTGTTCATGTTGATGGAATTGTTTTTATGGGTTGCTTTGTAGAAGAGAAACCATAAAGAGATTTGTGAATCCTTCAAGTGTATTTGAGTCAGTGATAAGTTTTTAGTGTAAATTAGCTGCAACTCAATAATTTTAGGGAAAATTTTACTCTAAGTTTTAGGTTTTACTGGAGTAAAAAAAAAAACTGGCAAAAAAAAAAGTTGTTCCCAGAAAAATGTGTATGTGTTCATTTTAGGTACGTGTTTTTGAGTCAGAAATTTTGCAATTCTTACCCAGTCAAGGGACAAGAGTCCTGTAACTACTGAATTAACTACAACTGAGCAAAACCACGTGAGTCTAGTGAAGGAAAAGGATAAATATTTTTTTTCTGCTATACATTTGGAAGAAGAAAATACTTTCCCAGATGACAAACTACTTTTACAGTGATCCATGTGCCTTTATCTTGCAATTAGGGTGAAGTTTTCTCAAACTGAACAATGGTCCGGTGGAAGTGGGGAGATGAGATCTAGTGCTGCACTAGAATGAGATCTATATTCTTTTTGGCTACAGGTCTTATCAGCAGTTTTTCTTTACTGTGTAATCTCTAAATTTTGGATTAATAGAGAGGTTTGTTGTGTCTTACACGCTTCCTGCTGTGGGACTCCAACCAGATGCATTTCCCTGCTCCTCTCATTTCTTATTTGAACACAAAGCTTTTATTTCTGTGTTGCAAGGAAATGAGTTAATGTTGTGAGAGCTTTTTCATTGTATTTCATGGGATAACTGTCGTTCTAATTATAAAATGTAATCTAAGGAACGAAGAAAAAAGGAGGAAAAAGAGAATAAGTATAAAATGATTCTAGAGGCTAGAGGAAGAGACATATACAAAATTTTTGAATTTAAATTCTATGTTAATACCAATATTCTAGAGGTAAATTAATAATCACTTTTTCTTGAGTGTATTTAATTTAGCTGGTGCTCCTGGGCTTTAACTCTATTCCCGAGAAGATTCATGTGAATGTATGACAGTTATTTGTCTAAAATATCAGTTTTTGTCTTCTATGGGAAATTCCAAAATTGAAGCAGAAAATAATTTCCAGTTGGAATATTCATTTAACATTTTTTTGAATTAAAATTCAAAATATAGCAATCAATTTAGTGGTATCAAAACATTTTGATTAATTTTACTTCCACTTTTTTGTGGTACTACCTCACTAAGTACAACATATATTATTTTTAGATTTACAATTACAACTAATAGTTTAGTGTGAGAGTAGATTAATTTCTATGTTCAACACCTGAAGTGGAAAGCTTTGACAATGCCCTGTCAAAAAATTAGTGGATATCAACATGCTGCAAAAAATTGCAATTTGGTAAAAGTTATTTTTATGCAAATTCTCTGCCACCGTGGGGTGGTTTTTTTGGGCGGGGAGGGAAGGAGGAGGTTTGGTGGGGGTTTTTATTAGGCATTTAAAGATGCAAAAGGAAGACTTATTATAGGTAAAAGAAGCACAGCAAAAATGAAATAAGAAAGAGAGGACACCACCTGATGATGGCTGTTCCCTTATTTTCCCTTAGTTCTGTACTGTTAAAACTAGAAATAAGAGCTCACCTCTTCCTACTGCTTCCTTCTGCCTCCCCCACCCCTCCCAGCTGCCTCTGTGGCTCCATAAGTGAGGGAATTTTGCTCCAGCATCACCAGAAGCCCTGGCTGGGCTGTGCTCTGTCCCTCGGGCAGCGTTTCGGGCCCCGCTTTGGGGCTGCTGTGGGGTTTGCCATGAAAGGCTCCTCGGGGCACCGCTGTCTCCCTGGCTTGGGAAGCGCTCTGGAGACAAAGGGAGTCCCGAGCATGGCACAGGGAACAGAATGTCTTTATAAAGTCATCCCACTCGGTGCCCTGCTGCAGGGGAGCTCAGAGCGGGCACCTCCATATATGCCAGAACTTGGCTTGGGCTGAGCAGTCTCTGATTGTGCTTTAGAAACAAAGCCCAGAAACTCAGGGAGTTCCAAATAACTCCTTTGAACTTCAGAAAACATTGTATCTCTGGAAACCATCCCTAGGATGGGTATTTGTCTTTCCCCAAGGGATGGAACAAGAGGGAATAATCAAGTCAGATTTTTTCAGTGTTCGAGTTTGTGGCTTCCTTAAAGATTATCACCACACTTGCAATTGCTCAGTGTTTTTAGGGGAGCTGAAGCCCATCTGGACAAAACCCAAATTCTAGCAGAGTTCTGAAATCAGCAGGATTAACACACAGTTACATTAAGTGTTCTTTGTGTCTGCCTGTGTTTGTATAAATTGATCTTATCCGATACTTAGCAGGCGAAAATGTATAAAATACAGTGATGGATGCCAGAACAAAAGGAAGAGGATAAGAATGATTCTTACAACTTGAAGAGGCATTTTGATTTTCAATCCTTTCTTAAAACAAACACTCACTAGTAAGAAACCCAGCTCTTATTGTTTTAGCTTCCTTTGTATTGTTCTTGTACATTTTTGGGAGTAATTTTCCACTCAAATTTGGACTTTT